>CM062294.1:100146493-100612412 GCA_031216915.1 Pictodentalium vernedei
CATGGTGGTGAACATTCATACCAAGTTTCAAGCAGATTGGTTCATAATCGTATGAGAAAATCTCCGGCCCAAATTTTGTCTACAGACGGACAGACGAATGAATGGATGGATAGATAGATGGAGGGATGGATGGACAGATGAGATGATAGATTCCAGTATACCACCCTCCCCCACAACTCGTTGCGGGGGGTATAAAAATACTGAGTGAGAAACGACCCAAAGAAGCAGCTGACAAAACTGTTTCCACAGACAGTCAGACACCTGGACAAGCTTATTTGTGTATAACACTCCCCTCCTCTCCCCGCTCCCCCCCCCCCACCCCCAACCAAAGTGGTGAGAAGGTATAAGACAAATTTCAAATTTTTCATGATCTGTTATGAAATTTGTTAACATTGTTCACTAAAACTGATCTCAGCCTCAGTAAACATCGGCTCAGATCGATTTTAGTTGACTCAGTTCAGAAAATTTATCATCATATTGTCGCCTGAGTGCTGGGGCTGCACGGTATATGGAGAAACCGATATATACCGGTATTCAAATCAATATCGACTGAATACCGGTGTAATTACAAAAATATCGGTTTATCGTCATTATTTATTTACCCACAATATAATTTTCAAGATGTCTTGAGTTTTTTAACTATAGCCTGAATGAATAATATTATTCCTTTATCCAATTAATCATCTGTTTGTGCCCTCGTAATATACAAATTGAGCAGATGAAAAAATAATTTTCAAAAATTTCAACAAAACTATATCATGTGATCCCTCATAGGAACGAGCTCATTGAGCTCGTTCCAATGAAAGGTCACATGATATAGTTTTGTTGAAATCTTTGGGGAAAATCTGATAAACTCATTTTGAAAATAATAAATTTTGAAATCGTCTGAGTTGGATAAAGGTTTTTCGAACCACATCATCAATGTATGCTAATTCGTTCTGACTGTGATGCCTCGAGTCTCGATTGTGGTACTTGTGTTCATATATCTGAACAGTTATTGATATACCGGTATACCGCGTTTTTTTTTTAATACCAATACAAGTATTCAGTTTTGAATATCGTGCAGCCCTACTGAGTGCTAGAATGTTCTATGTCACTTATGGGACATAGAACATTCTAGCACTCAGGCGACGATATGGCGACTCATTTGGAGATCCAAAATTATCAAAGTTTCATCTGGCTCCATGAGGGTCAAGTAAGTGATTACTTCTTTCCTGTGTAGGTCTGAATTTTATTCATGAATTACCTCAGAAATCAGTGCAATTGTTCTAAGTAAAATCAAGTCCTTTTCTTTACTTACCACTCTCGCGGTGGGAATGATGTCAAGGTCATTACAACACATCCAATACCATATACCACACATGTAAGTAATAAAGTCCTGAAAGTGGTAAATAATATTTGTCATTTATTTGTATCATAATAAATTATGAGTTTCTACAGCTGACATTGCTGATCGCCTCTGTCAAATGATGCAGCAGGACAGTGATTTGAAAGAATTGTACGCCTGAGGAAAAAATTGTTGACATGGACTGAATACATACCCCCACCTCCTCTCCCCCCAACCCCTCACCCCCACCCCAACTCAATTTTTTGGATCAATCACTCTCCATGAGAAAACTTTAACTTTGTTACATCTTCATACCAATTTAGTTGGACATCTACAACCCCATAACCACCCACCCAATTTGTAAGATGTGATTGTACTGATATTAATTATTATATGGCTACCCAGAGGAGCTGGGGAAAAAAAATGTGGACAAAATGTGGCATTGTTTTGTTTTACACAATTTTTCGACCTACCCACCCCTACCTGCAATTTTTTTCCATAAATTTTTGTGCGCCCACCCTTGCCTGAAAGCCTGAAAGCAAAATCTGCTCTCCTGGTGTTGCATGCTATTTATTTATTTATTCATTTATTTATTTACTGGTGTTTAAAGTCACATATTTCTGCACAACGGCTAATCATGACCACAACAGTTTTACGGGTGGAGGAAGCCGGAGTACCCGGAGAGAACCACTGAACAATGGCAAGCAACTGTCAGCTCCCCAACATACTAACTCCATACAAGTAGGGTTAGCATTGGTTGAAGACAGGTGCACCATCAACGTGCAGTACGCCTTAGTACACAGCGTCACCACGCGGGCAGTGGGGGTGAAGTGTCTTGCCCAAGGACACAACGTGGTTGCCACAGGTGGGATTCGAACCGAGGACCTCTCGGTTTGCAGCCTGCACCTCTACCAACAGAGCCCCCATGTTGCAAGCTAACATGGGCATGAAAATCACAGAGTGCGTAGAATGAGTAGTAGGAACAAGTAGCTGGAAGAAGAAAGACACTCAGAAAACAGGTCACTTATTTTCTAAAGAAATTAAAACAGAAAAAAATAGGCTGATGAAATCGTCAGATGTGTACCCATACGTGCAACTAGTAGAAAGCTGTATCACGGGGGGAGGGGGGGGGAGGGGGGGGAGGGGGAGGGGGGTGTACACCACGGAAGCCAACATTATGTACACCATACAAGGTATGGGTACATATAGAAATGGATTGGAGGAGTGTCTAATTTGATGGATAAAGGGTTAATATCAAATTATCAGATTTACATAAAAAACTATACAGCACAGCACATCAGTAACCTGAATAAATATATAAAGTAACATGACAATCGGATTGATATTTTTTGAGTTATCTCATGCCAAAGGGATTGGAGGAATTTTCAATTTGAAGGATAAAGGGTTAGTATCTCCAGATCAAATTATCAGATTAACACCAAAAACTATACAGCTCAGCACATCAGTAACCGGAACACAATTATAAAGTAACTTGACAATCCAAGCAATATTTTTCAAGTTATCAAATGCCAAAGGGATTGGAGGAATTTTCAATTTGAAGGATAAAGGGTTAATATCTCAGGATAAAAATAACAGATTTACACCAAAAACAAATACAGCTCGACACATCCGTAACCTGAACACAAATATAAAGTAACTTGACAATCCAAGAAATATTTTTCAAGTTATCGAATGCCAAAGGGATTGGAGGAATTTTCAATTTGAAGGATAAAGGGTTAATATCTCAGGATCAAAATAACAGATTTACACCAAAAACTATACAGCTCGGCACATCAGTAACCTGAACACAAATATAAATAACTTGACAATCCAAGCAATATTTTTCAAGTTATCGAATGCCAAAGGAATTGGAGGAATTTTCAATTTGAAGGATAAAGGGTTAATATCTCAGGATTAAATTATCAGATTTACACCAAAAACTATACAGCTTGGCACATCAGTAACCTGAACACAAATATAAAGTAACTTGACAATCCAAGTAATATTTTTCAAGTTATCGAATGCCAAAGGGATTGGAGAAATTTTCAATTTGAAGGATAAAGGGTTAATATCTCAGGATCAAAATAACAGATTTACACCAAAAACTATACAGCTCGGCACATCAGTGACCTGAACACAAATATAAAGTAACCTGACAATCCAAGCAATATTTTTCAAGTTATCGAATGCCAAAGGGATTGGAGGAATTTTCAATTTGAAGGATAAAGGGATAATATCTCAGAATCAAATCATTAGATTTACACCAAAAACTATACAGCTCGGCACATCAGTAAACTGAACACAAATATAAAGTAACTTGACAATCCAAGCAATATTTTTCAAGTTATCGAATGCCAAAGAAATGGATACGGATGCTGGATGGGCAGACGGATGGACAGACAGACGGACAGACAGACGGACGGACGGAAGGATGGACGGACAGACAGATGGACAGACGGACGGACAAAGGATGGACGAACGACAGATGGTCACCCCGGATGCCAGCATTATGTGTACCATCATAGTATGGGTATACATAAAAATGTGGATATAAATTAAATATATTTACTAAAAGACTCTGATTAAATATATTTCACTTTTATCCTTATTTATTTTTTTTATTGTCATCATTAGAAAATTAGTACAGTGGAGCCCACTTAATTGGATATCTCTTAATTATATATCCCTGTTAATTGAATATAATTTCCCAACACAAAACCATTTACCATGCCTCCAGTACAAATTTGACCTGTTAATTGAATATAGGTTATAGAGTAATCTCCTGTTAATTGAATAAAAAATCTTGTAACATGTCGAGAAATTACCCTTACTCTTCCCAGTTTTCCTTTGGTTATTGACCTATTTGGCCTCAGTGCATCCAATACAGGCATTTAATCTATTATATCTTGTTTGACAGAGCTCATGGAGCTCTGTCAAACAAGATATAATAGGATAAATGCTGTGTTTATCACTAGAATAAGGAAAGTGACATAATCCCTGTTAATTGAATACTCCTGTTAATTGAATAATTTTCATTGGCAAAGTGACTATTCAATTAACAGGGTTCCACTGTACATTGTATAAGATTACAACAAAATTGAATTTTTACAGTATAATATATATATATATATACAGAGTAGTTCTCCAATTATTAAAAAAATGCATCAATTAGGTAGTTCCATTTTTCCTTAATATGCTCAGCTTTGCCAATAGAGTACATGTATAGAGAATACATTTCAATATTTTTGTAGGATTTTATAGCTCATGCTAGATCTGAGAAAGAGGGGTTGGTATTACTTCGACTGCAGGTGTAAATATACTTTTTGTAGATGAGGAGACAGGTATTCCAGACAATTGGATAGGCATGCTCGGAAGTTGCGCCTAAAATTATTTCTCTTTTATTTATGTTTAGTTGGAGTTGCAGATCTGGATTAAGGATAACCTTTTCCACTAGTGAAAGTAAAACTGTTTTTGAGAAAGAACAATCATAAAATAGATGTGAGATCGTTTCCTTTGTATTTCCATAGAAAGAACACAGCTCTGTTTCTGAAAACCCACATTTAAAGAGTTTAGATTTTGTGAATAGGATTTTGTGGTTAATCTTATATAGTAAACTTTGTAGATATGTATCATCTGTTTCCCTATAAGTTTGTTTGTAAATGTGTTGCTAATCATTTTGGTCAAGATTTTTTGGGGGGGGTTGCGTAAAATCACTCGAAATCTTTCAAATATATTTTGCAGCCAAACACTTTGTTACATGCCCTCAGAGGATAGGGTAAAAACATTTGATCATAAAACCACTCTAATTCATCTAGAAACTCGATGTTGAAAAGAATCGAAAAAAAAATTTCTGGATTTTGGTCCGAAATTTCCAAGACAGTGGATCCAAAATTTTCAGGCTACAAAAGTTTCTTTTTTTGTTTTTTGCCTCAAAAATTGAACAAAACGCATAAAAAATCCAAAAAATTTTTTCTGAATTTTGGTCCATAATTTCTGGAGCCTGAATCGAAACCAAAATTTTCAGGCTATAATTTTTTTTTTTTTTCGTCTCAAAATTGAACAAAACACATAAAAAATCTAAAAAAAATTTTTTCCGAATTTTGGTCCAAAATTTCTAAGTCCAAACCAGACCCAAAATTTTCAACCCAGGGACCCGACTTGAACAAACTTGATCTGGCCCCACTAGAGATGATGTATACCAAATATGAGAGGATTTTGACTGGTGAATTTGAAGAAGAAAATTTTTAAAAAATATTTCACGTATATTGCACTAAGTTAAAATTCAGGCTCCAATAGGTAGCCCAAATATTAACCCAGGGACTCGATTTGAAGAAACTTGAATCTGCCCCCCCTAGAGGTGTTGTATACCAAATATGAAATGATTCTGACCACTGGATCTGAAGAAGATTTTTTTTTATATTTTATGTGTGCTATCAGAGTTATGCCCGCTGTGGTGCCCCCTGTGAGTGTGGCAACTTTATTTGAACAAACTTGAATTCACATATGATGAGGAATATGCACACCAAATTTGGTTCAATTTGGTCAAGGAGTTTGTGAGGAGAAGTCGATAATGTAAAGTTTACGCCAGATGGATGGAGATGGACGAAGACAGACGGAAAGTGATTAGTAAAACACTCCTTGAGCTTTGCTCAGGTGAGCTAAAAAAGGGCAATAATGTTATCAATTTTCAACAAATCATGATTTTCAAACTTTCCTAACAAAATGTCAATGACTCAATATAAAGCAAAATGCCGAAAGTTATATTGAAATGTGACAATTTTCAAGTTTATCTGATGAAAATAAAAAATTTAAGTAGATTAAAACACACAAAGGGCAATAACTCTATCAGTTTTTAACAGATCAGCATGATTCTGGGCCTTGTTCAAGATAAAGTTAATATCAAGCCACAAATAGAAACTTTTGGAAATCTCATATTTACTGTTAACCCTTTACCTAACATGAAAAGCAGACTACACTTGCAAATAAAATTCTTGATGCACAAACTTTTTTATTTTTTGCTTCAAAAACATTGCTTATGACCCCTCTTTGGAACGAGCTTGTTGAGCTCATTCCAATGAGGGGTCATAAGCTATGTTTTTGTGACAAAAAATGAAAAAAGTAATAAAAATTGAATGGTGAATTTTTTTAAAAGTGCTGGCCGGCTTTGGCCATTACGCTGGGTAAAGGGTTAAATAATCAATACTACCATTAGTCAGTACCGGTGGACCTATTCCCCAAGTTCAAACTTCGATTTGTTATTGTTACCTCGTGGTAAAGGTCCACGTTTGTAAATAAAACAAGAGCACCGCTAGGTATGGCTAAATATGCCCGTTAGCCATTTTGAATTGTACCAACTTTGGTTAACCCTTTACCCAACGTAACAGCCAAAACCGGCCAGCGCTATTCTCAAAAATCGCCAATTAATTTTCATTATTTTTTCATTTTTTGTCTCAAAAACATAGGTTATGACCCCTCGTTGGAATGACCTCAACGAGCTCGTTCCAACAAGGGGTCATAACCTATGTTTTTGAGACAAAAAATGAAAAAAATTAGTTATTCAAAAATTTTTTGGGCAAGTGTCGTCTCTTTTTCATGTTAGGTAAAGGGTTAAGATCAAATAATCCAAACTGGAGTTATTGGTCAGAAACCCAAAATGTTAATAGACAGCCGAATTCTAAGTCAAATGAAAGTGTCAATGACACTGTAGCTTAACTTGACTGTGTGTTGTGTTTGATGAAAAGGATAATGCTCAATGTTTATGAAAGGATTATGAAATACGACAAGAATTGTGATAAATGAGAATATGTTAATTTCTGTTCCCTGTATGCTATGTTTTCAATAAAAATAATTTGAGGTGGAGACTGTACTAAAGAAGTGGGTTAATGTGGCTCTCACAGTTAATGTATGACGACCAAAGTTACCAAGTTATAGTGAAATTATTCCAAAATGAGTCATCCTATCAAGGGACATCCTCATCTAGACATTGTACTGAGTCATCCTACAAAGTTACAATGAAATCCCTTCATAAATATGACCTGTAGTCTGTGCTAAAGGTTTTCAGGTTTTGGGTTCGGGCAGCCGTGATGGCTGTGCTCAAGGTTTTTGTGCTTCGGGCCCCTGTTGCCGCCACAGTTGACCGATCGCAACCAAAAGGGGAAGTTCTCATCTAGACATTACATGGAGTCATCCTACCAAGTTACAATGAAATCCCTCCATAAATACGACCTGCAGACTGTGCTAAAGTTTTTCGGGTTTTGGGCTCGGGCAGCCATCATGGTTGACCGATCATGACCAAAAGAAGACGTTCTCATCTAGACATAGCCTCAGACCTGCATATGAAATTTTGTGACGATCGGACAAGAACTACAGGGTGTAGCCGGTGCTAAAAGAAAATGTGAATAGACTCACAGACTTCCGCAGGCGTGATGGCAATAGCTTATCTTCACTTTGTCAAGTTAAGCTAAAAAGGGTTGTAACTCATGTAAAAATAATTGAAGAGAACCCATATTTGAACTTGACCTATATTACTGGCTGGGTAATACACATACAAACTTTGGTTGAGATCAAATAATCCAAACTGGAGTTATCGATTGGAAACCAAAAATGTAAATACACGTTCTAAGTAAGGCTGTCACAAATGATCGAAAAATCGATCAACCGTCGATTGAGGTCATAATCGACGATTTTTTTCAATGATCGATTATTTGACTGGACATGTGCTGTCATACCTTTTTGTTAAACAAAGGGGAAATATTGATTCACAAGCTATTGTTTCATATAAAGGACCTATTTCGGCAACAAATGTGTGTGTGAACGGGGTTAAAACATAAAACCAATATATAGCTAGCTTCAAGTCGTGGCACCACGCGAGTTAAAGTTAGCCGAAACCCAGTCATCATCGTATGCGTGATCACTCAGTTCCCAATACTTCTCATTCCTTTGATGTGAGTCATGTGACCTGCCAAAAAAACATCAACGTTGTTACGAGGTTGTATTTAATAAATCCCTGGAAAGATTGATCCCCCCAAAGGGAAAGCATTTTCACTCTGAACAGGGGCTGAATCATTATCATTCATGGGCCAAACTTTGCGATTCCAGCATCGCTGGCTCACTACCATTAGCGGTGATAACAATTTAACAAAAATAACATAACACACGATGATGCCTTACTGTCAATGGCTACAATGTATTCCTTGCCAATAAGTGTTGAGTTGTTTTTTTTATCAATTTGATACTTGATAAGCAATTTTAACATACGGAAAGTAAAGAATGAAAAACTTTGAAATGCCATGTTATTTATTTTTAAAGTATGATGATTTATTTTGTTCTCCGACGTACCGCAACCGGAAGTTTCATTTCCATGTATAAAGCTTTGTTGACTTGACATTCCCTGAGGCTAAATTCATAATCATTACGCATTGAGCACGGATGGGGCCATTAGTGAGTTTAGTATGCATTTTTCTATGATTTGAAGTTTGAATCTATGCGGTGTAGATTCTGTTTTGTCAAATTTTTCAAGGTTTGGTGTTAGTTTGCTTCATTTACGATTAGGATATTTTAATTTTTAACGCCTCTCAAGTTATTTCATAGACGAAGTTCTAGGAAACGAGACAGAAATATTAACCATAAATAATCGAATAACCGTCGATTTTTATGACAAAATACTCGATTATGAAAATTCATAATCGTGACAGCCTTAGTTCTAAGTCGAAAAAGGATCATAACTCATGTAAAAATAACTGGACAAAATCCATATTTGAACTGGAGTTATCGTTCGGAAACCAAAAATGTTAACAGACGGTCAAATTCTAACTCGAAAAAGGGTCATAACTCATGTAAAAATAATTGGAGAGAACCCAAATTTGAGCTTGGCCTGTATTACTAGCTGGGTAATACACATACCAACTTCGCTTGAGATCAAATAATCCAAACTGGAGTTACCCGTCGGAAACCAAAAATGTTAATAGATGGTAAAATTCAAAGTCGAAAAGGGGGCCGTTACTCATGTAAAAAAATTTTTTTACAATGGACAGAGCCCATATTAAAACTTGGCCTGTATTACCAGCTGGGTAATACACATACAAACTTTGGTTGAGATCAAATAAACCACACTGGAGTTATCGATTGGAAACCAAAAATGTTAATAGACAGCCAAATTCTAAGTCGAAAAAGGGTTGTAACACATGTAAAAATAATGGGACAGAACCCATACTTGAACTTGGCCTGTATTACTACCTGGGTAATACACATACAAACTTGGTTGAGATCAAATAATTCAAACTGGAGTTATCGTTCAGAAACCCAAAATGTAAATACACAGGGTCAAATTCTAAGTCGAAAAGGGACTCATGTAAAAATAATTGGACAGAACCCATATTAGAACTTGGCCTGAATTATCAGCTGGGTAATACACATACAAACTTAGCTTGAGTTCAAATCATCCAAACAGATGGACAGGTGGAAGAACAGATGGACAGACAGACCATTTACATAATACAACTGTTTTTACAAATGGGCGTATACAATTTTTTTAAAAATCAAACATAAAATTCATTATTTATAGCAGCATGAGAGTTTGAAGGATCTAGTGTGTCGTAATTTCACTATAATCTAGCGCAAATTTTTGTATTCTGGAGAAATAAAAAATAAAAATAAAATTTGCCCAACAAATATCAAAATTTATTAGTTATTTTTCAAAACTTTCAAAAAATTTCAATAAAACTATATAATGTGATGTCTCATTGGAACGAGCTTGATGAGTTCATTCCGATGAGGGGTCACACGATATGGTTTGGTTAAAATGTTGTGACAAATATTATTTTTTTCAACTGTTCAATTTGTAAATTATATGTATGTGGGCGAATGCAGGGAATTTGTTTCTATTTGGTAAAAGGTTAACAAAGTAATAGAATTAATAAATTTTATTGTTAGTATTACTGTCCAACTGCCGTGTAAGAATAATCCATTGGTGATGGTCAACTCATACCCAAATGGAATCAATGACTGAGATTCTTAGGTACATGATGCAAAAACAATCTAAGGTGTGGTCTGAATATGGGGTAATAATCTAAGTACTTATTTTTTATTCTCGTCTGCTATCTTTAACTGTTATTTATTTATTGGTGTTTTCACTCACATATTTCTGCACAATGGCTAATCATGACCATGACAGTTTTATGGATGGAGGAAGCAAGAGTACCCAGAGAGAACCACTGAGCAACTGCAAGCAACTGTCAGCTCCCCAACATACTAACTCCACCCAAGCAGGGTTAGCATTAGTTGAAGACAGGTGCACCATCGACATGCAGTATGACTTAGTACACACTGCCACCATGCACCCACGTAGGCAATGGGGATGAAGTGTCTTATCCAAGAACGCAACGTGGTTGCTGCAGGTGGGATTCAAACCAAGGACCACTCGGCTTGCAGTCTGCACCTCTACCTACTGAGCCCACCGCGCCACTATCTTTAACTGGTAGAGTACTAAATTATTTTTCTCATGCGATCAGGAACATGGGTATTTTTTTCCAAAGATAAAATACAATCAGCAAGGGGAGCCATAGTACAGCAAGGTTTTGTCAAAAAAGTTGTTTTGTTACTATTTGTTGGAGAGTGCCTGTTGGCACTCTCCAATAAATTGTAACAATGCAATTTTAAATTAACATTTCTTCACTGCACAAATGACAGGCTAATGCACAATGTAAATCCACTAAAGTGGCTTTCACCACTTTTTGCGGAGCCCTGATAGTGGCTTCCAGCACCTCGCAAGTTAAGTAGATCATTAAAGATTAAAATAGTCCCACGCTTTGAAAGGCCAAAGAATCTGTAAAATTATTAACATACTTATATTTTCCCAAGTAGCTATCAGCTATAATGGAAGTGGGTAATGGCGAAAAGAAGCTCAGGAATGCAAAGGTATGATAAATACCAGTTGCAACATCTTCATTAAATAAAAGCCGCTTTGCCAGGTATATCACTAAAATTGCTGAAAAGAAAATAAAACATTCTTTTTTGAGCAAACAAAAATTTAATTAGTTTAGATAAAACATGAGATTGCACCAATGGTGTTGACATACCATGTGATGTATTCGATGTTACTAAACATTCATACAAAAATTTATTTAAATCAGAACTTTCATACAGAAGTTTTGTACAAAAAAACTGATTGCACTAATTTTGGTGCAAAATTGCTGCCGGTGGCCATCTTGAATTTCGGACCGCACCCAAAAACACTCGTTCTCGTCCCACGGTGATAACAAAGATACCCAAGAAGTTTTGTACAGATCTGTTCATAAATACAGCCTCTAGCCGTATTGAAGTTGTGTACAAAAAACCGATTGGACCTAATTTCGGTACAAAATGCCACTGCAGCCATCTTGAATTTTGGACCACACCCAGAAACACTCGTTCTCGTCCCAAGGTGATAACAAAGGTACCCAAGAAATTTCATGAAGATCGGTTCATAAATACAGCCCCTAGCCCAAACCGTATCGACATGTGTACTTACTGAATGAAAGTAGCACTGAAAAAATCAAAGTTCATCTAATTTGCAGAATTTCTACACGAGAAAAAAACCTGTATTATATGTCATGTATTCCATGTTACTAAACATTCAAACAAAAATTTATTCGAATCAGAAAGTACAAAATGGCTCCTGGTGGCCATCTTGAATTTTGGACCGCCCCCAAAAACACTCGTTCTCGTCCCACGGTGATAACAAAGGTACTCAAGAAGTTTTGAAAAGATCGGTTCATAAATACGGCCTCTAGCCCGAGCCGTACTGAATTGTTGATGGATAGAAGGACAGACAGACGGACAACGGGCCATAGAATAACCTCAATTTTGACTTACGTCAAAGTTGAGCTAAAAATGAAAAAAATCTGATGTTTCAGAAAAATAATTTGTACTGTTGGCTTCAACTTGTGTTAGGTAGTAAAGTATTAAAGATGCAGTACATAAAGCAATGTTGGGCTATAGGAGTCAATTTTCTTTTGGGAATAATTGCCTTAGTGACACACGTGTGTGTGTGTGTGTGTGTGTGTGTGTGGGTTTGTCTTACCAACTTGACGAGGTAACTAGACAAAAGAGTTTGCGTGTTTCGCCTTACCGAGGTACAAAAGACAAAAGAAACCCTTTACCTCGGTTGTTTTCCCAGAACTGTACCGGCAAAACGAGGTTGAAACCGTTAGTCCACACAAAGGACAAACAATGGGGTACCTCGGTGTGTAGGGTAGACAAGACTCTGTGTGTGTTTGAGGTTAAAAAATCGCACTGGCACAGACATTTCATACTGAAACGTTTTTTTCTTTTAATATGCCGCCGAAAAATTGTTTTCATTTACTGAACCCTGATTGGTTTCAAACATGACAAAAAAGTACACAAAATTGATTTAAACTAAGTGATGAGCTTAGGAACTGGTTAAACTGACTGGCAGAAATTGGTGTTATTCATTGATGGGCTCTAATTTAGTCCTTACAAGGATGTTACGCAAGCTTTTGTTTTTCTTATAGGCGATGACAGGTCGAAGATTCAAAGGTTCATTTAATTTAGCATTGGTAAAATTGAATTCATCTTTTAACATTTTTGCTATTTCGATATTCATTCTGTTGTACGTTAAAGTGAAAGGAATGATGGACCTCCTTTCGCATTCGCCCTCTGATATGTTCATACCAAATGGCCAGAGAGTTTGAAGCGTATTGATCCAAAAAGCTTCACGTTTTTTTCTAAATTCATCCGTTTCTTCTAATGTGTCTTTAATTGGTGGTTGTTCAATAGGATGGATTTCGAAATCGTCCAAAGAATGGCCAGGAAGGTTAAAGTGTTGTGCTACTGGGGCATCAGCATTATGTTTTATATCCTGTTTGTGTCTAGTAGCACGTTCTCGAAAAGGATTTTGACTTTGACCAACATACTGTTTCCGACATCGCTTACAAGTGATAAGGTAAATAATGTTTGGTGAATCACAATGGAGGGGGTTACGGATCTGATAATGATTTTTCGTTTGTTCGGAGGAAAAGTCATCTTTCTGATCAGGCATAAAAGTATGCAGTCTACAACGAGGCTTTTTGCAATTAAATACCGCGCCACTACCATTCTGCAACGGTCTGTTGTGTTCAATCTTCAGTGGTTCGAAATCGGTAGTTTCAGCTGGACTTTCGAGCTTTTTCAGGGTTTGGGATTTCAGGCTACGCAAGAGACGCAGCGAGTACCCTCTCGATCTGAGGGCGCCAAATAGAGTAGAACAAGCCTCATTGAAATTTACCTTATCACTTGAATTGCGGTGGAAACGAATGAGTTGTGATTTGATGATACCTTTAAATGTATGTTGAGGATGAAATGATTTTGTGTGCAACAATTGATGTGAATCAGTTGGTTTAAAATACACTTTATAATCTAAATGACCGGACGCCTGAAATTGCTTGCCTTTATACACGGTCACATCGAGAAAATCAACAGAATTTTCACTGATAGTAGCTTTCAATTTAATATTTGGATCGTGATTGTTCAAAATTTCTAAAAATTCATCAAAATCTTCTTTTGAATGTTCCCAAATAATAAAAATGTCATCTAAATACCTGAGATATACGAGAGGATGCTTTGCACATTTGCTTAAGGCATTTTCCTCCCATTCCGCTACATAAATGCTTGCAAAATTAGGACTGAATCTTTTGCCCATAGGACAACCCATTATTTGTAGAAAATATTCTCCATTGAATTGAAAGTCATTACCTTTTAAGCTCAGCTCTAAAAGATCCAAAATTTGTTCATCCGGGCGTTTCGCATCCGGATATTTTTCAAATGCATTTTTAACTGATTTAACACCTTTATCAATATCAATGTTCGTATACATACTGTCGATATCCAAAGTAGCCAGAATTGCATTTTTCGATATTTTCAATTTCGAAATTTTTGACAGGAAATCCTGTGTATTTTTTAGATAGCTCGGATGTCTATTTGCTATAGGTTTCAGATGATAATCAATTAATTCCGAGATCGCATAAGATTCCGAATTACAATCTGATACAATTGGCCTCCCGGGTGGAGTTAAGTCATCCGTCCATGAAGAACGGTCCTTGTGGATCTTTGGTAGGATATAAAATTGTCTTGTTTGAGCACTGAGCTTAGCTGTTAAATATTTCAATTGTTTTTTGGTAATGTGACCTTCGTCGAGGAGAAATTTTAAGATCTTATTGAATTTTTCGATATTACTAGGCCAAATAAGTGAATCTATTTTCTTATAATGTTTAGTATTGCTGAGTTGTCTCATGGCTTCCTTTATATAATTATCCCGAGATAGAACAACTACCGACCCACCTTTGTCGGCTGGTTTAATTACTAATTTCTTATTTTTTCGAAGTTTCGTGAGGGCTCTCCGTTCACCAGCTGTTAAATTGTCTTTATCGGAGAGTATGTTCATGCTGAACACCTTTTGGATGATTCGTTTACTAGCCTCAATAATTTCGGGATCTACTTCACTATCTGGAGGTGACCAACCAGATGATTCTGTGAAAGGAAGTTTCCGACCGCTGGAGTTTCTAAAGCGGTCTGCTAATTTCATTTGCCTCAGAAAATTACAGTTGTATGATGGTAAATTTGTTTGGTTATCAGTTTTAGGCTTTGGTGCTGGTACAAAAGTTAAACCGCGATCTAGAAGAGATTTCTCTTGGGTTGTTAGGTCATTGGTGCCAGACAGGTTAACCACATTAGTTCCTAATCCCACATCTGTTAGGCGGCTGTTACCTTTGCCTTTACTTAGTTTAAATTTAGGTGGTTCAACCAGTGATCGTACATAATATTGGCGGTTCTCGTGGTCCAATGGATTAAATCCTGAGCAACATCAAACTTCGCGTCATCAATTTTTGGTATCACGTTAACGTCCTTCACTTTCCGAATGGTTTCGTTGATGATGCTCAGGGTTCTCCTCTCAGCCTGAGGGAGTTTTTGCGAAAAGTTTAGTTCAGCGAAATAAATTTTTGCTGATCTAAACTTGACCCTGATATCGCTAAGCATATTCCGCAACTGCTTAACTACGAGATCAGAATTATCGTTTCGAGAATTCACGCCAATATTTAATAATATTTTTTGGGGACTGGACTGGCCCCTGTGCCCTTTAAACATAGAGCGCAGATGATTGAATTTGGCGCCGGGGTAACACTCCACCTGGATGTCCGGATGGGGATTTCGATCAATGCGTCCTAAATTTGAACTTCCAATCATAAGGATGTTTTTACAAACATCGGGGAGGCGCCAATTCCTTTTGTCAAAATTAACTCCGCTTTTATGCCGAAACTGGGAGAATTTAGAATCAAATGAGCGGCCCGAGTTGCGGCTCGGTGATTTGACTTTCTCTGAGTACGATATACCTGGTTGAACCACACTAGATGCAGGGGAAGGGGGAGAAGAAACAGAAGCAGGAGAGGAAACAGAAACAGGAGAAGAAACAGAAGGAGGAGAAGGAGTTCTAGTGAGAGCACTAGGAGAACTAGAGAAGAAAGGCTGAGGAGGAGTAGGAGGTAGAGGAACAAGACGAGGCGAGACAGCGTTACTCAATTTGCGAGCATCTTCAGTCACAATATGGACCGGAGATGTTTGCAAATTGAGGCGCTTACTCTGAGAGAAAGAAGAAGTAGAAGGAAAAGAAGAGGGAGAAGTGCTTTGCCTTGATCTTTTCTTATTTTGCTTTTCGCGTTGGGGTAGAGGGACAACACGGGCCGGAGTTTGCTTGCTCCCTCCCATATTGTTCCTTACTCCAGACGCTGGGCGAAGTTCCGAAATGTAAGACTCATAGGCCGAAATCGTCTTACCTGTCAACTTGTTTTTAAAGTTTTTTTGAGCCCAGATCAAGGCACGCGCCGAAGCGCTGTTGAAGTCTATCTTTTCGAGTCCAGGAGGTGGTCGCATAGCCAAAGTTATCTTAGACTTCAACTGGTTTAAATTTATCTTGTAATGCTCAACTAAAGCATTTAACGTTTGGTTGGCCCATCCCACACTAATCTGTCGAAAAACAGAAAAAATGTGTGGGGTGGGAAGAGCCGGCTTTAGAAAGCCACCTAACTCATCTACTTTCTTCTCCAACTGCTTCGGGAAATCCCGTTTGGCCAAATGCTGCTCTAGGAGCCCAATATGGTGCATACACTGAATCACCTGGAAAAGGGCCTTGACCAATCTAGAATAGGCCTGGAACGATTGTTCCTGGCCTCTTCCAGACTGGGCAACTCTCTTTCCCTGATGATTCTGTCTTTTTTGAGCCATTTGAAGAATAGGTAGATGAATAAAATGAAATTAAAATGAAGAAATGAAATAAATTAAAATGAAATCTAGATATTACCTATTAGAGAAGATACCTGGATTGGTTGCAGTCTTCAGCAAAGGTACAAAATAATCCGTCTGTCTCGACGCGTTTCGCTTGGTTTGGCTTTTTCAAAGAGACTTTGAGGAAAATGAATCCAACTTTGGGAGGGCATGCATGGTATATATCCAAATGTGGGCTGGGGGTGTTTTTCACAGCTCAGTACATAATTAAACTCAGTAACAAGCTGACAAATGCCACTCATCCAATTAAT
Source organism: Pictodentalium vernedei (assembly GCA_031216915.1). Classification (NCBI taxonomy): domain Eukaryota; kingdom Metazoa; phylum Mollusca; class Scaphopoda; order Dentaliida; family Dentaliidae; genus Pictodentalium; species Pictodentalium vernedei. The sequence goes on from CM062294.1 coordinate 100,163,384, forward strand.
TCTTTTCAATCTGAGATGTCCCAAGTTTGTTTTTCACAACTCAGTTTGTGTGGTCCAAACAAATTAGATGAAGCCCTATTGATTGGCTTCCATTGAATTTTAATCAGTCAGTGAGTGGTTTGCTTTACTGACCCCATGAAGCCCCATTGGTTGGCTTTGATTTAAGTAAAACCAATCGGGAGCGGTTTGCTTTACTGGCTTCAGAAGTATGTGAAAATAATATGAAAAAATGGTTTGATAAAATATATTGAGACTAAAGAAATAAATGAAAAAATAACGCCAAAGATCATGATGCCTCACGAATGTTATCAGTTGGAATGAATATCCCCCGACGGAGGTTTATGACGGAAAATATTTTACACCACGTAGAAATTGTGTTTTTTACCTTGTGAACCTCTACATTGTGTGAAAGGTATGAAAAATTAAAAATAAAAATAATAATTTAAATAAATGAATCAACCAAATAAGTAAATAAGTAAATAAATAAATAAGTAAATAAATAAATAAATAAATAAATAAGTAAATAAATAAATAAATAAATAAATAAATAAATAAATAAATAAATAAATAAACATTACTAAAAAATAAAAAATAATCAATAAATAAATATATAAATAAATAAATAATAATTTTATTTAGGAAATACATACACATGATTGAAATTGGAACCTATTTTGTTTTGGGGCATATATGAACTCTGGCACTCGCCTGTGTGTGTTTGAGGTTAAAAAATCGCACTGGCACAGACATTTCCTACTGAAACGTTTTTTTCTTTTAATATGCCGCTGAAAAATTGTTTTCATTTACTGAACCCTGATGGGTTTCAAACGTAACAAAAAAGTACATAAAATTGATTTAAACTAAGTGATGAGCTTAGGAACTGGTTAAACTGACTGGCAATAATTGATGTTATTCATTGATGGGCTCTAATTTAGTCCTTACAAGGATGTTACGCAAGCTTTTGTTTTTCTTATAGGCGATGACAGGTCGAAGATTCAAAGGTTCATTTAAATTGGCATTGGTAAAATTGAATTCATCTTTTAACATTTTTGCTATTTCGATATTCATCCTGTTGTACGTTAAAGTGAAAGGAATGATGGACCTCCTTTCGCATTCGCCCTCTGATATGTTCATACCAAATGGCCAGAGGGTTTGAAGCGTATTGATCCAAAAAGCTTCACGTTTTTTTCTAAATTCATCCATTTCTTCTAATGTGTCTTTAATTGGTGGTTGTTCAATAGGATGGATTTCAAAATCGTCCAAAGAATGGCCAGGAAGGTTAAAATGTTGTGCTACTGGGGCATCAGCATTATGTTTTATATCCTGTTTGTGTCTAGTAGCACGTTCTCGGAAAGGATTTTGACTTTGACCAACATACTGTTTCCGACATCGCTTACAAGTGATAAGGTAAATAATGTTTGGTGAATCACAATGGAGGGGGTTACGGATCTGATAATGATTTTTCGTTTGTTCGGAGGAAAATTCCTCTTTCTGATCAGGCATAAAAGTATGCAGTCTACAACGAGGCTTTTTGCAATTAAATACCGCGCCACTACTATTTTGCAACGGTCTGTTGTGTTCAATCTTCAGTGGTTCGAAATCGGTAGTTTCAGCTGGACTTTCGAGCTTTTTCAGGGTTTGGGATTTCAGGCTACGCAGAAGGCGCAGCGAGTACCCTCTCGATCTGAGGGCGCCAAATAGAGTAGAACAAGCCTCATTGAAATTTACCTTATCACTTGAATTGCGGTGGAAACGAATGAGTTGTGATTTGATGATACCTTTAAATGTATGTTGAGGATGAAATGATTTTGTGTGCAACAATTGATGTGAATCAGTTGGTTTAAAATACACTTTATAATCTAAATGACCGGACGCCTGAAATTGCTTGCCTTTATACACGGTCACATCGAGAAAATCAACAGAATTTTCACTGATAGTAGCTTTCAATTTAATATTTGGATCGTGATTGTTCAAAATTTCTAAAAATTCATCAAAATCTTCTTTTGAATGTTCCCAAATAATAAAAATGTCATCTAAATACCTGAGATATACGAGAGGATGCTTTGCACATTTGCTTAAGGCATTTTCCTCCCATTCCGCTACATAAATGCATGCAAAATTAGGACTGAATCTTTTGCCCATAGGACAACCCATTATTTGTAGAAAATATTCTCCATTGAATTGAAAGTCATTACCTTTTAAGCTCAGCTCTAAAAGATCCAAAATTTGTTCATCCGGGCGTTTCGCATCCGGATATTTTTCAAATGCATTTTTAACTGATTTAACACCTTTATCAATATCAATGTTCGTATACATACTGTCGATATCCAAAGTAGCCAGAATTGCATTTTTCGATATTTTCAATTTCGAAATTTTTGACAGGAAATCCTGTGTATTTTTTAGATAGCTCGGATGTCTATTTGCTATAGGTTTCAGATGATAATCAATTAATTCCGAGATCGCATAAGATTCCGAATTACAATCTGATACAATTGGCCTCCCGGGTGGAGTTAAGTCATCCGTCCATGAAGAACGGTCTTTGTGGATCTTTGGTAGGATATAAAATTGTCTTGTTTGAGCACTGAGCTTAGCTGTTAAATATTTCAATTGTTTTTTGGTAATGTGACCTTCGTCGAGGAGAAATTTTAAGATCTTATTGAATTTTTCGATATTACTAGGCCAAATAAGTGAATCTATTTTCTTATAATGTTTTGTATTGCTGAGTTGTCTCATGGCTTCCTTTATATAATTATCCCGAGATAGAACAACTACCGACCCACCTTTGTCGGCTGGTTTAATTACTAATTTCTTATTTTTTCGAAGTTTCGTGAGGGCTCTCCGTTCACCAGCTGTTAAATTGTCTTTATCGGAGAGTATGTTCATGCTGAACACCTTTTTGATGATTCGTTTGCTAGCCTCAATAATTTCGGGATCTACTTCACTATCTGGAGGTGACCAACCAGATGATTCTGTAAAAGGAAGTTTCCGACCGCTGGAGTTTCTAAAGCGGTCGGCTAATTTCATTTGCCTAAGAAAATTACAGTTGTATGATGGTAAATTTGTTTGGTTATCAGTTTTAGGCTTTGGTGCTGGTACAAAAGTTAAACCGCGATCTAAAAGAGATTTCTCTTGGGTTGTTAGGTCATTGGTGCCAGACAGGTTAACCACATTAGTTCCTAATCCCACATCTGTTAGGCGGCTGTTACCTTTGCCTTTACTTAGTTTAAATTTAGGTGGTTCAACCAGTGATCGTACATAATATTGGCGGTTCTCGTGGTCCAATGGATTAAATCCTGAGCAACATCAAACTTCGCGTCATCAATTTTTGGTATCACGTTAACGTCCTTCACTTTCCGAATGGTTTCGTTGATGATGCTCAGGGTTCTCCTCTCAGCCTGAGGGAGTTTTTGCGAAAAGTTTAGTTCAGCGAAATAAATTTTTGCGGATCTAAACTTGACCCTGATATCGCTAAGCATATTCCGCAACTGCTTAACTACGAGATCAGAATTATCGTTTCGAGAATTCACGCCAATATTTAATAATATTTTTGGGGGACTGGACTGGCCCCTGTGCCCTTTAAACATAGAGCGCAGATGATTGAATTTGGCGCCGGGGTAACACTCCACCTGGATGTCCGGATGGGGATTTCGATCAATGCGTCCTAAATTTGAACTTCCAATCATAAGGATGTTTTTACAAACATCGGGGAGGCGCCAATTCCTTTTGTCAAAATTAACTCCGCTTTTATGCCGAAACTGGGAGAATTTAGAATCAAATGAGCGGCCCGAGTTGCGGCTCGGTGATTTGACTTTCTCTGAGTACGATATACCTGGTTGAACCACACTAGATGCAGGGGAAGGGGGAGAAGAAACAGAAGCAGGAGAGGAAACAGAAACAGGAGAAGAAACAGAAGGAGGAGGAGGAGTTCTAGTGAGAGCACTAGGAGAACTAGAGAAGAAAGGCTGAGGAGGAGTAGGAGGTAGAGGAACAAGACGAGGCGAGACAGCGTTACTCAATTTGCGAGCATCTTCAGTCACAATATGGACCGGAGATGTTTGCAAATTGAGGCGCTTACTCTGAGAGAAAGAAGAAGTAGAAGGAAAAGAAGAGGGAGAAGTGCTTTGCCTTGATCTTTTCTTATTTTGCTTTTCGCGTTGGGGTAGAGGGACAACACGGGCCGGAGTTTGCTTGCTCCCTCCCATATTGTTCCTTACTCCAGACGCTGGGCGAAGTTCCGAAATGTAAGACTCATAGGCCGAAATCGTCTTACCTGTCAACTTGTTTTTAAAGTTTTTTTGAGCCCAGATCAAGGCACGCGCCGAAGCGCTGTTGAAGTCTATCTTTTCGAGTCCAGGAGGTGGTCGCATAGCCAAAGTTATCTTAGACTTCAACTGGTTTAAATTTATCTTGTAATGCTCAACTAAAGCATTTAACGTTTGGTTGGCCCATCCCACACTAATCTGTCGAAAAACAGAAAAAATGTGTGGGGTGGGAAGAGCCGGCTTTAGAAAGCCACCTAACTCATCTACTTTCTTCTCCAACTGCTTCGGGAAATCCCGTTTGGCCAAATGCTGCTCTAGGAGCCCAATATGGTGCATACACTGAATCACCTGGAAAAGGGCCTTGACCAATCTAGAATAGGCCTGGAACGATTGTTCCTGGCCTCTTCCAGACTGGGCAACTCTCTTTCCCTGATGATTCTGTCTTTTTTGAGCCATTTGAAGAATAGGTAGATGAATAAAATGAAATTAAAATGAAGAAATGAAATAAATTAAAATGAAATCTAGATATTACCTATTAGAGAAGATACCTGGATTGGTTGCAGTCTTCAGCAAAGGTACAAAATAATCCGTCTGTCTCGACGCGTTTCGCTTGGTTTGGCTTTTTCAAAGAGACTTTGAGGAAAATGAATCCAACTTTGGGAGGGCATGCATGGTATATATCCAAATGTGGGCTGGGGGTGTTTTTCACAGCTCAGTACATAATTAAACTCAGTAACAAGCTGACAAATGCCACTCATCCAATTAATTCTTTTCAATCTGAGATGTCCCAAGTTTGTTTTTCACAACTCAGTTTGTGTGGTCCAAACAAATTAGATGAAGCCCTATTGATTGGCTTCCATTGAATTTTAATCAGTCAGTGAATGGTTTGCTTTACTGACCCCATGAAGCCCCATTGGTTGGCTTTGATTTAAGTAAAACCAATCGGGAGCGGTTTGCTTTACTGGCTTCAGAAGTATGTGAAAATAATATGAAAAAATGGTTTGATAAAATATATTGAGACTAAAGAAATAAATGAAAAAATAACGCCAAAGATCATGATGCCTCACGAATGTTATCAGTTGGAATGAATATCCCCCGACGGAGGTTTATGACGGAAAATATTTTACACCACGTAGAAATTGTGTTTTTTACCTTGTGAACCTCTACATTGTGTGAAAGGTATGAAAAATTAAAAATAAAAATAATAATTTAAATAAATGAATCAACCAAATAAGTAAATAAGTAAATAAATAAATAAGTAAATAAATAAATAAATAAATAAATAAGTAAATAAATAAATAAATAAATAAATAAATAAATAAATAAATAAATAAATAAACATTACTAAAAAATAAAAAATAATCAATAAATAAATATATAAATAAATAAATAATAATTTTATTTAGGAAATACATACACATGATTGAAATTGGAACCTATTTTGTTTTGGGGCATATATGAACTCTGGCACTCGCCTGTGTGTGTTTGAGGTTAAAAAATCGCACTGGCACAGACATTTCCTACTGAAACGTTTTTTTCTTTTAATATGCCGCTGAAAAATTGTTTTCATTTACTGAACCCTGATGGGTTTCAAACGTAACAAAAAAGTACATAAAATTGATTTAAACTAAGTGATGAGCTTAGGAACTGGTTAAACTGACTGGCAATAATTGATGTTATTCATTGATGGGCTCTAATTTAGTCCTTACAAGGATGTTACGCAAGCTTTTGTTTTTCTTATAGGCGATGACAGGTCGAAGATTCAAAGGTTCATTTAAATTAGCATTGGTAAAATTGAATTCATCTTTTAACATTTTTGCTATTTCGATATTCATCCTGTTGTACGTTAAAGTGAAAGGAATGATGGACCTCCTTTCGCATTCGCCCTCTGATATGTTCATACCAAATGGCCAGAGGGTTTGAAGCGTATTGATCCAAAAAGCTTCACGTTTTTTTCTAAATTCATCCATTTCTTCTAATGTGTCTTTAATTGGTGGTTGTTCAATAGGATGGATTTCAAAATCGTCCAAAGAATGGCCAGGAAGGTTAAAATGTTGTGGTACTGGGGCATCAGCATTATGTTTTATATCCTGTTTGTGTCTAGTAGCACGTTCTCGGAAAGGATTTTGACTTTGACCAACATACTGTTTCCGACATCACTTACAAGTGATAAGGTAAATAATGTTTGGTGAATCACAATGGAGGGGGTTACGGATCTGATAATGATTTTTCGTTTGTTCGGAGGAAAACTCCTCTTTCTGATCAGGCATAAAAGTATGCAGTCTACAACGAGGCTTTTTGCAATTAAATACCGCGCCACTACTATTTTGCAACGGTCTGTTGTGTTCAATCTTCAGTGGTTCGAAATCGGTAGTTTCAGCTGGACTTTCGAGCTTTTTCAGGGTTTGGGATTTCAGGCTACGCAGAAGGCGCAGCGAGTACCCTCTCGATCTGAGGGCGCCAAATAGAGTAGAACAAGCCTCATTGAAATTTACCTTATCACTTGAATTGCGGTGGAAACGAATGAGTTGTGATTTGATGATACCTTTAAATGTATGTTGAGGATGAAATGATTTTGTGTGCAACAATTGATGTGAATCAGTTGGTTTAAAATACACTTTATAATCTAAATGACCGGACGCCTGAAATTGCTTGCCTTTATACACGGTCACATCGAGAAAATCAACAGAATTTTCACTGATAGTAGCTTTCAATTTAATATTTGGATCGTGATTGTTCAAAATTTCTAAAAATTCATCAAAATCTTCTTTTGAATGTTCCCAAATAATAAAAATGTCATCTAAATACCTGAGATATACGAGAGGATGCTTTGCACATTTGCTTAAGGCATTTTCCTCCCATTCCGCTACATAAATGCATGCAAAATTAGGACTGAATCTTTTGCCCATAGGACAACCCATTATTTGTAGAAAATATTCTCCATTGAATTGAAAGTCATTACCTTTTAAGCTCAGCTCTAAAAGATCCAAAATTTGTTCATCCGGGCGTTTCGCATCCGGATATTTTTCAAATGCATTTTTAACTGATTTAACACCTTTATCAATATCAATGTTCGTATACATACTGTCGATATCCAAAGTAGCCAGAATTGCATTTTTCGATATTTTCAATTTCGAAATTTTTGACAGGAAATCCTGTGTATTTTTTAGATAGCTCGGATGTCTATTTGCTATAGGTTTCAGATGATAATCAATTAATTCCGAGATCGCATAAGATTCCGAATTACAATCTGATACAATTGGCCTCCCGGGTGGAGTTAAGTCATCCGTCCATGAAGAACGGTCCTTGTGGATCTTTGGTAGGATATAAAATTGTCTTGTTTGAGCACTGAGCTTAGCTGTTAAATATTTCAATTGTTTTTTGGTAATGTGACCTTCGTCGAGGAGAAATTTTAAGATCTTATTGAATTTTTCGATATTACTAGGCCAAATAAGTGAATCTATTTTCTTATAATGTTTAGTATTGCTGAGTTGTCTCATGGCTTCCTTTATATAATTATCCCGAGATAGAACAACTACCGACCCACCTTTGTCGGCTGGTTTAATTACTAATTTCTTATTTTTTCGAAGTTTCGTGAGGGCTCTCCGTTCACCAGCTGTTAAATTGTCTTTATCGGAGAGTATGTTCATGCTGAACACCTTTTTGATGATTCGTTTGCTAGCCTCAATAATTTCGGGATCTACTTCACTATCTGGAGGTGACCAACCAGATGATTCTGTAAAAGGAAGTTTCCGACCGCTGGAGTTTCTAAAGCGGTCGGCTAATTTCATTTGCCTAAGAAAATTACAGTTGTATGATGGTAAATTTGTTTGGTTATCAGTTTTAGGCTTTGGTGCTGGTACAAAAGTTAAACCGCGATCTAAAAGAGATTTCTCTTGGGTTGTTAGGTCATTGGTGCCAGACAGGTTAACCACATTAGTTCCTAATCCCACATCTGTTAGGCGGCTGTTACCTTTGCCTTTACTTAGTTTAAATTTAGGTGGTTCAACCAGTGATCGTACATAATATTGGCGGTTCTCGTGGTCCAATGGATTAAATCCTGCGCAACATCAAACTTCGCGTCATCAATTTTTGGTATCACGTTAACGTCCTTCACTTTCCGAATGGTTTCGTTGATGATGCTCAGGGTTCTCCTCTCAGCCTGAGGGAGTTTTTGCGAAAAGTTTAGTTCAGCGAAATAAATTTTTGCTGATCTAAACTTGACCCTGATATCGCTAAGCATATTCCGCAACTGCTTAACTACGAGATCAGAATTATCGTTTCGAGAATTCACGCCAATATTTAATAATATTTTTTGGGGACTGGACTGGCCCCTGTGCCCTTTAAACATAGAGCGCAGATGATTGAATTTGGCGCCGGGGTAACACTCCACCTGGATGTCCGGATGGGGATTTCGATCAATGCGTCCTAAATTTGAACTTCCAATCATAAGGATGTTTTTACAAACATCGGGGAGGCGCCAATTCCTTTTGTCAAAATTAACTCCGCTTTTATGCCGAAACTGGGAGAATTTAGAATTGGTGCAAAATTGCTGCCGGTGGCCATCTTGAATTTCGGACCGCACCCAAAAACACTCGTTCTCGTCCCACGGTGATAACAAAGATACCCAAGAAGTTTTGTACAGATCTGTTCATAAATACAGCCTCTAGCCGTATTGAAGTTGTGTACAAAAAACCGATTGGACCTAATTTCGGTACAAAATGCCACTGCAGCCATCTTGAATTTTGGACCACACCCAGAAACACTCGTTCTCGTCCCAAGGTGATAACAAAGGTACCCAAGAAATTTCATGAAGATCGGTTCATAAATACAGCCCCTAGCCCAAACCGTATCGACATGTGTACTTACTGAATGAAAGTAGCACTGAAAAAATCAAAGTTCATCTAATTTGCAGAATTTCTGCACGAGAAAAAAACCTGTATTATATGTCATGTATTCCATGTTACTAAACATTCAAACAAAAAATTATTTGAATCAGAAAGTACAAAATGGCTCCTGGTGGCCATCTTGAATTTTGGACCGCCCCCAAAAACACTCGTTCTCGTCCCACGGTGATAACAAAGGTACTCAAGAAGTTTTGAAAAGATCGGTTCATAAATACGGCCTCTAGCCCGAGCCGTACTGAATTGTTGATGGATAGAAGGACAGACAGACGGACGACGGGCCATAGAATAACCTCAATTTTGACTTACGTCAAAGTTGAGCTAAAAATGAAAAAAATCTGATGTTTCAGAAAAATAATTTGTACTGTTGGCTTCAACTTGTGTTAGATAGTAAAGTATTAAAGATGCAGTACATAAAGCAATGTTGGGCTATAGGAGTCAATTTTCTTTTGGGAATAATTGCCTTAGTGACACACGTGTGTGTGTGTGTGTGTGTGTGTGTGGGTTTGTCTTACCAACTTGACGAGGTAACTAGACAAAAGAGTTTGCGTGTTTCGCCTTACCGAGGTACAAAAGACAAAAGAAACCCTTTACCTCGGTTGTTTTCCCAGAACTGTACCGGCAAAACGAGGTTGAAACCGTTAGTCCACACAAAGGACAAACAATGGGGTACCTCGGTGTGTAGGGTAGACAAGACTGTGTGTGTGTGTGTGTGTGTGTGTGTGTGTGTGAGGGTGTGTGTGTGTGTGTGTGTGTGTGTGTGTGTGTGTGTGTGTGTGTGTGGGTTTGTCTTACCAACTTGACGAGGTAACTAGACAAAAGAGTTTGCATGTTTCGCCTTACCGAGGTACAAAAGACAAAAGAAACCCTTTACCTCGGTTGTTTTCCCAGAACTGTACCGGCAAAAAGAGGTTGAAACCGTTAGTCCACACAAAGGACAAACAATGGGGTACCTCGGTATGTAGGGAAGACAAGACTCTGTGTGTGTGTGTGTGTTTGAGGTTAAAAAATCGCACTGGCACAGACATTTCCTACTGAAACGTTTTTTTCTTTTAATATGCCGCCAAAAAATTGTTTTCATTTACTGAACCCTGATGGGTTTCAAACATGACAAAAAATTACATAAAATTGATTTAAACTAAGTGATGAGCTTAGGAACTGGTTAAACTGACTGGCAAAAATTGATGTTATTCACTGATGGGCTCTAATTTAGTCCTTACAAGGATGTTACGCAAGCTTTTGTTTTTCTTATAGGCGATGACAGGTCGAAGATTCAAAGGTTCATTTAATTTAGCATTGGTAAAATTGAATTCATCTTTTAACATTTTTGCTATTTCGATATTCATTCTGTTGTACGTTAAAGTGAAAGGAATGATGGACCTCCTTTCGCATTCGCCCTCTGATATGTTCATACCAAATGGCCAGAGGGTTTGAAGCGTATTGATCCAAAAAGCTTCACGTTTTTTTCTAAATTCATCCGTTTCTTCTAATGTGTCTTTAATTGGTGGTTGTTCAATTGGGTGGATTTCGAAATCGTCCAAAGAATGGCCAGGAAGGTTAAAATGTTGTGCTACTGGGGCATCAGCATTATGTTTTATATCCTGTTTGTGTCTAGTAGCACGTTCTCGAAAAGGATTTTGACTTTGACCAACATACTGTTTCCGACATCGCTTACAAGTGATAAGGTAAATAATGTTTGGTGAATCACAATGGAGGGGGTTACGGATCTGATAATGATTTTTCGTTTGTTCGGAGGAAATTTCCTCTTTCTGATCAGGCATAAATGTATGCAGTCTACAACGAGGCTTTTTGCAATTAAATACCGCGCCACTACTATTTTGCAACGGTCTGTTGTGTTCAATCTTCAGTGGTTCGAAATCGGTAGTTTCAGCTGGACTTTCGAGTTTCTTCAGGGTTTGGGATTTCAGGCTACGCAAAAGGCGCAGCGAGTACCCTCTCGATCTGAGGGCGCCAAATAGAGTAGAACAAGCCTCATTGAAATTTACCTTATCACTTGAATTGCGGTGGAAACGAATGAGCTGTGATTTGATGATACCTTTAAATGTATGTTGAGGATGAAATGATTTTGTGTGCAACAATTGATGTGAATCAGTTGGTTTAAAATATATTTTATAATCTAAATGACCGGACGCCTGAAATTGCTTGCCTTTATACACGGTCACATCCAGAAAATCAACAGAATTTTCACTGATAGTAGCTTTCAATTTAATATTTGGATCGTGATTGTTCAAAATTTCTAAAAAATCATCAAAATCTTCTTTTGAATGTTCCCAAATAATAAAAATGTCATCTAAATACCTGAGATATACGAGAGGATGCTTTGCACATTTGCTTAAGGCATTTTCCTCCCATTCCGCTACATAAATGCTTGCAAAATTAGGACTGAATCTTTTGCCCATAGGACAACCCATTATTTGTAGAAAATATTCTCCATTGAATTGAAAGTCATTACCTTTTAAGCTCAGCTCTAAAAGATCCAAAATTTGTTCATCCGGGCGTTTCGCATCCGGATATTTTTCAAATGCATTTTTAACTGATTTAACACCTTTATCAATATCAATGTTCGTATACATACTGTCGATATCCAAAGTAGCCAGAATTGCATTTTTCGATATTTTCAATTTCGAAATTTGTGACAGGAAATCCTGTGTATTTTTTAGATAGCTCGGATGTCTATTTGCTATAGGTTTCAGATGATAATCAATTAATTCCGAGATCGCATAAGATTCCGAATTACAATCTGATACAATTGGCCTCCCGGGTGGAGTTAAGTCATCCGTCCATGAAGAACGGTCCTTGTGGATCTTTGGTAGGATATAAAATTGTCTTGTTTGAGCACTGAGCTTAGCTGTTAAATATTTCAATTGTTTTTTGGTAATGTGACCTTCGTCGAGGAGAAATTTTAAGATCTTATTGAATTTTTCGATATTACTAGGCCAAATAAGTGAATCTATTTTCTTATAATGTTTAGTATTGCTGAGTTGTCTCATGGCTTCCTTTATATAATTATCCCGAGATAGAACAACTACCGACCCACCTTTGTCGGCTGGTTTAATCACTAATTTCTTATTTTTTCGAAGTTTCGTGAGGGCTCTCCGTTCACCAGCTGTTAAATTGTCTTTATCGGAGAGTATGTTCATGCTGAACACCTTTTTGATGATTCGTTTGCTAGCCTCAATAATTTCGGGATCTACTTCACTATCTGGAGGTGACCAACCAGATGATTCTGTAAAAGGAAGTTTCCGACCGCTGGAGTTTCTAAAGCGGTCGGCTAATTTCATTTGCCTAAGAAAATTACAGTTGTATGATGGTAAATTTGTTTGGTTATCAGTTTTAGGCTTTGGTGCTGGTACAAAAGTTAAACCGCGATCTAGAAGAGATTTCTCTTGGGTTGTTAGGTCATTGGTGCCAGACAGGTTAACCACATTAGTTCCTAATCCCACATCTGTTAGGCGGCTGTTACCTTTGCCTTTACTTAGTTTAAATTTAGGTGGTTCAACCAGTGAACGTACATAATATTAGCGGTTCTCGTGGTCCAATGGATTAAATCCTGAGCAACATCAAACTTCGCGTCATCAATTTTTGGTATCACGTTAACGTCCTTCACTTTCCGAATGGTTTCGTTGATGATGCTCAGGGTTCTCCTCTCAGCCTGAGGGAGTTTTTGCGAAAAGTTTAGTTCAGCGAAATAAATTTTTGCTGATCTAAACTTGACCCTGATATCGCTAAGCATATTCCGCAACTGCTTAACTACGAGATCAGAATTATCGTTTCGAGAATTCACGCCAATATTTAATAATATTTTTTGGGGACTGGACTGGCCCCTGTGCCCTTTAAACATAGAGCGCAGATGATTGAATTTGGCGCCGGGGTAACAATCCACCTGGATGTCCGGATGGGGATTTCGATCAATGCGTCCTAAATTTGAACTTCCAATCATAAGGATGTTTTTACAAACATCGGGGAGGCGCCAATTCCTTTTGTCAAAATTAACTCCGCTTTTATGCCGAAACTGGGAGAATTTAGAATTGGTGCAAAATTGCTGCCGGTGGCCATCTTGAATTTCGGACCGCACCCAAAAACACTCGTTCTCGTCCCACGGTGATAACAAAGATACCCAAGAAGTTTTGTACAGATCTGTTCATAAATACAGCCTCTAGCCGTATTGAAGTTGTGTACAAAAAACCGATTGGACCTAATTTCGGTACAAAATGCCACTGCAGCCATCTTGAATTTTGGACCACACCCAGAAACACTCGTTCTCGTCCCAAGGTGATAACAAAGGTACCCAAGAAATTTCATGAAGATCGGTTCATAAATACAGCCCCTAGCCCAAACCGTATCGACATGTGTACTTACTGAATGAAAGTAGCACTGAAAAAATCAAAGTTCATCTAATTTGCAGAATTTCTGCACGAGAAAAAAACCTGTATTATATGTCATGTATTCCATGTTACTAAACATTCAAACAAAAATTTATTTGAATCAGAAAGTACAAAATGGCTCCTGGTGGCCATCTTGAATTTTGGACCGCCCCCAAAAACACTCGTTCTCGTCCCACGGTGATAACAAAGGTACTCAAGAAGTTTTGAAAAGATCGGTTCATAAATACGGCCTCTAGCCCGAGCCGTACTGAATTGTTGATGGATAGAAGGACAGACAGACGGACGACGGGCCATAGAATAACCTCAATTTTGACTTACGTCAAAGTTGAGCTAAAAATGAAAAAAATCTGATGTTTCAGAAAAATAATTTGTACTGTTGGCTTCAACTTGTGTTAGGTAGTAAAGTATTAAAGATGCAGTACATAAAGCAATGTTGGGCTATAGGAGTCAATTTTCTTTTGGGAATAATTGCCTTAGTGACACACGTGTGTGTGTGTGTGTGTTTTTTCAAATGACACAATCATGTTTTAGAGGAATTTTGAATGTTGGTTTCTGATCCCCCGCCGGGATTCGAACCCTCGGCAACACCGCCTGGCAATCAGGAGTTCAGCGTCTAAACCACTAGACCATTGCACACCGTCAAAAAACGATGGCTGGAATCTAGCATTTTAGATGAAGTCCTCATGAATACTTGGTTCATCTTCCTTTCGGCAGCAGCATGAAAGTGTGGAACGCGCTGGCTACAGTACGACGAAAGTGCTGTGGATGGCCTCAGACGAAGACTGGCACGGGCTTGTGTGTGTTTTTTCAAATGACACAATCATGTTTTAGAGGAATTTTGAATGTTGGTTTCTGATCCCCCGCCGGGATTCGAACCCTCGGCAACACCGCCTGGCAATCAGGAGTTCAGCGTCTAAACCACTAGACCATTGCACACCGTCAAAAAACGATGGCTGGAATCTAGCATTTTAGATGAAGTCCTCATGAATACTTGGTTCATCTTCCTTTCGGCAGCAGCATGAAAGTGTGGAACGCGCTGGCTACAGTACGACGAAAGTGCTGTGGATGGCCTCAGACGAAGACTGGCACGGGCTTGTGTGTGTTTTTTCAAATGACACAATCATGTTTTAGAGGAATTTTGAATGTTGGTTTCTGATCCCCCGCCGGGATTCGAACCCTCGGCAACACCGCCTGGCAATCAGGAGTTCAGCGTCTAAACCACTAGACCATTGCACACCGTCAAAAAACGATGGCTGGAATCTAGCATTTTAGATGAAGTCCTCATGAATACTTGGTTCATCTTCCTTTCGGCAGCAGCATGAAAGTGTGGAACGCGCTGGCTACAGTACGACGAAAGTGCTGTGGATGGCCTCAGACGAAGACTGGCACGGGCTTGTGTGTGTTTTTTCAAATGACACAATCATGTTTTAGAGGAATTTTGAATGTTGGTTTCTGATCCCCCGCCGGGATTCGAACCCTCGGCAACACCGCCTGGCAATCAGGAGTTCAGCGTCTAAACCACTAGACCATTGCACACCGTCAAAAAACGATGGCTGGAATCTAGCATTTTAGATGAAGTCCTCATGAATACTTGGTTCATCTTCCTTTCGGCAGCAGCATGAAAGTGTGGAACGCGCTGGCTACAGTACGACGAAAGTGCTGTGGATGGCCTCAGACGAAGACTGGCACGGGCTTGTGTGTGTTTTTTCAAATGACACAATCATGTTTTAGAGGAATTTTGAATGTTGGTTTCTGATCCCCCGCCGGGATTCGAACCCTCGGCAACACCGCCTGGCAATCAGGAGTTCAGCGTCTAAACCACTAGACCATTGCACACCGTCAAAAAACGATGGCTGGAATCTAGCATTTTAGATGAAGTCCTCATGAATACTTGGTTCATCTTCCTTTCGGCAGCAGCATGAAAGTGTGGAACGCGCTGGCTACAGTACGACGAAAGTGCTGTGGATGGCCTCAGACGAAGACTGGCACGGGCTTGTGTGTGTTTTTTCAAATGACACAATCATGTTTTAGAGGAATTTTGAATGTTGGTTTCTGATCCCCCGCCGGGATTCGAACCCTCGGCAACACCGCCTGGCAATCAGGAGTTCAGCGTCTAAACCACTAGACCATTGCACACCGTCAAAAAACGATGGCTGGAATCTAGCATTTTAGATGAAGTCCTCATGAATACTTGGTTCATCTTCCTTTCGGCAGCAGCATGAAAGTGTGGAACGCGCTGGCTACAGTACGACGAAAGTGCTGTGGATGGCCTCAGACGAAGACTGGCACGGGCTTGTGTGTGTTTTTTCAAATGACACAATCATGTTTTAGAGGAATTTTGAATGTTGGTTTCTGATCCCCCGCCGGGATTCGAACCCTCGGCAACACCGCCTGGCAATCAGGAGTTCAGCGTCTAAACCACTAGACCATTGCACACCGTCAAAAAACGATGGCTGGAATCTAGCATTTTAGATGAAGTCCTCATGAATACTTGGTTCATCTTCCTTTCGGCAGCAGCATGAAAGTGTGGAACGCGCTGGCTACAGTACGACGAAAGTGCTGTGGATGGCCTCAGACGAAGACTGGCACGGGCTTGTGTGTGTTTTTTCAAATGACACAATCATGTTTTAGAGGAATTTTGAATGTTGGTTTCTGATCCCCCGCCGGGATTCGAACCCTCGGCAACACCGCCTGGCAATCAGGAGTTCAGCGTCTAAACCACTAGACCATTGCACACCGTCAAAAAACGATGGCTGGAATCTAGCATTTTAGATGAAGTCCTCATGAATACTTGGTTCATCTTCCTTTCGGCAGCAGCATGAAAGTGTGGAACGCGCTGGCTACAGTACGACGAAAGTGCTGTGGATGGCCTCAGACGAAGACTGGCACGGGCTTGTGTGTGTTTTTTCAAATGACACAATCATGTTTTAGAGGAATTTTGAATGTTGGTTTCTGATCCCCCGCCGGGATTCGAACCCTCGGCAACACCGCCTGGCAATCAGGAGTTCAGCGTCTAAACCACTAGACCATTGCACACCGTCAAAAAACGATGGCTGGAATCTAGCATTTTAGATGAAGTCCTCATGAATACTTGGTTCATCTTCCTTTCGGCAGCAGCATGAAAGTGTGGAACGCGCTGGCTACAGTACGACGAAAGTGCTGTGGATGGCCTCAGACGAAGACTGGCACGGGCTTGTGTGTGTTTTTTCAAATGACACAATCATGTTTTAGAGGAATTTTGAATGTTGGTTTCTGATCCCCCGCCGGGATTCGAACCCTCGGCAACACCGCCTGGCAATCAGGAGTTCAGCGTCTAAACCACTAGACCATTGCACACCGTCAAAAAACGATGGCTGGAATCTAGCATTTTAGATGAAGTCCTCATGAATACTTGGTTCATCTTCCTTTCGGCAGCAGCATGAAAGTGTGGAACGCGCTGGCTACAGTACGACGAAAGTGCTGTGGATGGCCTCAGACGAAGACTGGCACGGGCTTGTGTGTGTTTTTTCAAATGACACAATCATGTTTTAGAGGAATTTTGAATGTTGGTTTCTGATCCCCCGCCGGGATTCGAACCCTCGGCAACACCGCCTGGCAATCAGGAGTTCAGCGTCTAAACCACTAGACCATTGCACACCGTCAAAAAACGATGGCTGGAATCTAGCATTTTAGATGAAGTCCTCATGAATACTTGGTTCATCTTCCTTTCGGCAGCAGCATGAAAGTGTGGAACGCGCTGGCTACAGTACGACGAAAGTGCTGTGGATGGCCTCAGACGAAGACTGGCACGGGCTTGTGTGTGTTTTTTCAAATGACACAATCATGTTTTAGAGGAATTTTGAATGTTGGTTTCTGATCCCCCGCCGGGATTCGAACCCTCGGCAACACCGCCTGGCAATCAGGAGTTCAGCGTCTAAACCACTAGACCATTGCACACCGTCAAAAAACGATGGCTGGAATCTAGCATTTTAGATGAAGTCCTCATGAATACTTGGTTCATCTTCCTTTCGGCAGCAGCATGAAAGTGTGGAACGCGCTGGCTACAGTACGACGAAAGTGCTGTGGATGGCCTCAGACGAAGACTGGCACGGGCTTGTGTGTGTTTTTTCAAATGACACAATCATGTTTTAGAGGAATTTTGAATGTTGGTTTCTGATCCCCCGCCGGGATTCGAACCCTCGGCAACACCGCCTGGCAATCAGGAGTTCAGCGTCTAAACCACTAGACCATTGCACACCGTCAAAAAACGATGGCTGGAATCTAGCATTTTAGATGAAGTCCTCATGAATACTTGGTTCATCTTCCTTTCGGCAGCAGCATGAAAGTGTGGAACGCGCTGGCTACAGTACGACGAAAGTGCTGTGGATGGCCTCAGACGAAGACTGGCACGGGCTTGTGTGTGTTTTTTCAAATGACACAATCATGTTTTAGAGGAATTTTGAATGTTGGTTTCTGATCCCCCGCCGGGATTCGAACCCTCGGCAACACTGCCTGGCAATCAGGAGTTCAGCGTCTAAACCACTAGACCATTGCACACCGTCAAAAAACGATGGCTGGAATCTAGCATTTTAGATGAAGTCCTCATGAATACTTGGTTCATCTTCCTTTCGGCAGCAGCATGAAAGTGTGGAACGCGCTGGCTACAGTACGACGAAAGTGCTGTGGATGGCCTCAGACGAAGACTGGCACGGGCTTGTGTGTGTTTTTTCAAATGACACAATCATGTTTTAGAGGAATTTTGAATGTTGGTTTCTGATCCCCCGCCGGGATTCGAACCCTCGGCAACACCGCCTGGCAATCAGGAGTTCAGCGTCTAAACCACTAGACCATTGCACACCGTCAAAAAACGATGGCTGGAATCTAGCATTTTAGATGAAGTCCTCATGAATACTTGGTTCATCTTCCTTTCGGCAGCAGCATGAAAGTGTGGAACGCGCTGGCTACAGTACGACGAAAGTGCTGTGGATGGCCTCAGACGAAGACTGGCACGGGCTTGTGTGTGTTTTTTCAAATGACACAATCATGTTTTAGAGGAATTTTGAATGTTGGTTTCTGATCCCCCGCCGGGATTCGAACCCTCGGCAACACCGCCTGGCAATCAGGAGTTCAGCGTCTAAACCACTAGACCATTGCACACCGTCAAAAAACGATGGCTGGAATCTAGCATTTTAGATGAAGTCCTCATGAATACTTGGTTCATCTTCCTTTCGGCAGCAGCATGAAAGTGTGGAACGCGCTGGCTACAGTACGACGAAAGTGCTGTGGATGGCCTCAGACGAAGACTGGCACGGGCTTGTGTGTGTTTTTTCAAATGACACAATCATGTTTTAGAGGAATTTTGAATGTTGGTTTCTGATCCCCCGCCGGGATTCGAACCCTCGGCAACACCGCCTGGCAATCAGGAGTTCAGCGTCTAAACCACTAGACCATTGCACACCGTCAAAAAACGATGGCTGGAATCTAGCATTTTAGATGAAGTCCTCATGAATACTTGGTTCATCTTCCTTTCGGCAGCAGCATGAAAGTGTGGAACGCGCTGGCTACAGTACGACGAAAGTGCTGTGGATGGCCTCAGACGAAGACTGGCACGGGCTTGTGTGTGTTTTTTCAAATGACACAATCATGTTTTAGAGGAATTTTGAATGTTGGTTTCTGATCCCCCGCCGGGATTCGAACCCTCGGCAACACCGCCTGGCAATCAGGAGTTCAGCGTCTAAACCACTAGACCATTGCACACCGTCAAAAAACGATGGCTGGAATCTAGCATTTTAGATGAAGTCCTCATGAATACTTGGTTCATCTTCCTTTCGGCAGCAGCATGAAAGTGTGGAACGCGCTGGCTACAGTACGACGAAAGTGCTGTGGATGGCCTCAGACGAAGACTGGCACGGGCTTGTGTGTGTTTTTTCAAATGACACAATCATGTTTTAGAGGAATTTTGAATGTTGGTTTCTGATCCCCCGCCGGGATTCGAACCCTCGGCAACACCGCCTGGCAATCAGGAGTTCAGCGTCTAAACCACTAGACCATTGCACACCGTCAAAAAACGATGGCTGGAATCTAGCATTTTAGATGAAGTCCTCATGAATACTTGGTTCATCTTCCTTTCGGCAGCAGCATGAAAGTGTGGAACGCGCTGGCTACAGTACGACGAAAGTGCTGTGGATGGCCTCAGACGAAGACTGGCACGGGCTTGTGTGTGTTTTTTCAAATGACACAATCATGTTTTAGAGGAATTTTGAATGTTGGTTTCTGATCCCCCGCCGGGATTCGAACCCTCGGCAACACCGCCTGGCAATCAGGAGTTCAGCGTCTAAACCACTAGACCATTGCACACCGTCAAAAAACGATGGCTGGAATCTAGCATTTTAGATGAAGTCCTCATGAATACTTGGTTCATCTTCCTTTCGGCAGCAGCATGAAAGTGTGGAACGCGCTGGCTACAGTACGACGAAAGTGCTGTGGATGGCCTCAGACGAAGACTGGCACGGGCTTGTGTGTGTTTTTTCAAATGACACAATCATGTTTTAGAGGAATTTTGAATGTTGGTTTCTGATCCCCCGCCAGGATTCGAACCCTCGGCAACACCGCCTGGCAATCAGGAGTTCAGCGTCTAAACCACTAGACCATTGCACACCGTCAAAAAACGATGGCTGGAATCTAGCATTTTAGATGAAGTCCTCATGAATACTTGGTTCATCTTCCTTTCGGCAGCAGCATGAAAGTGTGGAACGCGCTGGCTACAGTACGACGAAAGTGCTGTGGATGGCCTCAGACGAAGACTGGCACGGGCTTGTGTGTGTTTTTTCAAATGACACAATCATGTTTTAGAGGAATTTTGAATGTTGGTTTCTGATCCCCCGCCGGGATTCGAACCCTCGGCAACACCGCCTGGCAATCAGGAGTTCAGCGTCTAAACCACTAGACCATTGCACACCGTCAAAAAACGATGGCTGGAATCTAGCATTTTAGATGAAGTCCTCATGAATACTTGGTTCATCTTCCTTTCGGCAGCAGCATGAAAGTGTGGAACGCGCTGGCTACAGTACGACGAAAGTGCTGTGGATGGCCTCAGACGAAGACTGGCACGGGCTTGTGTGTGTTTTTTCAAATGACACAATCATGTTTTAGAGGAATTTTGAATGTTGGTTTCTGATCCCCCGCCGGGATTCGAACCCTCGGCAACACCGCCTGGCAATCAGGAGTTCAGCGTCTAAACCACTAGACCATTGCACACCGTCAAAAAACGATGGCTGGAATCTAGCATTTTAGATGAAGTCCTCATGAATACTTGGTTCATCTTCCTTTCGGCAGCAGCATGAAAGTGTGGAACGCGCTGGCTACAGTACGACGAAAGTGCTGTGGATGGCCTCAGACGAAGACTGGCACGGGCTTGTGTGTGTTTTTTCAAATGACACAATCATGTTTTAGAGGAATTTTGAATGTTGGTTTCTGATCCCCCCCCGGGATTCGAACCCTCGGCAACACCGCCTGGCAATCAGGAGTTCAGCGTCTAAACCACTAGACCATTGCACACCGTCAAAAAACGATGGCTGGAATCTAGCATTTTAGATGAAGTCCTCATGAATACTTGGTTCATCTTCCTTTCGGCAGCAGCATGAAAGTGTGGAACGCGCTGGCTACAGTACGACGAAAGTGCTGTGGATGGCCTCAGACGAAGACTGGCACGGGCTTGTGTGTGTTTTTTCAAATGACACAATGATGTTTAATATATTTGTGATAGGCTGGGTCCAAAGTACTCAGTACTCATAGTACTCGAGTACCACTTTTTTGATAAACTACTCAATACTTGCCAGCCCATATTTGTGTGTGTGTGTGTGTGTGTGGGTTTGTCTTACCAACTTGACGAGGTAACTAGACAAAAGAGTTTGCGTGTTTCGCCTTACCGAGGTACAAAAGACAAAAGAAACCCTTTACCTCGGTTGTTTTCCCAGAACTGTACCGGCAAAACGAGGTTGAAACCGTTAGTCCACACAAAGGACAAACAATGGGGTACCTCGGTGTGTAGGGTAGACAAGACTGTGTGTGTGTGTGTGTGTGTGTGTGTGTGTGTGTGTGAGGGTGTGTGTGTGTGTGTGTGTGTGTGTGTGTGTGTGTGTGTGTGTGTGTGTGTGGTTTGTCTTACCAACTTGACGAGGTAACTAGACAAAAGAGTTTGCATGTTTCGCCTTACCGAGGTACAAAAGACAAAAGAAACCCTTTACCTCGGTTGTTTTCCCAGAACTGTACCGGCAAAAAGAGGTTGAAACCGTTAGTCCACACAAAGGACAAACAATGGGGTACCTCGGTATGTAGGGAAGACAAGACTCTGTGTGTGTGTGTGTGTGTGTGTGTGTGTGTGTGTGTGTGTGTGTGTGTGTGTGTGTGTGTGTGTGTGTGTGTGTGTGTGTGTGTGTGTGTGTGTGTGTGTGTGTGTGTGAGTGTGTGTGTGGAGGGAGGGGAGGGGGAGGGGGTTGTGATGGTGTGTAAAAGTAGTCAATTTTTTGTTTGTTTGCATTTACTAATTCCAAATCCTTTAAAATATTTGGTATGCAGGGGTGGTGTGTTATAGTAGTCTATTTTTGTTTGTTTGCATTCGATAACTCCGAACTTAATAACTCCCAATCCTTCAAAATGCATGTTTGGAAAAACTGCCTAAACGGCCACCGGGAAGGGGGTGGGGAGGGGGGGCCTATATTCAAACCTGGCCTGTATTACTAGCTGGAAAATACACATATCAACTTTGGGGTGTTTGTCTGGTTTTTTAACCAAAAACTTTAAGCAAAACTGTAAAAATGCATTTTGTCGAAAGAAAAAAAAGTACCTAATTGATCTTGGGGGAGGGAGGGGGGGGGGCTGGTCAGGGCTATTAATAACTTCAACAATTTTCATTGGGTAATTGTGGTCATCAAAACTTGACCTAGAGACATGTACTGAAAAGAACTGAAATCTGTTAACTTTTGTTTAAGTTATGGCACAAAGAAAGTTTGAACAGACGGATGGACTGATAAATGGACAGACAGATGGACTGCGATAAACAGACGGAGCAAGCTCTATCCCTCCCTTGTGGGAGGGGATAAAAAGTAAAAAAATATGTGGTAGAAACCTAATTTGAAATTTTGAGAAACTAAGTTTGAAAAGCGTTGTGAAAAGGGTTAAACTAATGCCAATATTATTGGAAACCACTGTGTACAGCTTCATTAGACCTTACCCCAAATGAAAAGAAATGAAATTGCAATGGAGAGTTTGGAGAATGAAAGGTAGAACCTTGAAAAGCAGAACTTTAATATGAAACTTTAAGCTGGGAATACTAAGTAAAATTGATTGGCAAAAAAGGGTTAAATATTTACTAAATCCGATAAAAGAAATTATTGATGTAAATGGAATCATTAAGTTGTATTGACCATGCAAGAATTAGAGTAAGAAAGTATGTGGAAAGTCTAATTTCTAATACAAAGAAAGTAAGTCTGAAAACATGTTTAACAGGGGTTAAAATCATGCCGATATTAATGAAAATCACTGTAGAAATGTTCAGTAGATAGTAGACATTGTCCCAAATAAGAAACAGTGACATTCTACTAAACTGTTTGAAGAATTAAAAGTGTAATTTTAAAACACCCTCAGGCCCCCCCTCCACCCCCCCCCCCCCCCCCCAAAAAAAACCCATAAACTTTAACCTGGAAATTAGATGTTAAATTGCCATACAAGAAAGGTTAAATATTTCCCAAAATAACATGAAACATAAAAAAAAAACATAATGAGAATGAAACAATCAATAGTAATATTAATTTAAAAGAAAAAACAAAAAAAAAACTTGCACCACAAACTTTAACCAAAACTCCAAATGTTAACAGACAGACAGATGAAAGTCATGACTAAACAGGAAAAAAAAAAAAAAAAAACACTTGAACTTCAGTAAAAAACTTGAACCACAAACTTGGACAGACGGACAAAAGTCTTGACTATAGCCCTCACTGTAAACACTCGGGCTCATAAACAATGAAATCCTTATCATGCTTTTCATCCATGTTCAGTTTGTCTGAACAGAATAGGTGGTCGTCTGCATTCATCATTTTATCCAAATCAAACTTAAACAATGACCGGTCATAATAATCCACAAACGAAATTCAGGAGTAAAACTTTCTAATTTCCAAATAGTCTGAATGAACTCTTTCTGAGACAAAGTTCAACCAACTTCATCACATCTGGGTTTATATCAAAGTTCAACCAACTTACAAACTGTGTTTTCAGTTTCTCAGGAAAGGGACACACTAAAATGTGTACCCCGGCCCCAGCTCTGGCTCCGGAAAAGGTGTGTATGGGAAATATAAAGTTGCATTTCTTTCTTATTCGTATGTATAATGTGATCATTTTTGGTATGTAGCATCCTTTAGGGGTACTTTAAAGGTTTTTGGAGAAATATTTAGAATTATTTTATTTTTGTGAGTTTTATCGAAGTTTTCCCTTCAGAAACACACTAAAAAGTGTACCCCGGCCGGGTCGTTAATTAATTAGCTCGCACTTTAATCCGATGACAATGGAGGTATTCTACAAGTTGAGTGTATAAAAACTTGATTGAATTGCCCTACCAGTTCGCTAAGAGGATTATAATTCTCATTCATCTTATTCAGTTATTTGGACATTCTTGGTTGGAGGAAAATGAGGATGGTTTCCGTACAGACAAATAAAAGCGACATTCGGCTTAAGGACGATTCACCTGGATAACAGTGGCATGTTACAAACGATTTTTAAGTACCAAATAATATTTATCAGAAAAATCATAACTGGGACACCAAATCATGGTATAATAATAATGGTGTTATTATTATATGATGGTGCGTGTGTGTGGGGGGGGGGGGGGGGGGCAGTTATGATTTTCCAATAAATATTATTTGGAAGGTTACTTGAAAATTATTGATAACGTGCCCAGATCTAGGGCGTTTCAACAAGAAACAAAATTCTCACGAAACTTCAAGATGTTACGGCGAAATAAAATCGGGGACGTTACCCTTTAACAAACCGTTTAGCCTTTGCCGCGCACATATAAAAATATTACCAAATTTAATCGAAATGTGAGGTTTTTTTTGCCACTAAACATAGCTCATGATTCATCATTGCAACGACATCAATTGAGTTCGTTTCAATGAGGGAGCATGAGCTACCTTTTAAGGCAATACACTGAAGGAATAACAGTCGAAAAATTACCTAATAATCAAATTTTGGTTTCTTTGGGGCACACATATAAACATTTTTTAAGGCAATAAACTGAAAGAATAATAGTTAAAAAATACCCTTCAAGAATTTCTGTTTTAAATTTAAAATGAAAGGCATGAATAAATTATTCAAATCACACAAAATATATGGGGATTCAGTTAAAATAATGTTCAGTTCAGTTGAAATTGGGACATTTCTTGCAAGTATAGATTTTTGAGTCAATGTTCGTTTTGGTAATACCAGCACATCTGTAGTGCACCCATACATCACACTCTTCAGAATGACATTCAATCATATCATCGTAGATATTGGGCAGTCTACATTCATCGCAATCCAAATCAAGATCATAAACAAGCACATGTTTTTTCTTTCTCAACTTCAAGGCTGATTTCTTTGTTTGGAAGGAAGTGAAGTTTTTGTTTTCCAAACATTCCAAAAGGTGTTGCCTTAATTTTGTTTGATCATAGCACTTTTGTTGGATAGATTCATTCACACAGAAATCAACAAGAAAAGCCAAAGAAAACAGGCCACAGTCAACTAAATTTGTTTGTTGTTGAACGGTTGGGATCATAATTGCATCAACGTAGTAAAGCTGGCCAAGTTGAATGGCCAACGAGGCTGATAGTTTGTTCCTGTTCATGCTGTCAATAAGGCTCACATTACCATAAACATTTTGTATAGAAAGTACCCAATGGTCAGCTCCAGTGTGATGAATTTATGCACGTGGCTGTTGCACTGGTTGGAAACGGAATTCATAATTCCAGGTGTTTATGGACTCGTCATAAAAGTTTCTGTTCATATGGCTGTTACAGCTTGTGGACATCAAAAGATGAAAAGAGATTGACAATTTCAAAAGATGAAAACAATTCAATCAAGTTAATTGTGAATGCACTCCTACAACACTTCCATTGTTTCCATGAAGGTGTGATCAGATTATAGTATATAATCATCAGATAAACTGTGGCCAATTAATTAATGACCCGACTGGGGTACACTTTTTAGTGTGTTTCTGAAGGGAAAACTTCGATAAAACTCACAAAAATAAAATAATTCTAAATATTTATCCATAAACCTTTAAAGTACCCCAAAAGGATGCTACATACCAAAAATGATCACTTTATACATACGAATAAGAAAGAAATGCAACTTTATATTTCCCAGGCACATCTTTTCTGGAGCCGGGGCCGGGGTACACATTTTAGTGTGTCCCTCAGGAAATGGTCAAAATCTGAATTAAATTTAACTCAGTGTTGCTTTGAATGACAGCATCCTCCCGTCAAGTGGAAAAGGAGATTGAAGTTTTGTGTGGGCATGGCCTAGACGTTCCTTTTAACTAATGCAATTCATTGGTCAATAAAATGTTTACTGACAAAAGAAAATGTTTCAGTGAAAAATGTATTGTCCTTTCAAACAGAATTTGAGAATACTATGACATTTTTATTCAGTTATCACTAGGACCCATGATGCGACCTGTTTTTTATTTTAACTCCGCAAAGTTGAGAGAGTTTAAATTTATTGCCCCTCAAGTTTAATTATAAGGAATGATCATTTGTTTCTGTTTATTTAACAAAGGCCAAACATTTACACAGTTTGACCTTTGATTTTTGGATTTCATAACTCAAGAAATAGACAGAAACAAATAATCATTCCTTATATAAACCACAGATATGTAAGTATAGTCCGTGAGCTAGGAAGGTCTACTGTGCACTACCCCCCCCCCCCCCCCCCCCCCACCCACACTACTTAACTTCCTTGGTATCAAAATGTGCACCAATATATACTATTTACGAAACAAGTTGTTAACAGAACAAATTTTGGGATGCAATATGCTAACCAGGTAGATGTTTAACCCTACCCTACCCTAAAATTTGCTCCGATCCGTTAGGGGTAGGGGTAACTTTTTTGTCACGTTAGCTATCAAAATATGGTTCAAACCCATAGTATTTGGTATCATTTTAAAGCTAATACAACAAGGAACAATATTATTACTAAACTTGTTCATGTGGGTCCAGGGTGATGACGTCAAAGGTCTAAAGGTCATTGACTGAAACTGAAAACGCAAATTTCAGAGTTTTTGTTGCATGTTTTTCACGTGTAGTTTGTTCAAATGACTAATATCTTACTTTCTTTGTGTTTTCAGATTGCACAGAGTAGTATACTTGATCAAAATAAAACTGATTTAGTTCATTGATTAGTGAACTAGACTTACCAGGGGGATACTTAACCCTACCCTCCTTTCAGGCTCAATCAATTTTGTTAGGGATAAGGGTAACTGTTTTGTCTCTTAACCTATCAAAATATGGGCAAACCCTATTGGTATCATTTAACAGCTAATTGACCATGCAACAACATTAGGACTAAAACTGATTATACAAATCCAGAGTGATGATGTCAGAGGTCAAAAGGTCACCGAAAAAAGTCAAAACGCAAATTTAAAGGCATTTTTGCAGAATTGGCAAATGTGCACTTAGCACAATTGACTAATCGTCCCCCGAGTTCCATGTTCTTCTTTCTATCAACTGATACAGTAGGTAGATTGGACAACTGGAATTCAGGGGACGTAATGTGTAAAATTCTCTGAGTTTTCAGATTATATGGAGTATATTCGCCCAAAATAAAAAATTATTTTGTTCATCAGAATTACATATTCTAGACTTTCAGGTCATGAATCTGCTCCTAGTAGATTCACTTCTATGAAAAAAATTGGGCTACGGGAACGTAAACTTACTTTTTGTTTGTCTAGTGTCAGCCAATATCAACAATACAATGGTAGGTATGATTTTGAAGATAATTAAATGTGCTTTGAGTCAAAAATTAAAATTCAATTTTGGAAAGTTTTTCAATAAAAGCGTTGCAGAACTGTAAAACATATTTGTGCTTGTTATTATATTAATGTTATGTAATCAAACCAACAAACTGAAGTGTACTGATACACTCCAGTTTGTTGAATCTGACTATTACGTTAACATAATAACAATTAATGCATTGCCCTTGAAACTCATCAGACCTCAGTGTCACTCTCATCATTGTTGGAGAGCTCTTCTAATCCCTTCCAATCACTGAAATCATTATCAACAACATCCAGCACGTCAACCAGCTGGCTAGGCATGCACTCAGAGTCTGTCCAGTTTGGACACATACATGCTGCATCGTCATCTCGCTTCCATCCATGCCCATCAGGGTTAGGGATTTCAGGAATCACAATCTGAGCTCTTCTCCAAATTCCAACCTGGTAACTGGCTCTCATAGCATGCTGTATCAAACAATTTTAACATGGCAGTAGTAGGCTGAGGTCAAAACTAGTTTTTCGCGAAAGATCCTCACCACATTTCGCTTGTAACATAAGATATCGTTTACATTCTTGATGCGGGGATATCCATACAGATTGCAGGTAAACTCTTCCAGTTCCCGCATCAGTTCATCAGGAGGAACCCACTCATCACCAATTATTGAAAAGGCTTTCTGAAATTTATTGTTTTTTTCAAGAATTTTGAAAGCCTTCACCTTTCCCTTCCCCTTGAAACAACTCACGCTATCACACCCAGTGCATGCGTGCAAACTGAGTGACGCACTGCAAAAGTCAACCGAAAACGAATTTGAAAGGGCTGTTATATCGATGCATTGTTTTTAACTCCCCTTTCCTGTTTTGAACAATATCTGTAAGCCATTCAAATTCCCAGCATGGTACAAAAGGATAAAAAAAACTAGACTTTATGATTCTGGAGAATCATGGCTTTTCCCGATGAGATTCCATGATTTGTCATGACCCCACAGTGTCTGATGAATTGTTTTTAACTGTCTCACTGATATTCCCTCACTGATGTTATGAAAACGGTGAGTATACTAATCTCAAATGACTCAGTTTGATAAAAAAATTGTTTAGGTAAAAACCACCATTAATGGTGGAGTGGGTTAATATCAATATCGTCGTCCGACAAGTTAATGACTGACAAAAGGAGTTATGTTTGTTTGACACATACCCACTGAGTGCTGTGTCTATTTTTATCTCAAATGTCTCCAAAATATTGATGTCTGGCAGCCTGTAGAGGGTTAACAAGTGCTAACAGGAATATTTATTCATGCAACTTGTAATTTCACACCAAAAACTGTGAATGGCCATTTTTACTTAAAATCTACGAGATGTTCTCAGAGAAATCCAGAGAGAACATGAATTTTAAGCTTTTGATGGGTATCATTGTTTATCCAGCCCAAAATGGGTTAAGGTTTGTTTTTTGAATATGCTTATTACTTACAAAAATAATTCTTAGTGAATTCTACTTCCACTTATGTTGATTTCTCCTCTTAACTTTGGGTGCTGCAGGTACGCAAACACAGCCCATTTTATCACAATTTTGATGTTTGAGAACCTGCATAGGGTTAACAAATGCTTACTGGAATTTTTTGTACATGCAATTTGTAATGTTACACTAAGATCTGAGAATGGCCGATTTTTCTTGAAAATCTACGTGAACTTTTTAGAGAAATCCTTGGATAACATGAATGTTTAACCTTTTGAGGGTATCTCTCTGTAACCAGCTCTAAACGGGTTAATGCTTGGTTTTATGAATACCTTCATTACTTACAAAAATGATCTTCGGGGAATTGCACTTACAATGAAGGAGGTCATGTTTATCTCGCAGGTACACATTGGGTGCATTGGGTGCCCAAGAACAGCCCATTTTCTCAAAATTTCTATGCTTTGCAGCCTCTGGAGGGTTAACAAGCGCTTACCGGAATATTTTGTCCATGCAACTTGTAATGTCACTCGAAGACCTGCAAATGGTCAATTTGTCTTGAATACTTACCAGATTTTTTGGAGAAATCCACAGAAAATGGGAATTTTAAGCTTTTAAGGAGTACATCTCCTTAACCAGCCGAAAATGGGTTAAGACCTCGACTTTTTAATAGCTTTACTACTTACTAAAATTTTTCCCTATCAGTTTTGTGTCCGGTAAAAGAAGTTATGTTTCTCTGTGGCATTCCCATTTGTTGTTGTTGGTGTCCAAAAACAGACTATAATGTGACACCAAGACCTATCAATGCCATTCAATGGCCATTTTCTGTTTAAAACTTACAAGATGTCTGTAAAGAAATCCAGGAGAACTTAAGCTTTTGATGGTATCTCTATTAAACACCCCAAAAGGGGTTAATGCTTGGGTTTTTGAATACCCTTATTACTTACAAAAATGGTCCTCAGTAAATTCCACTTCCAAAAAAGGCGAGTATGTGTATCTCTCCGGTATACTTTGCGTGCTGTGCGTGTCTGAAAACAGCCCATTTCAACAAAATTATGATGCTTGGCAGCCTGGAGAGGGTTAATAAACGCTCATCGGAATATTTTGTCCATGCAACTTGTAATGTCACCCAAAGACCTGCGAATAGTCAATTTTTCTTCAAAACCTACAAGATGTTTTTAGAGAAATCTACAGAAAAAGGGAATTTTAAGCTTTTACGGGGTATCTCTTTTTATCCTGCCAAAAAAAGGGTTAAGACTTCGATTTTTGAATACCCTTACTACTTACAAAAATGTTTCCGTATAAATTTTGCACTCGATAAAAAGAGGTACTTTTCTTTGTGGCATAACCATTGGGTGCTGTTGTTGTCCAAAAACAGCCCATTTTATCACACTTTTTACTTTTAGCAGCCCGTGGAGGGTTAACAAATGCTCACCGGAGTATTCTGTCCATGCAACTTGTATTGTCACACCAGGACCTGTGAGTGGCCAATTTTTCTTGAAGATCTACAAGACTCATTTAGAGAAATCCACAGAAAACATGATTTTTTTTTCTTTTGAGGGGTATTGCAGTTCACCCAGCCCAAAACGGGTTAACCCTTGGTTTTTTGAATACCCTTATTACTTACAAAAATGATCCACGGTGAATCCCACTTCCAATAAATGAAGTTATGTTTATCTGCCCTGTATCGTCTGGGTGCTTTAGTAGCCCGAAAACAGTCCATTTCATCGAAATTTTGACGTTTGGCAGCCTGTGGAGGGTTAACATATGCATCGCTTAATATCTCGTGTGAATTTTAAGCTTTTAAGCGGTATCTCTCTTTAACCAGCCCAAGATGGGTTAAGACTTCGACTTTTGAATACCCTTACTACTTACAAAAATGTTTCCGTATAGATTATGCGCTCGATAAAAGAAGGCACTTTTCTTTGTGACGTACACATTGGGTGCTGTTGGTGTCCAAAAACAGCCCGTTTTATCAAAATTTTGACTTTTAGCAGCCCGTGTAGGGTTAACAAATGCTCACCGCAGTATTTTGTCCATGCAACTTCTATTGTCACACCAAGACCTGGGAGTGACAAATTTTTTTGAAACTCTACAAGACTTGTTTATAGAAATCCACAGAAAAGTTAAATTTTTTAGCCTTATGGGGTATTGCTGTTTAACCAGCCTAAAACGGGTTAACGCTTGGTTTTTTGAGCACCCTTATTACTTACAAAAATGATCCTTGGTGAATTCCACTTCCAATAAAGGAAGTTATGTTTATCTCTCGAGTATCGTTTGGGTGCTGTGGAGGCCTGAAACTGGCCCATTTCATCAAAATTTCGATGTTTGGCAGCCTGTGGAGGGTTACCATATACATCGCCTAATATGTCGTGTGTATCAAAGGTCGTGTCACAGACAGGTCTAGCAATGATGAATGTTTAAAAAAAATCTACAAGGCGTGTTTCGAGAAAGTGCTGATAAACCCCAATTTTGGCAGTTTTTTGCCAATTCTAACAAAATAAGGGTTAAATTGAAAATTCCGCTTCAGTACATTTTTAGATTTGTGCCCCTCCATGCGTGTGCACAATTTTGTGAAAATCGGTTCGAAAATGGCTTCTGAATCGTACGGACAAAATGTGTGGAAAAAAACCAAAATAAAAATCCTTAGAAAAACAACAGTCTTTTCCAGAGGGAAAAGCCTAAATATCCGAGTCTGGGCTCTTAACTCACACGTATTTGAAACCATGGTCCCTAGCATAGTGGCAGTATAGCACTACATGCGAGTCTGTTTCTTCCTGTGTTGAACACAGGGATTGAATTTCCTTTCATAACACTTGGTTTCCATCAAATGTAAGCTGAAAAGCTTTACCTTCACAAACAAGGATCACTTCATGATTTTGAAGAGTTACAGAATTTGAGCTACTACTCCAATGGGTTAGCATTAGATTAACCAGCTGTTTTTTTGTTGTCATCATTGGAAAGAAATAGCTTCCAGTCTTTGGGTTTTCTGGTGCTAGCATTACCCACCATTAGTTTCTCAGAGCAACCCCTTCTTATACGTTCCATGGATTTCACCGAATCCTTAGCATACATATCAGTGCTAAAGATTACAACAGATTTACGGAGTGCATAACCTAGGATTTTATCACATATCTCTCCAGATGTGTCTGGTATTCCAGTCATACAATGAAACACTGCATTACCATCTTCAATAATTAAACTGTCATATGGATCTTTTGATATTGTAGCATTTTCGCACTCATTTGTGAGATAATGAAATCCTTTTGATTCATCAGTTTTAGCTAGAAAGCCATCAGCAAAGCCAATGCTATATCGGACTGGTGTTAGCGGATACGATAGCAGCATATGCATATCAAGTCTTGCATCATCACTAAGTTGTTGTGATTCAGCTAACAATTTGAAGGCAATGTTCCCTTGCTGCTTACACTCAATGACTTTGTTTTGGGATGTCTTAACTTTCACACACTTGGCCATACTGGCTAAAGTTTTAAGTTTACAACGAGGAATATGTTAAAAAAAATCCTTTCTTTCCTTCAGTCGATCATTAATGAACCTTTCTTTCACCAGATGAAAGACAGTAGACTTTCTCCTTATCTACTGTCTTTCATCTGGGGCTCCGGCCTCTGTTGATGTTGAAGTCTTATCAGCAGATTCTGTTGGAAACGATTCGAAAGAAAGGTTCATTAATGATCCACTGAAGGAAAAGAAGGATTTTTTTTAACGTTTTCCTCAGTGTAAACTTAAAACTTCTCCTAGAGATGATGCATACTAAATGTTAAAGGATTCTGTCTGGTGGATCAGAAGAAAAAGATTTTTAAAGAAATTTTCTCATATTGCACTAAGTTAAAATTCAGGCTCCCATAGGGAACCCAAATATTAACCGAGAAACTCGATTTGAACAAATTTGAATCTGGCCCCCCCCCCCCCACCCCCTAGAGATGATGTATACCAAATATGAGAGGATTCTGACTGGTGAATCTGAAGAAGAAGATTTTTAAAGAATATTCCACGCATTGCACAAAGTTAAAATTTGGCTCCCATAGGGAGCGCAAATATAAACCCAGCGACTCGATTTGATCAAACTTGAATCTGACCCCCCTATAGATGTTGCATACCAAACATGAAAGGATTCTGAGTGGTCAATCTGAAGAAGAAAATTTTTAAAGAAATTTCCTCAAATTGCACCAAGTTAAACTTTGGGCTCCAATAGAGAGGCCAAATACTAACTCAGGGACCCGATTTGAACAAACTTGAATTTGACCCCCCCCCCCCCCCCCCTAGAGATATTGTATACCTAAAATGAAAGCATTCTAACTGGTGGATCTGAAGAAGATTTTTAAAGACATTTTCTCATATTGCACTAAGTTAAAATTCAGGCTCCCATAGGGAACCCAAATATTAACCGAGAAACTCGATTTGAACACACTTGAATCTGGTCCTCCCCCCCCCCCCCCCCCCCCCCCCCCCCCCCAGAGATGATGCATACCAAATATGAGAGGATTCTGATTGGTGAATCTGAATAAGATTTTTAAAGAATATTCCACACATTGCACAAAGTTAAAATTTAGGCTCCCATAGGGAGCCCAAATATTAACCCAGCGACTCAATTTGGACAAACTCAAATCTGACCCTCCAAGAGATGTTTTATACCAAATATGAAAGCATTTTGCCTGGTGGATCTGAAGAAAATTTTAAAGAAATCTCCTCAAATTGCACCAAGTTAAACTTTGGGCTCCAATAGAGAGCCCAAATCTTCACCCAGGGACTCGATTTGAACAAACTTGAATCTGACCCCACTAGAGATGTAGTATACCAAATATGAAAGCATTCTGACTGGTGGATCTGAAGATTTTTTTGAATTTTTGAAAAAATTTATGGGTGCTATCAGAGTTATGTCCCTTCTGGTGAGCCCTGTGGGTGTGGCATGCTTATTTGTACAAACTTGAATTGACATATGATAAGGAACATGCCCACAAAATTTGGTTCAATTTGGTCGAGTAGTTTGTGAGAAGTCGATAATGTAAAGTTCACGACAGACGACGATGACGGACGGCAAGTGATAAGTTAAGCTCCCTTCTGTGAGCTAAAAAGAAGTCACAATTCTTGAAATTAGGAAACATACCCTGAATCAAATTTATTACTTTCCAAAGTGTAATTTATTGAGATTTCCGGGTTTGATTATAAACGATAACTTCATAAGTGAATTATGCAATCAACAATTGTGTCATGTATCCGTGCACACAAACGAAGACGCTTTGCCATGGGTGTAATGGGTACTTCATTGTTTTTTTAACCCTTCACCTAACATGAAAAGCAGACGACACTTGCAAAAAGAATTCTTGAATAGCTATTATTTTCATTTTTTATCTCAAAAACATAGGTTATGACCCCTCATTGGAACCAGCTCGATGAGCTCATTCCCTCATTCCAATGAGGGGTCATAACCTATGTTTTAGAGACAAAAAATGAAAAAATAATGAAAATTAATTGGCGATTTTTTAGAATAGCGCTGGTCGTTATGTTAGGTAAAGGGTTAAATAATATATTTATCGTTGATAATGAAAAGTAATAAACAGAGTAAAAATGTATTTCAAATAAATTTTGAATGCATTTAAAATTATAATTATTATGAAAGAAATAGAGTGTAATCGCTTGACTGGACTGGTTACGTGAAATAATTCATTCGAGGCGAGGGATTATATTGTAAAACACTTGTGCGCATTTGCACACTCGTGTTTGTACAACGTCCCTCACATCTCAGGAATTATTTCATGTAACCAGTCCAGTCAAGCGATTACTCTCTATTTCTTTCATAATAATTATGATTTTAAATGCATTCAAAATTTATTTGATATACATTTTTCTGTCAAACAACACTATTTTCAGTAAACTAGCTCTATGAAAAAATTCGGGCTACGGGAACGTAAACTTACTTTTTGTTTGTCCAGTGTCAGCCAATATCAACAATACAATGGTAGGTATGATTTTGAAGATAATTAAATGTGCTTTAAGTCAAAAATTCAAATTCAATTTTGGAAAGTTTTTCAATAAAAGCGTTGCAAAACTGTAAAACATTTTTGTGCTTGTTATTATATTAATGTTATGTAGTCAAACCAACAAACTGAAGTGTATTGATACACTCTAGTTTGTTGAATTACATTAACATAATAACAATTAATGCATTGCCCTTGAAACTCATCAGACCTCAGTGTCACTCTCATCATTGCTGGATAGCTCTTCTAATCCCTCCAAATCATTGGAATCATTATCAAGAACATCCAGCACGTCAACCAGCTGGCTAGGCATGCACTCAGAGTCTGTCCAGTTTGGACACATACATGCTGCATCGTCATCTCGCTTCCATCCATACCCATCAGGGTTAGGGATTTCAGGAATCGTAATCTGAGCCCTTCTCCAAATTCCAACCTGGTAACTGGCTCTCATAGCATGCTGTATCAAACAACTTTTACATGGCGGTAATAGGCTGAGGTCAAAACTAGTTTTTCGCGAAAGATCCTCACCACATTTCGCTTGTAACATAACATATCTAACTTCGTTTACATTGTTGATGCGGGAATATCCATACAGATTGCAGGTTAAAGGTTTCCTTTGATGAACTGGAACTTGCCACTTGCTCCTCATTTATACTGTCCTCTATATTTATTTCTAAACGTAATTTTGAAAGCATGACCTCCAAAATCAGTTTAAAATTGACAGTGAAAAGCCAGACGGAAATTTAGGGTTACAATGAACTAAATGAGCAACTTTTACTCACTAAAATTTGTAGGGTTGGTCGGGTTACCCAAAACACAGTTCTTTGGGTGTTTTTCACAAAAGCAAATTGAACTTGTAAACTATTTTACAAAAGCAACTTTTTGCTCTTGCAGTATTCCACTTATGTGAAGAACTGCTTAGTGAGTGCAGATTCCAGGTCCCTTTGATCAATGCGACATTACTTAAAAAAGCGATGTGTATAAACTATTTGGTGGCAATCAGTGCTTGACACATGAGTTTAGCCGCTGCATTATCCCGAGTGCTTGACAACAACCGTGATGATGAGTCACTTGATTAATTTATTGGAACATTCATAGGTATCGGCATCGGTATCGACCGATTATGCTCTTAAGTCATCGGTTCATAACCCCTGTTGACCATCAGTATACAGGCTTTCCGCTAGGAAAAAAATGTTGAGGCCGGTAATGGGGAATCCAAGGATCCGACGGGGCGACCATGGTCGCCCCGTCGAATCCTTAGGTTCACCATTACCGGCCTCATGATCTCAACTGTCTGAAATGCACATATGAGACGCCCAAGTGGAGGAGCTATTCCTTGTGCATGTTAAAATGGCTGACCTCAGAGTGTACACAAAACTTACTAATGTGGGCCAATGGAACCCAACCCAAATAGTGCACATATGCCATCTAACCTATCACCAGATCCTGTCGTTCCATAGTCAAGGTTATTGCAACTTGTTAAAAAAATTGAATCTGGTTGATTTTTTGCTGTTCTTTTTTCCCTATAATTCTCTACCTTTGGTGCGAGCCTTAAGGGTGTCTGTCATGAGAGCCCTACGAGGACCTTTTGGGTAGGGGAAAGTCAACGAGGGGATTAGGGCCGTTGATGGGATCCCATGTCTGTATAGCGGAAACCCTGCAGTATATCACTAATGTTGGTGAACCATTGAGGCCAGTTTTAGTCCTTAAACTTGATTAAAGGTTAAATTATACATCATGTGATAAAACAATCTCAAATTTGTCACATTCACTAAAATCAATCTGATCCTCAATCAGGCACGTAACCAGGATATCAAAGTTAGGGGGACAAGAGTAATATCTATGGGGGCATACAGAATATGATTCGCTGTATCATGAGGCCTGCAGCAGCAAGATGTGGGCAAGCACAAGAGAGGGTGCCCCCCTCTCATTGGAGAGGAAAAGTTTGAAAATTGAGACCAAAAAAAAAAAAAAACAGTTTCCTTGGCTCTGAGTCCGTTTGTGTCCATAATTTATAAGTTATGAAGGCATCAATAATTAGGCCACAATGTGGACTAACAAGCTGTAAAAGGCATCAATAATGTGGCCTAATTATTGATGCCTTTCACAACTTATAAATTATGGAGACAAACAGATTCAGAATTAAGTAAATTGCTAGATATTAAAATTTCTTCCCTGATGATCCCTATGTAGGTGAACATGTATAATCTCCATCCCATAGTCAGCTAAAACGGTCCAAATTCAGCAAAAAATTATACATGACTAAAACCAACACAAAGCTAATCCCTTGAATCCCGAACTAGGTTACTTTAGCTGACTAAAAATACTCCTGAGGCAATTGCACTCTGATAAAAAAAAACAAAAAACGCGTGTGGAGGCATTATAGAGATTTCAACTTTTGTATCTTCTAAAAACGTTGCGTTCAGTACGGTAATCCTACTTTCAGTTTCTGTCTCTACAACCTACGGCTTTCAGTTATTCCTGTGTGATATATGCACAGGTGTCCCCAAATTATCCTAGGATATGGCCCTGAAAGTTCTGCCTAGAGGCACTCTCCCATAAATTTTAATATGCAAATCCCAAAAGACTAAATAATTTTATTTCAAAGATAATTTGAAGCACATGCACAGAATATGGAACCTTTAAGTTGTGGTACATGTACTTCAGAATAAAGCCCAAATATGGGCTTACAGTACTCTATCATTTAACAGAGTATAACTCAACACGTCAAAGTGATGAACTCACTTTTCTTTCATTTATTCATTTATTTATTGGTGTTTAATGTCACTTTCAGCATCTTTAGCAATCCCATGACTGCAACATAGGTATGAAGTCAAGTTTAGCCAATCATTTATAGCTATGCTGCACACTTTAGGGGGCTTCCCCTTTTGGCATTGGTTCTGGATCCTATTCTACCAGTAAAGTAGAACTTGTTTACATCTGTAGACAAGCACTACTCCATTGCCAGGTTTCTCATGGGGATATTCTTTCATTATTTATTAGGTATGATTTTTTTTCCCAGAACTGACCATTATCAAACATGGCTGGAATGACTTCAAACTCAGCTGATATGACACCGACCTCAGCTGATTTGAATTGAGCTAAAGTTGTCACCCTCGAAGTGTTCCCAGGTGCAACCAGTTTGTTTATTATATCAAATTCTTCCACCATTTTCGCAAACATAAAATTAAAAAAAAAATTTCTGCAAGCATAATGGAAGGAAGCTGAGTTTTTATATGATGAAGAATTAAGGATGACGAGAAGTAAGGATTTTTTTTTTTTATTAGGGTTTAACGACACATTAACAGCCAAAGTCATATCATGTCGTTGACAGTTTTATGGGTGGAGGAAGCCGGAGTACCCGGAGAGCACCACTAAGCAACAACGAGCAGATGACAGCTCTCCAACATCGTAACTCTGAACTCCGTACCGCGGCACAGGCAGGGTTAGATTGGTTGAAGACATGCGCACTATCGACGTGCAGTACGCCTTAGTACACAGTGTCATCGTGCCCCCATGTTGGCAATCAGGGTGAAGTGCCTTGCCCAAGGACACAATGCGGGAGCGCAAAAGTAAGGATTAGGTGGATGAAGAAAAGAAAGAAGAGACAAACTTAGATTCAGTCATAAGTGGTGATTCATCGAAGTAGGAGAACAGAGAGTTCAGCTATCTGAACTTCATGGGTTTCCCGGCTTTGGACTTTGTGAAAAGAATGAGAAACAATAACACTGTCAGAAAACTGTAACAGATCTGAGAACATTTTATAATTATGCTGATTGGTTTAATCCTTAAACAAACGCAGACAATATCAAAATTTATTATTTTAAATATTATTTTTTTTAATTTTTCAAAACATTTCGACAAAACGATATCAAGTGCCCACTCATTGTAATGAGCTCGATGATAAGGTTTTGTTGAAATTTAAAAAAAAAAGTATTTCTTCAGCTGCTGAATTTGCATATTACGTGGGAGGATGTAGCCGATTTGTTGGGTAAAGAGGTTAAGACTTGGTAAATTTCATATTTGGACGAGATATCAGCCCTCAGAAACTTCACGTCAGCTTTCGACCTTTCGGTCTCAGATTGATGTGAAGCTACCTCAGCCTGATATCCCAGCCAATATGAAACTGACCCAAGTAATATTTATTTATTTATTGGGTCTTAATGACACTTTGGACAGCAAGGGTCGTCTCATGTCAAAGACCAAGTAATAATCGCTAATTAAAATGCTGTGATCACCAATTAAACTATATACAGATTATCATGATTATGTGCATGTCCTGTGATTTGTATTTGATTTGAGGTGGTGTCTGGAATGGGATATCAATGAGCCAGCTTTGACAGCAAGTTCTGATCCCAGTTTTGGACACCACCGAGAATCTGATGCAAATCACAGGACATGTACATTATCATGGTAATTCATTTAGCTAACAATTCTGTCACATACACAGATTAAATTTTAAATTATTAATACAGTTTTGGGACATAATGTTGGGTGAGAAAAATTTTTAAAAAAAGACAAAAAATTTTTATGGAACTTTTCTACTCAAAGTTTGCTTAGCACCAAGTATATCCAACTACCTGTTTTACGCTTTGGTTGACATATTGTAATGAAAAGTGTATATAGTTTTTATTTAATTATATCTTTAATGATTTAAGAACAGAAATTAAGATTTTATTTGTGTTTGGCATTATTTTTTAGCTTTTGAATACGATAACCAAGGAAAATGGATATTATTGGTAAAAAGGAAATTTATCAATTTGCCAAAAAGTTGACGGAGCGAACTGGTATGGGTTCAATATCGAGTATGAGACCCATTACTGTTAATTACAGCTTGACAACGCCTTCTCATGCTCCCAATCAGGTTCCTGGTGGTCCTTTGTGGGATGCTGTTCCATTCTTGGACCAGCATGGCACCAAGCTCCTGGACACTTCTTGGCTGGACTGGAGGGGCTGAAATTGC
The DNA here is from genome assembly GCA_031216915.1 of Pictodentalium vernedei. Taxonomy (NCBI): domain Eukaryota; kingdom Metazoa; phylum Mollusca; class Scaphopoda; order Dentaliida; family Dentaliidae; genus Pictodentalium; species Pictodentalium vernedei. The sequence continues at coordinate 100,203,364 of CM062294.1, forward strand.
AAGCTGCAACTCATTCCAGACATGTTCGATTGGATTGAGGTCAGGGGATCTTGCTCGCCAGTTCATACGCCCAATCCCCTCCCTCTTTCGGTAATCCCCGACAGCATGGGCAACACGAGGACAGGCATTATCGTCCATCAGAATGAATATATCACCCACTGCATCTGCATACAATCTGATGTGGACATCCAGGATCTCATCAATATACCGCTGTGCAGTCAATGTACCATGTTCAAGGACACAGAGCTCTGTACGTCCATATCTGCTGATGCCACCCCGACCATGATTGACCCTCCACCATAGTGGTCATGCTCATCAATGTTGGCTGCATGGAATCACTCTCCTGGTCTTCTCCATATCCTAGACCGCCTATCTGTGTGGTCTAGACAGTACCTTGACTCATCTGTGAAAAGGACAGGTCGCCCAATCTTCTCTGGTCCATCCAAAGTGGTCCATGGCCCATTCGTATCGTGCCTGGCAGTGGTTCTGGGACAACGGAATGTGAATATATGATCTTATCGATCGGAGACCACCTTCATGCAACCTTGCCCGGATAGTCTGCATCGAAACATTTACCCTGGATGCATTCTGAAGGTCACTGCAAAGCTGGGTTGCTGTGGCAAAGCGGTTCCTACGGGCCTAATGATCAAAAGCCAGTCTTCAGCTGCAGATGTTGCCCTGTCTCTGCCACCACCATGCCGTCTTACTGGTGTGCCATACTGCCGAAATCTTGCCAGGCTCTGGTGATCACCGTATGGTGCACACCAAGGGCTTCACTAACTTGACGATGAGTAGTCCCTTGCTCCACCATCCCTCAGCCCGCCACATTTCTGCTTCAGACCAATGTCTTCTTACATTTGCATTTGCCATATTTAATCATTAAATCACAAGGGTTTGTGTTGAAATGAAGACTGAATACCCAACTCGTCATGTACATGTAGACAGTACACGAAAGTTAAAAAATTTATAGTAATTTATATATTTTTTATACTTACCAATGACCCAGACTTAGCTGGTGCTAACTCCAACAAAACCAGGGCCAAACACAAATTTTGCCCCCCAATCCCCAAAATTTGCATCCAAAACAAAAAGAAATCATGTCCTAAAGGACCTCCATAGTACGCCTCTACTGCGCATGCGCAGTGACGCAGTCGTCCCGAAATTGGCGCCAATTATCATTCTTACTGGCAGTGCCTGGTCAGCGCTATGTACTCAGCGGGGAGGCAAGAGTTCCCAACTCCAGGGAGGGCCATCCCCGTCTGGGTCATTGGTAAGTATAAAAAATATATAAATTACTATAAATTTTTTAACATTTTTATACTGTACCAATGACCCAGACTTAGCTGAATAGTAAACAGGCTGGAGGGCCTAGGACATAGAGGAAAATCCAATAAGCTCAATCATATAGTAAAGAGGTAACCCCTTAAGGAGAAAAGGAGTATTAGGCTTTACATGTATCTTTCTTATTTAATATTAAATTAGAAAGATACACTACCCTTAATAATTGAGCACAATAACATTCATGTTCTCTATTAACATCCAGTATAACCCTTATACTAATTATTTTTAAAGCAAGCCAATAAATAAAGTAGTCCAGAGAATTGAGACTCTTTATAATCATTTAAAAGTGTCCGAGTATTGTATATTAAAGCCCGTTTGACACTTGACATATACAAATGCTTCACACCGAGCTACACTTTAAAAATAAGACATGAATGAATTTAAACATTAATATTACACTTTAAAACCATCCCGGAAGCGACTCAGAAATACTGACTTGGAGGAGGCATTCCCTTGCTTTTCACTATAAAGCAGGTGACCTAAGGGAACACCCCCCCCCCCCCCCTTCCCCTTGCCCTGGGTCAAATAGCCCAGAGCGAAGAGGGCAGCCGGACGGAGTCACTGCCGGAACAGAAAGCCTGCATAACTATAGTTGCAACTGTTTAGTGGACGACATTCTGAGCAACAGATAACGGACCTAAACAATGCAGGTCTCCAGAAATGGACTCAATATTTCTGAGATAAAAATTCGTAAATGTGGATGGCTGAGACCAATAAGCAGCCTTCATTAAATCTGTAATAGCAACACTATTAGCATAAGCCCAGGAAGTAGAAAGAGCTCTTACTTCATGAGCAGAAATCTTAAGCACAGACTGCTGAGAAGAAGATAAATCTTCATAAGCAGTACAGATAGTTAACTGAATCCATCTAGCAATAGAATGGACTGAAATGTCCTTTCTATTAGGCATCAAAGACAGAAAGAAACGTTTCCGTCCCTTTCTGATAAACTGAGATCTCTGTTTATAGATACGTAGTGCTCTAACAGGACAGAGTAAAGGCCTACGCCCGTCTGAAGACGGAAGAGCCTTAATAACAATAGGTTCCGGATATTTATTAGGAGCCTGATTCTTAGCTAAAAAACCCACATTAGTAGTGAAGGTGATAGTGTTCCCAACACTACGATAATGAGAATCATCCACTGATAGTGCATGAAGCTCACTGACTCTTCTGGCAGAAGAGAAAGCTAAGAGAAAAGCTGTCTTATAAGATAAGAATTTGAAATCTACTGTCCCAAGAGGTTCAAATGGCTTTTCCTTCAATTTAAGGAGAACCCAAGCTAAATTCCACTTAGGAATTAATCTAAGAGTTCTGGGTCTATTTATCGAAAAGTTTCTAACCAATTTCGATAAAGAGACATTAGATCCAATTTGTAAACTATCATGATGTGCATAGGTATCAGATAACATAGATCTATAACCCTTTATAGTAACAGGCTGCAGTTTGATTTCGTCAAACAAGTATACTAGAAAGTTTGCAATGTCTGGTATAGAGGGATCAAATATATCTACAGAATGATCCCTACACCAACGACGAAAAACCTTCCACTTAGCCGCATAGTTTAGCGAAGAGGAGGTCCTCCTACAGTTAGAAATCGCGTCCACTGCTCATCCTGTAAAGTGCTTGCCATGCAAGAAGGACCGCACAACGGAAAAATGTGAAGGTTGAGACCTTGCGGGTTGTGATGGAGTTGGCGCGATTTCCCCTGCGAAAGAAGATCCTATCGTGGAGGAAGCTTCCGCGGTAGGTCCCACAACAGACACCTGAGTAGATTTATCCACGGTCTCTGTGGCGACAGAGATGCTACCAACAGAATCTTGCATTGAGATTGTTTTATCTTTAGCAATACTTGTTGAATTAACGGCGCTGGAGGATACGCATATCCTATCATTCCGTCCCAAGGGATCGACAGAGCGTCTACTGCAAATGCTCTTGGATCTGGACACGGAGACACATACGTCTGCAACTGATTGTTGAGATGTGTCGCAAATAAGTCTATCATTGGCCGTTCCCATTGGTAGCAAATCTGATTGAATACTTGTTTGTTGAGAGTCCACTCCGACGGCAACAAGCGTGAAAGGGAGTCTGCTAGCACATTCAGACGACCCGGTATGTGACGGACCGAAAGAAGAACGTGATGTTCTAACGCAAACAGAAGGATTCTTTCCGTTAGATTGAACAACGGAACTGAATGAGTGCCTCCCTGATTCCGTATATACGCCACTACTGTCGTATTGTCGGATAGGATTTGGACATGAGCATCGTGAATAATGTCCATCCAGTGACGTAACGCAAGCCAAATTGACATCATTTCCTTGATGTTTATGTGCTTGCACAGGAATTGCGAATCCCAAAGACCCTGGCATCTCGAATCCGTTGGGATTAATGATGCACCCCAACCTGTTTGACTGGCATCCGTCATAACGGTAAAACTCGGATCCGGCAACTGCAGCGGAACTCCTTGAGTTAACCACTGAATGTTTGCCCAAGTCTGAATCTCTTGTTTCACTTGATCTGACAAGAGAACGTCTACATCGAGCGAATGAATTTTCACACTCTAATTCTGAGTCAGGAAAATTTGAAGAGGACGTGTGCGTAGCCGCCCCATCGGAATGAGATCCGCGGCGGCTCCGCACAGACCTATCAGTCTCATAAATTCTCTCGCCGTGACTTTGTCTGCGTGCAGACAATAGCGAGCGTAACAACTGACTAATTTCGCTCTGGATAACGGCAGACGAACAAGATTGTTGTGCGTCTCGAAGCTCATTCCCAGATGAGTGAATGACTTGGACGGCACCAGATCCGACTTCTCCTCGTTTACTATAAAACCGAGACGTCGGAGCAATAGAAGAAGATTCTGAACATCGTTCTGAAGCGTTAACTCGTTGCCGTACCTCTGAAGAATGTTGTCCAGGTAGGCCGACGTTACCGCAGACGAATGAGCTCGGAAGTAGATCATTACCGAGTTCATTACCCGAGTGAAAGCCCAGGGTGCTAGATTCAATCCGAAGCACATCGCCCGGAATTGATACACCACTCCTAGGACTGCGAAGCGTAGATACTTTCGGAATGTCGAATGTACCATGACGTGAAAGTACGCATCTTTGAGATCTATGCTCGTTGCATAATCGTTCACCCGAATACTCGCTCTGACCGATCGAATCGTCTCCATATAAAACTTCGGAGCGACGATCAGCTTGTTTATCCAGCTCAAATCTATGACTGGACGGAACGAGCCGTCTGGTTTCGGAACCAGAAACAGATGGCTGTAGAATCCCAGAGATTCCTGGTTTTCTACGACCTCTACCGCGTTCTTCATTAAAAGAGACTGCACCTCTGATAACAGAGCGTCTCTTTTCTGTGGATTTGCCGGAAGATGAGTCCACTTTGGACTTCGAGTTAATGGAGGCTTTCGTTTGAAGGATATCTTTAGACCTTCCGAAGTCACTCCTCTCACCCAAGGGTCGTCCGTAATCGACGCCCACTCTTGTGAAAAACTCGACAACCTTCCGCCCACCGGAACGCGATAGAGGTTTAAGCCATCACCTCCTGGACCTGCGAGGCCTGCGGTAGGAGAAACCACGTCTTCCACGACCCGCACCTCGCCTCGCTGACCTCGGGGCGTCCGACCGATTGTCCCGGCCTGAAGGACGTCCCGAACGAGAGTCGCTATCCTGACGGTCTCTCGAATAAGACCAAGAGGATGCACCGGAACCTCTATAGGAACCTCTCTTGGGCGCATTAGACCCAGAAGTGCCTGTCTTATTCGTGTCTGCTGTATCCGACTTTTTAGGAGCCGATCTGAACAACAGAGAATCATTAGCTTTCTTTTTAATTTTATCATAAATAGCGGAAAGCTTGCCGTCAAAGAGAAGTTCTCCTGAGACCGAAGCGACTCTAAGAGAGTTCTTCACCTTAGAATCCACTAGTGTGGATGTAGCTAGGGCTGCGTCACGTCTAACCAACTCCAGATTTGCCACTGAAAGGGCGGAGTTACACGTGGAATAAGCTACTGCCCTTGAAAGAAGTCTTAAAGAGGATTGTATATCCTGAAACTCTTCCCCTTGAAGGCGCAGTGATAACGCCTTAGTAAGGTGATCTGCGTAAGATAAGGCATCTAAATTGGCTCTGTTAGACGCAATAGCTGTTTCCAACACCGCGGTTGGAATAGAAGCTGACGACGGTAAAGATAGCTCTAAGTCTTCCGCCTCGTCGTCCATACGCAGAGGAACTCTCGGTATACCCTGTCCTGCCGTATCGAATTTATTCCTTGCATTAATGAAAGGCAGGTTAAGAGTATTAGCGGACAAGAAACCTGCTTTCCCCGTCCTGGAAGCAAGTTTAAAAATAGCGTCGTTCAATAATTCAAATGTTCTTGCAACATTATTGGACTGCGTTTGAAACTCGGGAGCGATGTCCCTGAACCGCTCAAAAAATTCAGAGTCCAATGACGCTATAATTCTCTTGTCCGGAAGCGCAGCAGTCTGGCCCGACGGAACAACTTGAGGGAGAAAGTGCCGGATGAAGTCCACGGCAGCTTTATGTTGTTCCGAAAGGGATAGCTCCAATTCATCCGTATCCCTTTCACCATCCGGGCGGACCTCCCGATGCTCCCGGTCGTCCGCCCCCGATGCTTCGGCGGAGCGTACCGACCCAGCGCCGTCGGATAATTCTCGATCCGACACCGTTTCTGTCGGCTGCTGGGATGCTGCGATAAGCTGTGCTATCTGCACAAGAATGTCCGACGTCGAGACCTGCGGAGGCGCAGTCTTTCGCTGCTTCGCCGAGGGCAGCTCCGCATCAGATGGCTCCCGCATACTTTTCCTATGCGAACGTCCGGAGTCCATCGGTCTCGAATCCCTGGCTGCCGGATGGTGTGACCTGGTCACCGAAGAATCCTTCATCGGCGAAGCTGGTAAAATATCGGCGGTCACGCAGCCAAGGTGCGGTCGTGTGCGCTGACGAGAAGAGGAAGCCTTAACAGTCTCTGCGGACTGCTTATACAACGGAGCGTCCCGAGCGACGGACGTATGCTCCGCTAAAGACACATTTTGTACCACAACATCTGGTCCCAGATGTTGTTGTACGAGAGAGGGACCTCTCTCGCTCGCGGCCCGGCTGGACCTGGACGAGCTAGGAACCGGACTAAAAGGCTTCCTCCGTTCTCGTTTACTATCCGCCGTCACTGGGTGTGCATCTATTATGTTTATAGTGCTCGCATCACCAAAAATTTCCTCTTGGACCGCATCAGACGAACCCGGCTGCCGAACCATTCGGTGAATGGACGCTACACCGGGTGAGCTAGCGGACGACATTTGTCTAATCTCCATGAGCACTTTTGCCGCTAGCTCTGAATTCATTTGTGACGACGGACGCACACTTGAAGAAGATAACATGGAAACATCACCCTGTTCTGGTTCCTCTGAAATAGAAACTGAGAGAGTAGAGTGACCTTGTGGAGAAAGAGCCGGCATCGCTCTTTCTCCAGAAACAACATATCGTGACACACGTTTCCAATGTTTCTCATCCCAATGTTCACATATAGGACAGGGATTAATGCGAGAACACTGACTACAATTAATACAATGATCATGAAAGTCAGAGGAAGATTTCTTCCTATTACAATTTGAACAATGTCCCTTCATTGTGAAAGAACAACAATAAGTCCTAGTTACTCGCAAAAACCCCTGACACAAAGATACATAATAACATGATCCATTAATAAATGAAAAAATAATTGCAAAACAAAATAATTTTGAAAAAATATTTTTTCAGAAAAGCCCAAGTTGCTGAAAAGTAACGTTGAGCCCCGATGGATCCGATGGCAAAGTGTGGTCAAAAATTTTAAAATTATATAAAATAATTAAAGAGACACTTTCGGATAATATAAATGTATCTTATAATGAGATAAACTACCACAAAAGCAAACAGCCCCCCTCAAAAAAGGCTGTTGCCAATGAAAACAAACAGTGTAAACACACTAGAAAACATGACTCCAGGCACTGAAAAAACTGGCCCGGAATCAGTCATCAATTACACTCTATCTGATGCAAAACAGAGACTCCCAGGGGAGAATCTGTAGAACATCAGATGGAAGATGCAGAACACAAACGTTATACACCCATGGGTGAAAACGTAACTATGGGGAAAATAACAGAAAACATTCTGTAACCAAGCTACTCTCCCAGGAAATTTTAGAAATGAAACTTCTCAAAAATATGCCAAAAGCATGGGAGAATTGCCAGGGAGGACTTTAGAAGGCTAGGGGAGAGGAAACACTGAATAAGCAGTGCAACAATTAGCAAGAATGACAACAAGAGGCCCATGCCTCGAAAATAGGCAACTTAACATAATTTCATCAAAAAATTTTAAGTACAGCCCTGATTATTTTTTGCCACTTCTTTTTCCTCTCCTCCTTCTATCCTCCTTAGAATCACATTTTCTCCCAAAATTACGTGTCTGGCATCCTTTAAACTGAGATTTACAAGCACAAAGATCAGTGAGATGTTGACTGATGAAGGGCCAAACAGAGAATGATAATTGGCGCCAATTTCGGGACGACTGCGTCACTGCGCATGCGCAGTAGAGGCGTACTATGGAGGTCCTTTAGGACATGATTTATTTTTGTTTTGGATGCAAATTTTGGGGATTGGGGGGCAAAATTTGTGTTTGGCCCTGGTTTTGTTGGAGTTAGCACCAGCTAAGTCTGGGTCATTGGTACAGTATAAAAATATATCATGGAAATCGAGGGGTACATGCTTTCCATGACTGTCACAAAAAGTCTGCCTGTCAAGAAAAGCTAATGTAAACACTGGGGACCATCTCAATACATTCCTCAATCATATCCACCAAAAATATCGCAAATATGTCACAAGCAAATTTCACAATGATGTGTCAAATATTTGGTGCTTAGCAAACTTTGAGTAGTATATATTGTTGCACACTTTAACAAACAATGAGTAATGCAGTCACCTCAATTTTCAAAGATGTGTTGTCAAATTATTCACTCTCAGTGTCACTTCCTATGATGATTCACTTGAATTTTCGAGTATGCGTCATGGGTACATCCTCAGGAACTGGGCAGGTGTAATATTGAATTGTGCAGTTTCTATTTATTGTGGGGGGGTGGGGGGAGGAGTCATTGGCTATTAATAGTTCTGTTACTAACTGTAAGGAATTTTTTTTTTTTTTTTGTAAGCGATAGCTGAGTCGATCACTGAAATGTACATAGAATGTATTCATGCGTGCGTTATGATAGCCTGTCACGTTACCGGAAACGAGTCGTCTGTATGATACAGAATCAGAATGAGTCATCTATTTGATACAGAATCGGAACACATTATGTGATACATAGCACTTCTCGTGGTTTTCAGGCCAGAATCTATATGATTGTTAGATAAAATGATATATCCACTTTTATTATCACAGTAGAGTAATATTTCAGTGGCAAAGAATAAAAGATGCTGTTATTACTTCGTTCTTGTATTTTTAACCCTTTACCTAATGAATCAGCCAAATTCCACCTGAATAATTTGTAAATTAAACAATTGAAAAAAAAAATTCAATTAATTTTAACAAAACCTTATCATTTATCCCTTACTGGAATGAGCTCATATGTTCCATATGATATGGTTTTGTTGAAATTTTGAAAAATTTGAAAAAATAATTAAAATAACAAATTTGAATATCATGTATGTTGGGCAAGGGTTAAAATTCTTTCTTGTTTGGCTGAACTGAACTGTACCACAGTTCCCACCACTCCACTTTCTATATGTCTAGTGGCTTTGCAGTGATTTCTAATTAAGTCTTGGCTGCCTGTTAAGGCAGCCAAGACTTGACTGGAAACCACTGCCTAGGTAATTTGTCTATTGTAAGCAGGACCTCCCCATGATGGAATGTTATGGGCACCTGTTCCGCTATTCTAACAGCTGAAATTCCCAAAGAGAAAGTAATCTCAAGGTGGCTATGCAGTTTTGTGTCTTCGTCTACCTGAAGACATATCTGTGTCACTTGCGGCCTTGAAAGCTCACTAAATGGAGACTTACAACACTAGCCGCTAAGAAAAGACTGCTGTAACAGTACATAAAGCGACTATGATGTTCAAAATGACATTAAATATCTTGACACCAAGGAATAGAACACGGAGAGGGAAAAGACATACTTATTCCCTCTAATGGCTCTATTTCAAACAGGACAGCTATCTCAGCCTATCTATGCACTATTCGTCCGACTTCAGGATGAAAAACAGGTGATTTGAAATAACCTGGAGAATATTTTGACAACCTCTATTGCTTTCCTTCAATAGGAGAGCCTGTACCTCCGCAAAGAGAGACTTTCTTGGAAGAATTCGCCGGAAGACAGGTTAACAGGTCTGGGTCACTCACCACCAGTTAGTAGAACATTGACGTATGTTCCTTTGATGTATTGTTGTTGGGCTGTTTCGTGTTATGTGTGTGTGTGGGGGGGGAGGGGGTATTTGGTATTAATTTATATTTAAAATTGATCGATCCACACATGGTTTCTACGCGCAAAAAAAAACCTCCCTGAAAATCATGTCATCTCCCTGAAAATTTTCTTCAATCTCCCTGAAAAAAATTTTGGGAGGTTAACATGTCTGAACAAGAGCTATTCCTGAAGGCAATTCATACCCCCACTACAGTGCTGGACTAATGAAACACAAATGAATTAAAAACAAAGTAAGGACCATAACTCTGTTGGAAAAATGTATGCATGGATACATGGATGGATATGGATGTATTTATTTATTTATTGGTGTTTAAGGTCAAATACTTCTGCACAATGGCTAATCGTGACCACAACATGGAGATAAAGTCAAGGTCAGTCAATTGTTTATACCCCATGTTGCCTATTTTAGCATTAGTGACTGGGTCCTATTTTACCAGTGAAAAAGAGTCTGTTTACCACAGTAAACAAGCACTGCTTCACTTCCTGGGGTTCCCATGGGGGGATGGATGGATGGATAAATGAATGCATGGACAAATGGATGCATGTAATCCAGTATACCCCCATTCACTTTGGCATTTATGAATACCATAATTTGTATCAAAATATTTTGATAGGTGAATGGACTGGACAGCAGGCCTTAAAATTTGTTGTGGGTTCATCAGAATTGATTTTGATCCTGGCAAACTTCAACTATGAGAATCAATTTTGAATTCCTCAATCATTTAGAATTTTATATTACTGTTTTACCCCTGTGAGTGTGACCAGAACATATTCCATACCAAAACAAAAAACCTCTTCGTAATATATTTACTATTAGAGTTTAATCCTTAAGGAGCTAGTTCCAGTTCTGGTAAGTTTCTTGTCTCACATGTGTATGTAGAATGTTTGTTCCCACATAAAGCTTTGCTGATGAAAGATAGAGTTTGGTGGCAATGGTTTCTTAGTGAATTAAGTCTTGACTACCTATGTAGGCAGCCAAGACTTCCCTATACACCAGTGCTAAGTAAATGAATCAAAGTTGATTTTCATTCTTGCATGATTTTAAGCCCTGGGACAGATGGAATTAAATTGAAAACAAGACAGACAGGAGAGACATTCATTGGGGAAGGTGGGTTTTTTGTTAAGCATTGGGCAAATCTGTCCAATATATTAGTTAAAAAATTTAATTTTGCAAACAAAACATTCCTTATGAATCACCACTGAATCACACTTGTCAAGGTTGTTCCAGTGAGGGGCAGAAGCCATGTCTTGGAATCAAAGATGAATTTTTTTTCTATTGGACGTGTTACTGATTGCGCCTGCAAACAGTTTCAGTAAAATGTGAAGTCTAATTGCCGACTTTTTCGAAAAACAGATTAATGGAATATGATAGAAGATAAATACATACATTTCACTCCAAAAAAGGAAAACATCTGACAAAACTCCAAGACCAAAATAAAAAATACACTGCCTGAGAAGCCTGTCTTTCTCAAAAGTTTATCCTGAAAGAAAAACCAACATTGAAATGATGTTCCTGAATCTTAATTGAACCAAATAGTAAGAAAAAGAGAGTTCTGGCGAACTTCATTCACACCAAATTCCCAGAGAATTTTCATTCAACAAATTATTGATGGATTTGTAGCACAATTTATATAACCCAGCACAAAGTGGTGGTGCAGCAGAAATGAAAACTTCACGTTTTATCCATTTCAACACAAATTTCTTGTTGAAAAGCAGAGCAACAAAAGTATAAATCCCCCACAAACACTGCATAAAAAGGCCAAAAATCATGTTTTTTCCCTAAGTATCTTTGGTACTCAACCTATCAAGTTACACCACAAATATCCCTTGAAAGAGCATCGAGAATAGAAATCACCATCAAACATAGGAGCAAAAATGCCAATAATCATGTTTTGGAAAACTTAATTTTTGGTTGAAATTGCTGACGAACATTGGCAGAAAAAATGCTGAATGTTTTTCTCACATTTACAATTATTTTTTATACTAGTGTATAAATGCCACTTTAGGCCCTGGAAAAAATCTCTCTATTTTTTAATTTTAATTGAAAAATTGAAAAATAACATTAGATTTCACATTAGTTTGGTCCCTTTGCATGACTATAAAGTTTCTAACACCACTCCCCCCCCCCCTCCTCCACCCCCCTAAAAAATAAGTAAACAACTGAAAATTTTTAATCTCGATTTCACTTGATTTCCTTTTTTTCAGAGTTCAATATCACCAGTTAGAGCTGGGAGGTAAACCGCAACCACGGGTCGGGAATCGGGATTAGTAGTGAGAGACTACTGAAAATCGCAACCGCTCTCTAATAAACACAACCGCAAATTTGGTTTCAAAATTATAGTGCATTCCGACAGAAATAAAATATCGAATTACCAAAATGACCATGCCACTGTCAATCATTTCTATGTATATGTTTGAATAGAATTAACCCTTTACCCAACGTAACGGCCAAAACCGGCCAGCGCTATTCTCAAAAATCGCCAATTAATTTTCATTATTTTTTTCATTTTTTGTCTCAAAAACATAGGTTATGACTCCTCAGTGGAACAAGCTCGTTGAGCTCGTTCCAATGAGGGGTCATAACCTATGTTTTTGAGACAAAAAATGAAAAACATTAGTTATTCAAGAACTTTTTTTGCAAGTGCCGTCTGCTTTTCATGTTAGGTAAAGGGTTAAAAAGCAAAACTGTTGTACACTATACTTGCACCAATGACATTTTCAAGACAGTAAGCCAAGATTTCAGTATCAATATACGAAACTCAACATGATTTCATAAATGTTCATGACCTTTCAACAACAACAGTGGAGCATTGTAAAAATTGATGTTCATCAGTTTATCAAATGTGTTTTCCTTTGCTAAACTAGAACTTGCCACTTGCTCTTCATTTATTTATTTATTTATTTATTTATTGGTGTTTAAGGTCACATATTTCTGCACAATGGCTAATCATGACCATGACAGTTTTACGGGTGGAGGAAGCCGGAGTACCCGGAAAGAACTACCAAGCAACAGCGAGCAACTGTCAGCTCCCCAACATACCAACTCCACACAAGTAGGGTTAGCATTGGTTGAAGACAGGTGGACCATCGACATGCAGTATGCCATAGTACACAATGCCACTGTGTCCCCACATGGGCAATGGGGGTGAAGTGTCTTGCCCAAGGATATAACGTGGTTGCCACAGGTGGGATTTGAACCGAGGACCTCTAGTCTTGCAGCTTGCACCTCTATCTACTGAGCTACCACACCCCCGCTCTTCATTTATACTCCCCCGATATACATTTATTTCTACATGTAATTTTAAAAGCTTGAACTCCAAAACCGGTTTCAAATTCACAGTTAAAGTCCGAAGGAAATTTAGGGTTACAATGATCTAAATGAGGGACTTTAACTCGATAAATCTTTTAGGGTCGGCATAATTTTTTAAGGTCAGTCGGGTTACCCAAAACACACTTTGTTTTTGTATTTTTGCCGGACATTTTACAACATTACAGGCATAGATATGTTATAATTATTTATTCAACTGATACAATCAACAGAAGATGCCTTGTTAGTTGTTAGTAGAAGATGTTGTAGTTATAGGGCCGATCTGATAGGTATATACGGATGGTTTCTATATGCTCAAGGACAATCAAAACCACAACCAGGTTTTATGATTTAAAAACCGAAAACGAAACCGCAACCGCAGTGTAAATCTCACAACCTCCCAGCTCTATTACCAGTGATCTCTCTTGCAAAACAATAATATAATTTGCACCTAAAAATGTTTTTTTTAGACCTCTTCTATTAGTCCATCCACCCCATACCTGCTAGGAATCGATTGAATCAAGAACTTTTCCAAATTTAAGGTGAGGGTTTCTCTCTCCTCTGGATTTAAGAGTGATATATGTTCTTTATATTTAATAATATAGGTAGGGATACATTTTCTCAGCATTTTCATTTCATTAAATAACCGGGAGCAAGTGCAGATTCAGGGCTGACCCAACAAATGCCTTCATCAAAGTTTGCCTTATGTTCGAAATAAGTGCATAGCCACTGGCTATGCACTTATTTCGAAACATAAGGCAAACCACAGGTCAGTGGTAAGGCAGATACTCTTGGCTTTTCTCAGCTGGACTGTAAGATCTGACTGCACTGACAAACTCTTCTGCTACAAGAGTTTTGATGTCAGATGTTAGCCAGGTTTCAATCCACAGAAGTTTGGAAGGGGCCTTTTATTGGGACTGAGGATTGTCAGACACCACTGTCAGACACCCTTTTCTATTGCTCTGTAAAAGTTGTCCCAACTGTATTCTTCCTTGAGACCTCTCTTGGTAGGATGCATTTATCTTGATGGTGTTTTTATCTTATTGTTGGCAGAGGCGCGGTGGCATTGAGGTAACCGGTTTTTGTCCGTTCACCGAAGTTAAGCAATGTTGAGCCCGGTTAGTCCTTGGGTGGGTGACCATCGGAGCGATCGATTTGGAATCCTGTGTTGTGTCCTTGGGCAAGGCACTTAACCCTGATCATTAGGGGCACGATGATGTCTTGGGCAAGGTACTTAACCCTGATCATTGGGGGTACGATGATGCTGTGTACTAAGGCATACTGCACTTCGATGGTGCGCATTTCTTCAACCAATCTAACCCTGCTTGTGCTGTAGTGCGGAGTTACGATGTTGGGGAGCTGGCAGGTGCTCATCGTTGCTCGGTGGTTCTCTCCGAGTACACTGGCTTCCTCCACCCATAAAACTGTCACCGACACGATGTGACCTTGGCTGTTAAAGTGTTGTTAAACCTTAATAAATAAATAATAATCTTATTGTTGGCTGCCTGTAGAGGCATCCAACAATAATGTAGGAACACTGTTATGTCATCTGCAGCTGTGCACATGTATAGTTAGTGGTAGTTATTAACATAAAATTAATCTGAACACTTGGAAGGTTAAAACAGCCACAGCCACTCTTCCTGGATTAAACTGTGAAAACATATATCTCATTGCATTTCTGTAGTTATATGTATGTGTGTAATATGTTCAGAACTTGGATTTTCATGCTAATTGTTGATTATTTATTGGCACTTCAGAAGATAGCTGATAGGGAGAAAATGTTAGAAATTAAAACATGTTATTGTCAAGTATGAAGTAAAAAGATTGAATAAAAATAGGAAATAATTACAATATAAATGTCAAAAACAGGAGTAGTTTGAATAGTAACGAGTGATGATACAAGAGAAGTGAATTCTTTATTAATCAACCTGATGATTTGGGACTTGTCAAGTCTAGTTTTACCCTTTACCTAATGAATCGGCCGTATCCACCCGTATAATATGCAAATTCAGCAGTTGAAAAAAAAAATTTTTTCAACTAATTTCAACAAAACCATAGCATGTGACCCCTCATTGGAACGAGCACGCCAAGCTTGTCCCATCGAGGGGTCACATGATATGGTTTTATTGAAATTTTTGAAAAAATAAAAATTCAAATAATAAATTTTGATATCATCTACGTTGGGTAAAGGGTTAAAAGAATAAAAACAATTTTAAAATTTATAAAAAAGGTTGATTATTTTAAGAAATGATAGAATTTTGTGTGGGCTCATATGATAAAACAGATCTCTTAGAGATCCTATTGTGAAATAATGCCCTCTGATATGATTAAATCAGTGCAATTTAAAAGAATGTGCTCCACTGACAAACACCTGCTGACAAGAAAAACACTCTGGTCGCATATTACCCTGTAACAAAAAGGAATGTAAGCCTTGTGTGAGCAACATATCGTGTCAGAATTACATGATTTTTTCTACAAGGGTTACTGTGCAAGTAATGATCAAAAATATTTGTTCAGAAGCAATGGAGTTTGTTATTTTGCTCCATCCCACTCCGGCAGCCACACAGATTTGATGTACTTCCTGATGGTATCACAGAACTAAATATTTTCCCATAGGCCACCATTATAATGTTCAGGCGTAAAAAAACATTACGTGTACGCTCCATTTAAATCCCCCTTTCGTCACACCCGGTGAACACATTGTCTTCAAGGGTCCACAACCCCCTTTGCGAGGCTAATTAAAGACGACAGGAAAATTAAAATTTTTTAGTAAATTTTGTTTCTTAACATACCTACCACAATTGTTTACAATTGGCTGTAACATAAGTGCAAGCCCTACTTCGGAACTAACTCAAGCTTTTAGAATCTTTTCCAAACGAGTTGGAAAAGTACTAGAGTGCAAAAGCATGAAAAAGATCGAAAAAAAGGTCGAGCGAGACCTGCGCTCGAAATTACAGGTACTCTCTCTGCACACCTCTTGCATTTACCGAGCGCATGCGCAACAACCGTGACGTCAATTCCATATTTCCGCCAACGAGAAGTTTGTGATTTAGCGGGGAGGCATCGATATCAAAGATATCCCCAAGGACGGTGGGCCTCCGGTAAACAATTGTGGTAGGTATGTTAAGAAACAAAATTTACTAAAAAATTTTAATTTCTTTTCAACCTACTCACAATTGTTTACAATTGGCTGAATAAACAATAGGAGGAGGTGAATCACATAACCAATACCAACAAGAGTAGCAGAACGGAAGCAAGGATGGCAGAGAACAAAATCGAAAACCTGTAATGAAGATAGAGAGAAGGCACCTGAAAAGAACAAGGCTGAGCGAAGCGCAACCTCAACAAAAACAATTTAACGAGGGTGCACAACAGCCTGAGCAGCAACGAGAGGGCCTAAAGAATAAAGGTCCTCAGATTGCTGCTGAAGGTGGCGGAGATAAAAGGAGGAGAAGGTAGAAGCATTCCTCCAGTAAGCTGCATTCATAACATCACGGAGCGAAACAGAATTGGAGAACGCCCAGGATGTAGAAATGGCACGAACCTCATGAGCATTAAGCCGGTTTGAAACAAGATCCGACGCAGACAAGCGAGAATAAGCCAGCTTGATTGCAAGACAGATCCACCTGGAAATAGAATGGGAAGAGATAGACTGCCTCTTAGGAATGAGAGACAGAAAGAATCTCTTCCAACCCCTCCTAATGAACTGAGTGCGAGTAATGTAAGTTTTGATCGCACGGACAGGACAAAGAAGAGGCCTCCGGCCATCTACAGAGAGAAGAGCCCGAATGCAGATGGGAGGAGGTACCGAATCAGGAAGCTGATTCTTAGCCAGAAAAGAGCAATCAGTAGTGAAGGTGACACTGTTAGCCTCATTTCGGAAGAAGGCAGAATCAACAGATAGCGCATGAAGCTCACTGACTCGACGAGCAGAAGCAAACACTAGAAGAAAAGCCGTCTTATAGGTGAGAAAACGCATGTCGGTCTCAGATAAAGGCTCGAATGGCGCCCCCTCCAAACAGTGCAACACCCATGCCAAGTTCCACTTGGGTGTAAGACGCAAAACTCGAGGCCTCTTCAAAGAAAAGTGCCGAATAAGTTTGGAGAGAAAAAGATTACGACCGATGCACCGCTTTCCCACATAAGAGAAAGTATCAGACAGCATAGACCGATAGCCCTTAATCGTAATAGGCTGGAGGCCCTTGGAGTCAAAAAGGAAAACCAGAAAATCCGCAATTAGAGCGATTGACGGATCACGGTAATTCACATTGTGATCTGCACACCAGCGGCAGAAAACCTTCCACTTGGCGGCATAAGTCATGCCAGTGGAATGTCGCCGCGATGCAGAAATGCACTCCACTGATCGTCTCGAAAAACCTCTACGTCGGAGACTGGACCTGATAAAAGACAGGCGTGAAGGGACAGGCTCGCCTGGTTGTTGTGAAACTTCCTGGGACGACCCTGTGAAAGAAAATTGCGACGTAGAGGTAGACGAATCGGTTGATCGGCCAATAGAGGCCGCAGCAGATTGATCCACACCCTCTGTGGAGACAGGGGTGTGATCAGAATGATCCTGTAACTGCAAGCACGAATCTTCGCTAATACTTGAGGAAGAATCGGTGCAGGAGGAAAGGCATAGCCGATCCAACCTGTCCAGTCCAGAGACAGAGCGCCTACTGCAAATGCCAGAGGATCTGGACAAGGGGAGACAAAGGTCTCTACCTGATGATTCCAGCGAGTAGCGAAAAGGTCGACCTGAGGACGGCCCCACTGCTTGCAAATCGCCTGAAACACCGACCGATGTAGCATCCATTCGGTTGGAAGGACACTGTCGCGTCGGGACAGGGAGTCGGCTAGGACGCTGAGACGCCCGAGAATGTGTCGAATGGACACCCGAGCGTTCACATCCCGTGCCAACAGAAGAAAATCCCGAGACAGCCGATACATGGGAATCGAATGTGTGCCTCCTTGATTCCGTATGTAGGCTACTACTGTCGAATTGTCCGAAAGAAGTAGGACAACATGGTCCGACAGATGAGGGATCCAAAGCCGAAAACTCAACAGAAGAGCAAGGAGCTCCTTCTGGTTGATATGAAGGCCCACCTGCTCGCTGTCCCACTCTCCGTGAGTAGACAGGCCGAGAGGATCCAACGTCGCACCCCAGCCCCGATCGCTGGCATACGTAGTAAGGATGCGATCGGCCAAAGGAAGATCCAACGGAACACCCTGTGTAAGCCAGGGAATATCTGCCCAAGAGCGGAGGTGACAAAGCAGAGACCGAGGAATAGTGAGTTCCAGGTCCAGCGGATCTACATTCGGACGCCAATGATCCAACAGAAAGTGTTGGAGAGGTCGGACAAACAAGCGACCGAGCAGAATGAGATCTGTCACCGAACCTCAAAGGCCCAGCATCCGAAGGAAAGTCCTGGTCGAGACCGAGGAAGATTGAAGCAGGTCCCGAGTCAAGGCGGAGAGAATCGTCGGCCGAGCTTGGGGGACCGACACTACATTGTGAAGAGTGTCGAAATCCATCCCCAAATGACGGAATCGCTGAGAAGGAAGAAGATCCGACTTCTCGCGATTGACTCTGAAACCCAGCGATGCTAGCAGGCAAAGAAACTGCCGGACATCGAACTCCAGAAAAGCAGCATCGTGGTGCCGTTGGAGGATGTCGTCTAGGTAGGCTGACGAAGTCACTGCCGACTGAGTGCGGTGGAAAGCAAGCACCTGTGACATCAGTCGGGTGAAGGCCCAAGGAGCCAGGTTCAAACCGAACGGGAGAGCTCTGAATTGAAAAACTCGATCCCGAAACGAGAACCGAAGGTATTTCTGTGACGCCAGATGAATGGGTACATGGAAGTAGGCATCCTTCAGGTCGATACTGGCCGCAAAATCGCCCTGATGAACCGAACGTCGAACCGACTGGAAAGTCTCCATACTGAAACGAGGAGCTATTATGTACTCGTTCAGGGTACTCAGATCGATGACAGGACGATATTGGCCGTTTTTCTTCGGCACCAAGAAAAGTCTCGAGTAAAACCCCGGTGAAAGGGTGTTCCTGACCACCTCGATCGCCCCTTTGGTGAGGAGATTGTCGATCTCCTGCACCAGAAGGTCCCGACGCAGAGAATCGGAAGGGACCTGAGTTGGAAGGGGCACCCGAGATAAACTGGGGTGCCGATGGAAGGACAGTCGCAGACTGGATTGAATGACGTCGAGGACCCAAGAGTCCGACTTTATCTCTGTCCAACGGTCGTAAAACAGCGACAGCCTTCCCCCGACTGGAGGCGAATCGGTGTGAGAACCTTCACTTGCGGCCTTGACGAGGCCCCCGAGAGGAGAAACCACCTCGGAAAGTGACAGAGTCCTGAGACTTTCCAGCCTGAGGCTGCCAGCGAGCCTGGCCACGTCGGCGCTTCTTATGAGCAGAAGGAGCAGACGTAGCCGAAGGCGTAGCTGACGTGGCCGACGAGGCAGACGCAGCAGCACGCTTGGCGGGCCTGGAACGACCCCCACCCGCAGCAGCAGGTTGGTCAAGCTGTCTCAGCAAAAGCTGGTCCTTCGAATGACGAAGAACTTCGCCATGAACAGCTTCCACGGAACCATGGAACAACTGAGGTCCCACCAAAGAGGCAGACCTCAGAACAGCACGTTGCTCAGAAGGAAGGGATGGTAAAGAATCCAACACCGCATCCCGGCATGCCAGCTCCAAATTAGCCGTGTTACAGGCGTGAGCGTGTGTCAAGTTCATAAGAGCCTGTGACAAAACGCGAAAAGGCGCCTGAGCGTCATCAAACTCCCCTGGTGGAAAATATTCAGCCAGAGCAGCGACGACATGGTCCGCGAGAGATAACATACCCAGCATCTCTCGGGACAGGCCCACCATAGACTCAACTACCGACATCGGGAGAACTGCCGACTTAGGCTTAGTCAACCCGAGGGAAGAAGAATCCTCATCCACAGTAGTCATCCCTTGGAAGACTGGTGGAGAGACGGAATCGTACACACGAAACCGCGATGGAGGCGGAAAGGCATCAGGGCCTTAGAACGCATTTTGGCGTCTAAGCCCTGGAAGGACTCAACAACCTGAGCTGATTGCAGAGGACGCAAAGCCCCAGAGCTAGAAGGCTCAACAGGGTTACGGCGCTCCACAGTGGACCGCGGCCGGACGGTCACAGAAGGCTGGTCGGAAGGTTGAACGTCCGGCAATAAGCCAAAGACGAAATCCAAAGCCTGCCCCAAGACTGATGAGGGGGGCCCATCACCTTCAAGATACTCGTCATCCTCCGTAGCAGAGGAGACGTAGCCCAACTCGGGCTGACCAGCAGAAACCTCCTGTGAATACTGTGCAGTATCCACGGGGCCAGGCGAGACATCTCGGCAACCGACCAAAGGAGGTTGTGCCTCAGGAGGCACAGGGAGGCCAACTTGAGGGTTGCCAGAAAGCAACCGGGTGAGCGCCAAAACGGCCTGGCACAGATCACCCTGAGAATCCGTCGCAGCAGAATCGCCCGACGGAGTGTCCTCCCAATGGACCCTTCTGGTAGAAGAACCCAAATCCTCAGAAGAGACAGACGGCGAATGTCGATCGGCAGACAGAATAGGAGCACGGTGAGAAGACACCGGAGGATAGTCCCGATTGTGACACCCAGGGGCCATCACTGACCTCTGCGAAACAGAAAGTCCTGCCTGCAAATCCTCTAAAGAGACCGACGGCGCACGTTGATCGGTAGCTGGACCTAGGACACGGTGAGAAGACACCGGAGGATTGTCCCAAGAATGACAGGAACCTGCCATTGGCCTCTGCGCAGCAGACGGCCCCAACTGCCTATCCTCTGAGACCGACGGCAAGCATCGATCGACACCCAGACCCGGAACACAGTGAGGAATCACCAGAGGATGGTTCCGAGAGTGACAGCTAACAGGGGCTGTCACTGACCGCTGCCGAACAGCAGGCCCTGGGTGCCAACGTCCCCACACCATCCCGCTAGGCGGCACACTAGCAGGGGAAAGTTGGTACGATAAACGATTCACTTGAGGGATGAGGAATCGCTGCCGAAGCGACCAGCCGGCTCAACCGACTAGGAGCAAACCTAGCCAGATGAGACGGAGCAGACAGCAAACCTGCACAGCCCCGCCGCGAGGCTGGGGGAGGCTGAGAACACACAGACACACCAGCAGATACAGCCTCGGTCCCCCGAGACTGTAGACCATCCCCAGAGGAGATGGAAGAGCCACCATCAGACAGAATAGGATCTGGAGTAGCAACTTCCTCAACAACGGTCGACGGTGTAGGAGGCAGATCGGAGAGGGTTACCGAGCTGACCTCGGAAAAGCTCTCAACGAAAACAGACGCCTCAATAGTGACATCAGAAGACAAAGAGACCACGGTCTCCTCGTCAGGTATCACTGAACTAACACCGCCAACAGTTGCAGAGGAACTCGCCACAGAAGGCAGATCCGAATCCTGTGTGACAGAGTCACCACGTGCACCAGCAGAAATGTCTGCTACGGCACGGCTACCCTTACCCCGAGAACGAGGGGTTCTAGCTCTGGAAAGAACCACCTTGTTCACAGAAGCCCAGAATTTAGAGGACCAAACCCCACAAATACCACAAGATTTGGCCTGAGTGCGATTGTTGCAAGTGACACATGTGGCATGAGAATCGTCCACATGTTTCACCTGCAAACAAGAGGCACAAGGAATAGTCTTAGGCATGATATCAAAATAATAATCAAGCTTCCCGCCGACGGAAAACAGTACTAAGGTCGTGTTCACACGTGGGGGAAAGACAAGATAAAGTCTGAAGAGACAAGCAATAAAAATACAAATTAACATTAAATAATAATAATTTGGTAGCTTGATAAAAGGATACAATCCACTAGCACACTAAATATGTAGAATAAGTTGTTCACAAAGAATAAACAGCATAATTAGCACGAGTCACAAAAATTTCCGACCATGTACAATGGCGGAAAATAAAGGAATTGACGTCACGGTTGTTGCGCATGCGCTCGGTAAACGCAAGAGGTGTTCAGAGAGAGTACCTGTAATTTCGAGCGCTGGTCTCGCTCGACCCTTTTTTCGATCTTTTTTGTGCTTTTGCACTCTAGTACTTTTCCAACTCGTTTGGAAAAGATTCTAAAAGCTTCAGTTAGTTCCGAAGTAGGGCTTGCCCTTATGTTACAGCCAATTGTAAACAATTGTGAGTAGGTTGAAAAGAAATACAGACATCAAAGGCGGTTCGTTTCTCGATGAAACCGAATTACTGATATACAGTCGCATATGGAAAACATTCTGTGTTTATGCAATTAATACATCGATTCGTTTTCATACATGATAAAAATGAATGTAGACTAATTCATTATTTGTCCCCCAATAGGAATCAACTATTTATTTAAATAAAAATACAGCATAAATGATGGACAACAAGTTTGTTGTGAATGCGAATTAATTTCAAGCACATTGATAACAAGAACGCCCTCATCTTAGCATTACGTGTACATTGCATACAAAACTGCACTTGTTAATTTCCCCGTCGTTTGTGTAGAAACGACCGGGCGTGAAAAGCTGTTTTAGTGCGGTCATGTGAGAAGGATTACATAACCAATTAATGTTTGGCGAGAAAAATCTTTCAGAGGCTGTCCCTGATTAGCAATTATATTGTTCAGTCAGAAAATTTCTAAACCCTACATTTAATAAAATATTCAGATACAAATGTAATATCTTTCATTTCCAGAACTCTGCACTATGGTTTAATATAGGAATTGAAAAAATCCGTTCGTTAATTGGTGAGATTTTCGATTTGTTTTCATATTAAAATAAAATTTTCGCTGATATGTGATTTGGATTCCCCCCCCCCCCCCCCTCCTCTATATAATTGAGGTCAGATTGTCTCCGTCGAAATGATCTTGTCTTCATTCATTCTCGTAACGCTTCATCTGTATTTTTTAAATGAAATTATGGAATAGAACGAGTATTTTAGTGAATAAAATGTGTTCTTGGTGTTCGGTGTTTTTGAAACAACAACGTGACAGTCTTGGCGATACATCCTGGCATTTCGCTGCGGCAATAGCTTTTCCGATACAGGATTATGGATTCCATATTGTGCCGAGTGCCCAAACATTTCAAAGTTAAAACCCGGTGATTTAATTTTTATTGTAGCATAAGCATTTTATCGAAATAGTTTAGATGAACTAAAATGAGAATGTATTATTCATTAAAAAATTGATCGTCCAATATGTGGGAAAAAGCATGAAAACCGCTAGCAAGCTTTCTGTTTTTACCCAACGTCAACAGCCAAATTCGGCTAGCACTATGCACAAAAATCTCCATTCAAATTTTATTATGTTTTAAATTTTTGTTAAAAAAACATAGCTTATGACCTCTCACTGGAACGATCTCGATGATCGCGGTAAAGGAATGTCAACCAAGGTTGATGTTGTTTTGACCTGCGATGGAGCACTGAAAGGGAAAAAGATTCCCATTCCGATAAGGCAAGCACTTCAAAAGGGTTTCCCCTTCGTGTCCTTCCATTACATCCTGGACTGCATTGACAGTAAAAAATTGTTTACCAACAGAACATTATCAGTTAAATTTACAGAAAAATGTGTCCATTTTAAATGATACCACGCTTGAAAAAAAATATTTTAGCAGGACACGCAACAGGAAAAAAAAATGAAGAAGAAAAAAATAAAAACACCGGTCAAACTTATCTCCCATGGTGGGGAGGGGGGGGGGGGGGGGGGGGTCACTGCATTTACACAAAATTTCTTAGACAATAATGTACACTGTGATATTATTTAATAGTGCTTCTTTCCCCGTGGCAACGGGAAGTGAAGCAGTGCTTATTTACTATGGTAAGAAAGTTCCGCTTTACTGGTGAAATAGGACCCAGTCACCAGTGCCTGGGATGGATGTCCACTAAAATGGGCACCAAAGGGGTAAAGGATCGGCTAAACTTGACTTTAGACCTTTGTTGTGGTCACAATTTATTTATTTATTGGTGTTTAATGTCACTTTTCTGCAACTATGGCCAATTACGACCGGTGGGCACAATCAGCCTCAGCTGAAGAAAAGTGACCTTGAAAACCAATAAATAAATAAATAAATAGCTAATACTTCTTGCAAAGTGTCTAGTTTGTACACACAATTTATTTTGTGTGTGTAGATAAGTGCAGGGTGGATTACAAATCACACACAGAGTGAATTATCCACTCAACTTCAACTTACAGGCGCCGATAAACAGCAGACAAGCAAGCAAATTGTCTCTTGATGAATGTGTAGATAAATCTGGTGGCCCTTAAAAAAATCAGTTTATGTAAAAAAATATGAGTTCTGTAAAACATTCACTTGACAAGTGATTTGGTAGTAGTCCACCTGTGACATCACATACTGTGTATTTTTACCCATTAGTAGTTGAGTGCTAACTCTATGGAATATTAGCAGAGATTTTCTATTCAAAAGTGCAAACAAAACCCGATCAATATTATAGTGCTTTGAAAGAGTGCTTGTGTATATATTTTTTTTAAAAGATAATATATAGAGGATATTCACGAAAATTTGATGAATACCGAAAATATCTCGTGAGTGGCTATAAAGAAATATGAGGATCTTCACGAGCGACGCAGTCGCGAGTGAAGATCCTCATATTTCTTGTAGCCACGAACGAGATATTTTCGGTATTCATCAAATTTTTTCATCAAATTTTCGTGAATTTTCTTTTTATTTAATGCTCTACGACTACAAACTCTCCAATTTGTGGCCTTTATTTGCCTTAAGGCGCAAAATTTATGTGCCGAACCGGCGTCCATACAAAAATTACAACAACCAAACTCCAACCATTGGAATGTGTGAATATCCGCACAAAAAGTAGTCCCGTCTTATTTCTCCCCTAACTTTACGATTTACCAAGGCTGGCGAATTGAAATAATCGCAAGGTGTTTCGAAGAAATAGAACAATAACAAAAAACACCACTTTCTTATTTTCAATAACAAGACACGTCATTTTATTTTTTTTGAACTCAATGCACTGAAGACGTGTGAAGTTGAACTGAAGAAATTTGAAAGTGATTTCGGCTTTTCGCTGGAAGGTGAATGAGAAAGTCAAACTTTGAAACCGCTGATTTAATGAATTGATTTAGTCACTGTCACTATCAATTATTCGAATTCGTTTGTATTTGGGACTCTGGAAATCATTACTGATGTGCTGACTCGTTTAAAGTACATGTGATTCGTCATCCGAACCTACGATGAAATATCGATTTCTAAATATCATTTTGATATTTCGTTTTGCCGACCGACAGGGGAATATGACTTAATTTTTCAGCGTGAATTGATGCCTGAGCATTAAATAAATTCTGTCATTCATGTGTGCAAATGTTTATAGATACTTGTAAAGCATTAAAGTCAGATATCATTAATCACAAAACCCAATCAATATTATAGTGCTTTGAAAGAGTGCTTGTGTATATATTTTTTTTAAAATATAATATATTCTGTTATTCGTGTGTGCAAATGTTTGTAGATACTTGCAAAGCATTAAAGTCAGATATCATTAATAAAAAAAAATTGTTTAATAAAGTATTGTTTGTTAAAATCATTTGTCCCATATAATCAGTCAACACAGCTGACTGTCCATAAGATCATCATTGACAAGTCAACTGCACTTGTTATTGTTGAAGTAATTACCGTGGATACTAAAAAGTTCCCCTCAAAGCCAATTAGCTTATCCTATTTTTAGACACCCTATTATGCAATCGACTAGTGGAGAGGAGAGAATATTTTAAATGGACTGTTCACGTAATGATATGATCGCATCACTTCAATTTTGGCATTCAAATATCTTTGTCAAGTATAGCCCTTCAGACAACTTTTTCTGACCTGAAAACAGGGGGTCATGCAACAAATAAGAGAGAAAAAATGACACAAAGGAAAGTACCAGAAACATGCACATATTTTTCAGGGAATTCCCTTCAAAAACACACAAAAAGTAAATTGTATTTTGTAGGTCCAAAAGTCATCAAATCACCCTCTTTTATCGGGAATATTCAACAATAATGCAAGATGTCAATAGAATGTTTCAAACGTTTATTAAAACAAAATATTTTCCCAAGGCTGTTTATTTTTAAAGATTGCATCATTTCCTAGTGCAACATTTCAAGGCAGGTAACTCTAATTGAAATATTTAGTTCAGTGATACCTATGATATGTGTTCAATCACTGAAATGAATCTTAAAATCAGTGATAGACTTGTTT
The DNA here is from genome assembly GCA_031216915.1 of Pictodentalium vernedei. NCBI lineage: Eukaryota > Metazoa > Mollusca > Scaphopoda > Dentaliida > Dentaliidae > Pictodentalium > Pictodentalium vernedei. Next base: position 100,229,733 of record CM062294.1, read on the forward strand.
AAAGCCTGTTATTATGCACTGTCTGCCCTGGTGTTACCGGTGATGCCAACATTTCCAGATAACCAGCAAAACATGATATCACATTGGTCAGACATGAGAGAAAAAATTTCTCACAAAGTGCCTAACTGAGAGGGTTCTTCAACCTGGGGTTGAGTAAAGCTAACCAAGAGGAAAGGGAGTCAGAAAAATTGATCAAGTTCCTTTCCTGTACATTCCTGATGTGTTCAAGCACAAGTTGTACAGCTTTAACCCTTTACCTAAAATGAAAAGCAGATGACACTTGCAAATAAAATTCTTGAATAACTAATTTTTTTCATTTTTTGTCTCAAAAACATAGGTTATGACCCAACATTGGAACGAGCTCGATGAGCTCGTTCTGATGAGGGGTCATAACCTATGTTTTTGAGTCAAAAAGTGAAAAAATAATGAAAATTAATTGGCGATTTTTGCGAATAGCACTGGCCGTTTTTGGCAGTTACGTCGGGTAAAGGGTTAACTTGCACTGTGAAAATATAACTTTTATATGGTATTCGGAATGTGGTTATCTGATCACCAGTAACAACAGCTGATGATACTTTGTCAGCATCTTTAAATCCATCTGTACAGATCCATTTAGATGCACAATACTTGGACTTTATTTCAGCATATTTCTGCTCAAACTGTAAAGAATTTGTCTCGTAGATTTTTTTGATGAAGCAAGGTCCCAAATAACAGTAGGTTTTCTAAGATGCCAAGAAGGAATATGTGGTTCACATTTCTTTTTTATTGAAGCAGATTCAACTGTGGCAGACTCCATATGGGGTTTAATTCTTATTCCCAAAGGAGGAATATGTTTTGGGGGTCTGCGAAAAATTCAACATTTTAGGGTCTGAGACAGGGCTATGAGCAAGGTTTGAAACATATAGGGGTTAAAGTTTAATTCTGCGCTTCTTAAAAGAATGTTTATCTGCTTCAACAAGCACTGAATCTGTTGCCGATGTCCCAAAAGCACCCAAGCTAATTCTAACAAGTATTCAAATATTGTGTGGAATTGAAATATACATAGCCTCTCAAGGTAAAAGTCTAAAAATCTACCAAGACACAAGAAAGGCTGGTTAACTGGTAGAGAGATAGAAGCCCATGTTTGGGCATTATTCTGAAATGCAGGTACCTAAAGTTAAAGGCTTCATATTCTGTTGATGTCCTTTATATTATCTTGGAAGTACAATTACTTGATCTCCATCGATTTGCATTGTTACAATTTATGAGAGAGTGCAGGCATTCTCCCATAAATTGTAACAATGCAAATCGACAGAGATGAAGTAATTGTACTTCCAAGATAATATAAAGGACATCAACAGAATATGGCACTCTCCCATTAATTGAAACAAGACAAAAATGTGAGAACAAATCTTGAGGCTGAGAAAAAATAAAGCACTCTACCAGTTAAATTACTCAGTCTTTACCATTCAAGATGTAACTCTTGTCTAACCGGTCATCCGTTCGCTTAGATTTAAATTTGTGTAACCACCACGCGAACTAAACGAGCATGCTCGTCAAATTTTATGCAATGTGTATGTTGAAATCACCCAATATGAAAGTGTCAGTGACACTGTAGCTCAACTTGACAAACTTGAACTTGATAAGTTATAAATGAAATGGCAAAATTGAAGATCATTGGTACCAATGTTATTTGATGAAATTTCAACATAACAGCATTGTGTGTGCACAACGTCAGAGTAATCCATGCATTTTTAAATGTAAACTGTAAGACTGGCAGAAGGAAGAATGTTGATACACAAATGCAGTATGTTCAGAGGTTATTGTAAATGGCAACTTTTTTCAAAGAAATTAATGCTAATCAATAGCTCTTATCTAAAGGCCTTGCCTAATGAGCACACCAAGTTCAAAAACAACAATCCTATGATAAATGTGGCCTGTAGGCCATGTCAAAGAAGAATGTTGATGCATAAATGCAATAAATTCAAAGATTGTTGCTAATATAAATATACCCTGCAGAGTGTGCAAAAGGGATAATTTTATGCACAAATGCAGTAAGTTCAAAGGCTGGTGATAATGACAATAATTTTTTATGGAAATGAAAAAAAGCAATAGCTCACATCTAGAGGTCACCCCACACACATACCAAGTTTCAAAGTGATCTGATCATAAATGTGCCCTGAAGGGTGTGTTAAAGGGAAATATTGAGGTCTGACTAAACTAAGTTCAAAGGTCAGCGGCAAAATGTTTTGACAGAAATGGCAGAAAATCGACAGCTCCCATATAGATGTCACCCCACACAAGCACACCAAGTTTGCAAGCGATCCAATCATAAATGTGCCCTGCAGGGTGTGTCAAAGGGAAATATTGATGCTTAACTGCACTAAGTTTTAACTAAGTTCATCAGAGGTTGTTGCCAATGGCAACTATTTTTGATGGAAATGGAAGAAAATCGATAGCTCCCATCTAGAGGTAACCCCAAACAAACAAACCAAGTTTCAAACCATCCTGATCATAAATGTGCCCTGTAGGGCATGCCAAAGGAATATGTTGATCCTTGACGAAGTTCAAAGATTGTTGCCAGTGCCAACATTTTTGACAGAAAATGGAAGAAAATCAATAGGTCCCATGTAGAGGTCACCCCAAACAAGCATGCCAGGTTTCAAAACAATTCGATCATAAATGTGCCGTGTAGGGTGTGTCAAAGGGAAATATTGAGGTTTGACTAAACTAAGTTCTAAGAATGTTGCCAGCAGCAACATTTTTTGACGGAAAACGAAGAAAATCGATAGCTCCCATCTGGAGCTCACCCCAAACAAGCATACCAAGTTTCAAAGTGATCTGGTCAAAACTGTGCACTGCAGGGTGTACCAAAAGCAAAATATTGATGCATAACTGCACTAAGTTCATCGAAGGTCATTGCCAGTGGCAACATTTTTTGATGGAAACCAAAGAAAATTGAGAGCTCCCATCTATAGGTAACCCCAAACAAGCATACAAAGTTTCAAACTGATCTGATCATAAATGTGCCCTGTAGGGCATGCCAAAGGAATATATTGATGCCTGACTAAACTAAGTTCAAAGGTTATTGCCAGTGGCAACATTTTTTGATTGAAATGGAAGAAAATCAATAGCTCCCATCTAGAGGTCACCCCAAACAAGCATGCCAGGTTTCAAATCCGATCATAAATGTGCCCTGTAGGGTATGCCAAAGGGAAATATTGAGGTCTGACTAAACTAAGTTCTAAGAACATTGGCCCAAGCAAGCATGCCAGGTTTCAAAGCAATCGATCATAAATGTGCCCTCTAGGGTGTGCCAAAGCGAAATATTAAGGTCTGACTATACTAAGTTCAAAGAATGTTGGCCACGGCAACATTGTTTTACGAAAATGGAATAAAATCGATAGCTCCCATCTAGAGGCCACCCCAAACAAGCATGTCAGGTTTCAAAGCAATCCGATCATAAATGTGCCCTGTAGGGTATGCCAAAGGGAAATATTGAGGTCTGACTATACTAAGTTCTAAGAATGTTGGCCGTGGCAACATTTTTTGAAGGAAATTGAAGAAAATCGATAGCTCCCATCCAGAGGTCACCCCAAACAAGCATACCAAGTTTCAAAAGCCATCTGATCATAAATGTGACCTGTGAGGTGTGCCACAGGAAATTGTGGATGTACATACGTATGTCCGTACGTATGCTCAGACGTACGCCGATGAACGAGAAGTGATGGCAATAGCTCAGCTTGAGCTACTGCCATCAATAGTGATGGCAATAGCTCAAGTTGAGTGAAAAATGTATGGAATTGAGAGTTGATGAACCAGTCACTCAAGATCATTCAGTTGTAGGGTTTTACTTGGTGAAACGTAAATAGAACATAACCTAACTGTCATATGTAAAGTAAGGAGTACAGCAACAGACTTTAAGTTTGTTTGTGAAGGTAAAGAACTGTGAATAATGTAATTTCTAACAAAGACAGATGTTCCACGAATATAGAGATCATTATCATCTGCCCAGGCAATGTACAAAGTATAATGCGTAAAAGCTGAATTTTCCTTGACTTTCAGGTTTCTTTAACCCTTTACCCAATGAATCGGTCACATCCGCCCGCATAATAGGCAAATTCTGCAGCTGAAAAAATATTATTTTTCAAAAAATTTCTACAAAACCATATCATGTGACCCCCCTCTTTGGAATGAGCTCGTTCAGCTCATTCCAATGAGGGGTCACATGATATGGTTTTGTTGAAATATTTTGAAAAATTAAAAAAAAAATGATATTTCAAATAATAAATTTTGCGTTGGATAAAGGGTTTAAAGAGTTTCCTGCCGTAAAAAGCAGCAGGTTTATATTTTTGGCTTAGAAGGCCCGGTTAATTAAATTTCTCTCTGAAACCTCGGCTATTCCATTGTAGTATAGTAGTTTTGTTATTATCAATTTTTAGTTGGAGATTTTGCTCGTGGACATATGGGCAAAATGGCACCGGTATATTTCTTGGGTGATTAATTTATTTCTTGGGGACCTGTTTTGAGATGACGAGCGTAGTTGCCCGAACATTTTGTCGATGCTGTCACTGAAATGCATCAGTTGAAAGCCCTCAAATCTGTTACAGGTAACAGGGTCTTGAAGAGCTTTGGGTGTTCTATCTGATAACAGTTTTTGTTTTTCTTTCTCTATTTTCTATTTTCTCTGACTCTGACTCAGATTTTGCTTTTGCGATTGTTGTGTTTGTTCTGGCTTGGGTTTTGTGTTGTCGTCCTTATTTTGATGGTCTGATATACTGTTTTCCTTTTTTGTTTCCTCAGGTTTAAATCTCTGTTGTTTAAGTTCATTTGTGTGTTGTGTCTTAAGCATTTCTGTGGTGGTAGAGTTTGTTTGTGTTGACCATGGCTGGGGTTGATTGTTGTTCCCTGTGGTAAAGGCTTTTACGTGTAGCAAATTGTAGCAAAGTTGGAATTGCATGTCCAAGCCAAATAAATTCAGTTTGGCATGCAAATGATTCAGTAGATTTTTTTTTTTTTAGAGTTGGGGCATAAGAAGGCATTCATGCCAGGCATTGCTGTTATGATGTCCCTGGCATCTTTAAAACTAACCTGTTTCACATTTTACTTTCTGTATAAGTTTTTCTTTCTTCCATACAGGCCAATTTTTAGAAGATGACATGACTGCTCTGGCAGTCAATACATTTATATGTTGCTGTTTCACATGGTCTCTCATGACTTATGTAGCATTTATAACATATTTGTATTCTGCACTTGACCAAACTTTTGGCACCTGGAACATTCAAGTGGATTTGGAATGTACAAATCTACTTTGATGTTCAGGTAACCAATTTTGAGAGCTTTCTGAGGTATTGTGCCATTAAAGGTGCATATGCTCAAGTGTGGGAGATACCATGTCTTCAGATGTCAGTCATCCAATCAATTATTTTACAATACACTACTATGGAAGTTGCCACTGTTAACGAACACAGTTCAAGAAAACAAAAGATGTTTTAGAATTTAAAGATTTAATTACAAGTCAGGACACAATGACACTCATCAGCTTTTATTAAAAGAAACTAGATGGTGTCACTTGTGTGCAAAGCACACTATGGTGTATCCCCGCATTTGCATCCTTGACTTTGTATGAATGCTTGATACAAAGAAGAAATGTATTATATGACACACTAAAATCATATTGAGTGGCACAGGTGACACAGCTTCGTGCGCACCTACAGACTCCACTGCAACATTTGGGCATGGTTTTAGCATTTCGAATTACATACATGTACCCTGGGAGCCTTTCGCCGGAAACGGTCTAAGAAAACATGAAAGTGGCAACGGTGGCACCCCAAAAATCCGAAACCTTCGTGCACATCTACAGACCCTACTGCAACTTTTGAGCATAGTTTTAGCATTTCAAATTACATACTCTGGGAGCTTTTCGCATGAAATGATCTAAGAAAACACGAAAGAAAAACGGTGGCACCGCCACGTGGCAACTGAAAAATCTGAAACCTTTGTACGCATCTACAGACCTTACTGCAACATTTGAGCATGTGTTAAGCATTTCGAATTACTTACCCTAGGAGCCTTTCGCTGAAAACGGTCTAAGAAAACACAAAAGTGGCAACGGTGACACAGCCACTTAGCACCCAAAAAATCCAAAACCTTCCTACGCATTTACAGACTCTACTGCAACATCTCAGCATGGTTTTAGCGTTTCGAGTTACATACTCTAGGAGACTTTCGCCGGAAACGGTCTAAGAAAACACAAAAGCGGCAACGGTGACACAGCCACGTGGCACCTGAAAAATCTGAAACCTTTGTGCGCATCTACAGACCCCACTGCAACACTTGAGCATGGTTTTAGCATTTCGAATTACATACCCTAGGAGCCTTTCGCCGGAAACGGTCTAAGAAAACACAAAAGTGGCAACGGTGGCACAGCCACGTGGCACCTGAAAAATCCGAAACCTTTGTGCGCATCTACAGACCCTACTGCAACATTTGAGCATGGTTTTAGCATTTCGAATTACATACCCTAGGAGCCTTTTGCCGCAAACGAGCTAAGAAAACACAAAAGTGACAATGGTGGCACAGCCACGTGGCACCTGAAAAATCGGAAACCTTTGTGCACATCTACAGACCCTACTGCAACATTTGAGCATGGTTTTAGCGTTTCGAATTACATACCCTAGGAGCCTTTTGCCGGAAACGGTCTAAGAAAACACGAAAGTGGCAATGGTGGCGCAGCCAGGTGGCAGCTGAAAAATCCAAAACCTTCGTGCACATCTACAGACCCCACTGCAACATTTGAGCATGGTTTTAGCATTTCGAATTACATACCCTAGGAGCCTATCGCCGGAAACGGTCTAAGAAAACACAAAAGTGGCAACGGTGGCACAGCCACGTGGCACCTGAAAAATCCGAAACCTTCGTGCGCATCTACAGACCCCACTGCAACATTTGAGCATGGTTTTAGCATTTCGAATTACATACCCCAGAAGCCTTTCGCCGGAAACGGTCTAAGAAAACACAAAAGTGGCAACAGTGGCACAGCCACGTGGCACCTGAAAAATCTGAACCCTTCGTGCGCATCTACAGACCCCACTGCAACATTTGAGCATGGTTTTAGCATTTCGAATTACATACCCCAGAAGCCTTTCGCCGGAAACGGTCTAAGAAAACACAAAAGTGGCAACAGTGGCACAGCCACGTGGCACCTGAAAAATCTGAACCCTTCGTGCGCATCTACAGACCCCACTGCAACATTTGAGCATGGTTTTAGCGTTTCGAATTACATACCCTAGGAGCCTTTCGCCGGAAACGGTCTAAGAAAACACAAAAGTGGCAATGGTGGCACAGCCACATGGCACCTGAAAAATCTGAAACCTTCGTGCACATCTACAGACCCTACTGCAACATTTGAGCATGGTTTTAGCGTTTCGAATTACATACCCTAGGAGCCTTTTGCCGGAAACGGTCTAAGAAAACACGAAAGTGGCTATGGTGGCACAGCCACAGGGCACTCGAAAAATCCGAAACCTTCGTGTGCATCTATAGACCCTACTGCAACATCTGAACATGGATTTAGCATTTCGAATTACATATCCTACGAGCCTTTTGCCGGAAACGGTCTAAGAAAACACAAAAGTGGCTACGGTGGCACAGCCACGTGGCACCCGAAAAATCTGAAACCTTCCTACATATCTACAGATCATTTAGCAACACCCTAGTGTAATTTTAGAACTCCGAATTACATAGGTTGGGACTATTTAGCAAAAAAGTGAAAAAATAATGCATTTTTTAAGTGGCTCCACAGAAGCCACCTGGTGGAACAAAAATTTAAAAGTTGTATTTTTGGGTTGCACAGACCCTATCGAACAACTGTAGAAAGTTACAGCGTTTCGAATTACAAAACCGGACGTACGGAAGTATGGACGTACGGACGTACGGCCGTACGGACAGAGATCATGACAATATCCCCGCATTTTTTAAAATGCGGGGATAATGATTTGTTGCATGACCTTCAAATTACCCTCCCCCGGCATGACACCTTTTCTGGGGGCTCCCAATTGGCCAGAATGGTCTGGTCTGACCATCCGTCTACTCCCAAAGTTAGGGCCAAAGCAGTGTATTGGACAGGTATATCCAAAATGAAAGTGTCAATGACACTGTAGCTTAACTTGTGTGTTGTGTTTGATGAAAAGGATAATGTTCAATGTTTATGAAAGGATTATGAAATAAGACAAGAATTGTGATAATTGGGAATATGTTCATTTCTGTTCCCTGTATGCTATGTTTATGATAAGAGGTGTACACTGTACTAAAGAGCTGAGGGGTGGGTTAATATGACCTCACAGTTAATGTATGTGGCCCTCACAGTTAACGTATATCAACAAAAGTTACCAAGTTACAGTGAAATTATTCCAAAACGAGTCATCCTATCAAGTTACATTAAAATCCCTTCATAAATATGGCCTGTAGGCTGTGCTAAAGGTTTTCGGGCTTCGGGCCCCTGTAGCCATCAGTTTCCCAATTGTGTCCAAAGGGGACGTTCTCATCTAGACATTATATGAAGTCAACCTACCAAGTTACAATGAAATCCCTTAATAAATATGACCTGTAGACTGTGCTCAAGGTTTTTGGGCTTCAGGCCCCTGAAGCCGTCACACTTGACCAATCACGACCAAAAGGGGATGTCATCATCTAGGCATTATATGGAGTCAAACTTACGGGTTACAATGAAGTCCTTCCATAAATATGACCAATAGACTATGCTAAAGGTTTTGGGGTTTTGGGTTCGGGCAGGCATCAAGGCTGAATGATCGTGACCAAAAGGGGACGTTCTCATCTAGACATTATTTAGAGTCATCCTACCAAGGTACAATGAAATCCCTTCATAAATATCACCTGTAGACTGTGCTAAAGATTTTCGGGCTTTGGGCCCCTGTAGCCAACACAGTTGCCTAATGGTGTCCAAAAGGGGCTGCTCTCATCTAGACATTTCATGAAGTCAACCTACCAAGTTACAATGAAATCACTTCATAAATACGATCTGAAGACTGTGCTAAAGGTTTTCAGGCTTTAGGCTTGGGTAGCCATCATGGTTGAATGATCGCAACCAAAAGGGGACATTCTCATCTGGACATCATCTGGAGTGATCCTATGAAGTTACAATGAAATCCCTTCATAAATATGACCTGTAGACTGTGCTCAAGATTTTCGGGCTTCAGGCACCTGTAGCCATCACAGTTCACCAACCACGACCAAAAGGGGATGTCATCATCTAGGCATTATATGGAGTCAACCTAACAAGTTACAATGAAATCCTTCCATAAATACGACCTACAGACATGCTAAAGGTTTTTTGGCTCGGGCAGCCATCAAGGCTGAATGATCGTGACCAAAAGGGGACGTTCTCATCTGGACACTATTTGGAGTCATCCTACGAAGCTACAATGAAATCCCTCCATATTTATGACCTGTAGACTGTTCTAAAGGTTTTCGGGCTTTGGGCCCCTGAAGCCATCACAGTTGCCCAATCGTGTCCAAAAGGGGACATTCTCATCTAGACATTATATGAAGTCAACCTACCAAGTTACAATGAAATCCCTTCATAAATATGACCTGTAGACTGTGCTAAAGGTATTCGGGCTTTGGGCTCGGGCAGTCATCACGGTTGAATGATTGCAACCAAAGGGGACAATCTCATCTGGGCATCATCTGGAGTGATACTGCGAAGTTACAATGAAATCCCTTCATAAATACGACCTGTAGACTGTGCTCAAGGTTTTCGGACTTCAGGCACCTGTAGCCATCACAGTTGACCAATCATGACCAAAAGGGGATGTCATCATCTAGGCATTATATGGAGTCAACCTAACAGGTTACAATGAAATCCTTCTATAAATATAACCTTTTGCCTATGCTAAAGGTTTTGGGCTCGGGCACCCATCAAGGCTGAATGATCATAACCAAAATGGGACGTTCTCATCTAGACATTATTTGGAGTCATCCTACCAAGTTACAATGAAATCCCCTCATAAATATGACCTGTAGACTGTGCTAAAGGTTTTCGGGCTTCGGGCACCTTTAGCCGTCACAGTTGCCCAATCATATCCAAAAGTGGACGTTCTCATCTAGACATTATATGAAGTTAACCTACCAAGTTACAATGAAATCCCTTCATAAATATGACCTGTAGACTGTGCTAAAGGTTTTTCGGGTTTTGGGCTCGGGCAGCCATCATGGCTGAATGATCGCAACCATAGGGGACAATCTCATCTGGGCATCATCTGGAGTGATCCTGCGAAGTTACAATGAAATCCCTTCATAAATATGACATGTAGACTGTGCTCAAGGTTTTCGGGCTTTGGGCACTTGTAGCCATCACAACTGACCAATCACGTCCAAAAGGGGATGTCATCATCTAGGCATTATATGGAGTCAACCTAACAGGTTACAATGAAATCCTTCCATAAATATGACCTTTTGCCTATGCTAAAGGTTTTTGGGCTCGGGCACCCATCAAGGCTGCATGATGGTGATCAAAATGGGACGTTCTCATCTAGACATTATTTGGAGTCATCCTACCAAGTTACAATAAAATCCCTTCATAAATATGACCTCTAGACTGTGCTAAAGGTTTTCGGGCTTCGGGCCTCTGTAGCCGTCACAGTTGCCCAATCACGTCCAAAATGGGACATTCTCATCTAGACATTGTATGAAGTCAACCAACCATGTTACAATGAAATTCCTCAATAAATATGACCTGTAGACTGTGCTAAAGGTTTTCAGGTTTTGGGCTTGGGCAGTCGTCACGATTGGCAGATCATGCCCAAATGGGAAAATTCTCATCTAGACATCATAAGGAGTCATCCTACCAAGTTACAATGAAATCCCTCCACATTAAACATGACCTGCAGATTGTGCTAAAAGTTTTTGGGCTTCGGGCTTGGGCAGCCATCACGGTTGATAGATCATGCCCAAAAGGGGACGTTCTCATTTAGGCATTTTACAGAGGCATCCTACCAAGTTACAATGAAATCCCTTCATAAATACGACCTGTAGACTGTGCTAATGGTTTTCGGGTTTTGGGCTCGGGCAGCCATACTGGTTGCCCGATCGCGACCAAAAGGGGACATTCTCATCTAGACATGACCCCAAACCTGCATATGAAATTTTGTGATGATCAGACAAGAACTGCGGGGTGTAGCCCGTGCTAAAGGAAAATGTGAACAGATGTCACAGACTCACAGACTAACAGACTCACAGACTTCCGCACGCGTGATGGCAATAGCTTATCTTGACAATGTCAAGTTAAGCTAATGAAGATTGGCCTGAACGGAGCACTTTTGTCCTTCCACCAGGGCCTTCAGAACACATCTCACAGGATAACAAGGTGCCTGAAGAACAGTTTTGTACAATTTTGGTCCGCGGCTGCCAATTCAGATATTTCTCAGCAAACCTGCTTATTTGCAGGCCTTCCTCTATCCGTCACCTGAGGACCCGCCTAGGAGGGTATGGTCAAAGGAGATCCTAAGGATACCCTAACCTCCTAGGTTCATTCTGATTGTATTAGATTATTAGTTGATGTTAGTAAGGCCATTATTTGTAAAATTAAATGCGGGCGAGCATTTTTTATTTTATTATTTATTTCTGTAATTATTTCTTTGCCATAAAAAAATTTCAGGTCCTTGGTTTATGTTTTGGGCCTCATAATCTATGGAATAGCATGGGTGGTGGTGTATCTTGTCCCTTGAGAGCAAGAAGGCTTTGCATTGCCAAAGCATTTATCTTGTCCCTTGAGGGCAAGAAGGCTTTGCTATGCCAAAGCATTGTAGAGTCTTCATGCACTCAAGGGACAAATTTATCAATTTTATTAACTTAGGTAAAATATCAGACATAAATCATTTAATTATTATTTTTTTTAAGTTTACGTTGGTTATAAAAAGAGAGCATGCGGCAGCTAAAAGGACCATGTGGGTGGGCCTGAGAAACATATTTTTCATTTTTTAGGCCTAAGGAAAAACATAGTTCCACTGGGAATTTTACTATCTATTTCCAACTGAAAATGGGGCAGAAATTCAGCCTCTTAATGGTCTGGATTAAACCCTAATGAACATAGAGCCAAACAGATCCAGATATGGCTTTAAAAACAACTTTAAGTGATGATGCAGACTCATCAAGTGCCTTGGATGAAATAGTAACAAGTTCACCACCAGGCATGGGCTATGTCCCCCAACAGCAAGTTCTTACATTGGACATATTTCCAGACAACAAATTTTCAAAGTTGAAAAAATGAAAAAAGGGCCATAACTCAGCCAAAAAAGGTCGAACAGAACCCAAATCCGAACATGGCCTGCGTATTCTGGAGACAAACCTATGTACAAACTTTGGTGTTGATTCAATAACTCAAACTGAAGTTATCATCCAGACACCAAATTTCCAAAGTTACGAAATTGGGTGGAAAAGCGTTGAAAAAGGGGCATAACTCCAACAAACATTATCAGATCCAGTCAATATTCAGAATTCTCCTAATCATTGGGGTAAGGGACATATACACCAAATTTGGTTTTGATTTGATGACCCAAACTTTAGTTATCACTCCAGAAGGACAGACAGACAGACACACAGACAGACAGACGCAGCAGATTACATTAGTCCTCCAACAAAATGTTGGTGAACAATTAGTGGTGAAGTAGAGACCAGAAAGGAAATTCAGACTAAGTATGGTCTGTCATGAAAAATAGGTCACAGTGATACAGTTTTGGAATGATACACCGATTTGGTTGATGAACAAAAACATCATGAAGTTTCATGGCCCCAGATTTACTAAATTTTTTGGTCATCAATTCGTTCACATCTTTGCATTTTTAAATTTGTAGGCACTCTCCCATAAATTGTTAAAAGGTAAATCTATACAGACTGAATAATAATTTCACTTCTAAGATAATATGGAGCACCTCCACAGAGTATGAAGCCTTTAAGTTCTGGTAACTGCATGTCAGAATGAATCCCAAATACGGACTTCCCACACAACCAGTTAAAGAATATCCAAAATACAGCTCAGAAGGGATTTTCATGTCAACTCAATCGAAAAACAAATGCAATGCCATGGGATGACGAATCCCTCACCACATAAGCCTAACAAGGGCAATAACTCACAAAGAAATACATGGGACACAGCTGATTTGCAGATCCTTCATAATATTATGACCAAAAAGCTATATAATAACAGATTTTTTTCTAGTATTGTGATGCTACCACAGTAATAACAGGACTAATGCCCAGATGTTCAGTAGGAAGTCCAAATATCAACCTGAGGACTTGACCTGAACAAACTTGAAGGATGTTGTATACCTACTATCAAAGGATTCTGATGGTGATTCTGGGGAAAGAGATTTTGAGAATATTACCAATTTTGCATTATGTTAAAATTCCAACTAGTGGATCTGAAAAAGAAGATTTTTAAAGCTTATCACCCATAATGCACTAAGTTAAAATTTTGGCTCCCATAAGAAGGACTTGATTTGAAAAATCTTAAATAACACAAATCATAACAATGATGTATACCAAATATTAAAAGATTCTGACTGGTGGTTCAGATGAAGAAGATTTTTAAAGATTATTTCCCAATTGGCACCAAGTTAAAAATTCGGGTACCAGTATTGAGCCCAAATATGAACCAAGGGGTTTCATTTTATTAAACTTGCATCAATCACCTCAAATTTAACTAAAATTGGTTCAGCGGTTTAGGATGGGCAGGTGCAAACACCATGTCAATGGACGATGGATGGTGAGTGATCACTTTTGCTCATCCTGACTTTTAGTCAGGTGAGATAAAATAAGGTTAAGATATGAATTCTGAAGAGGGAAGATTTTGCCCACATTTGTGAATAGGAGAGGTGGCTTTTGTTGGGGAGCTGAAGGCAGGAGAGAGGGTAACTTTATCATGGAGGATTTTGTTGGGGGGGGGGGGGGGGGGGTGGGTGTATTTGTACCCCAAAACCATCACTTGGTTTATGGATTGAGATTATGATCAAAACTTTTACGAAGATCATTATTTATAACAAGCACTCTATGCACAAATAATATTTATTGTGGCCCCATTGACTAGACTCACTGGCACTGTTTTAATATAATGTTACAATCAGTCTTTACCTTCAGGTGACCCCAGGCTTTACTGGGTTCTTTCATGGCATCATTTTGTATCAGCTTGTCATCTGTAGAAGATAAAATTATACTGGAATTGTGCTACTGTTAACAAAATCGTTTTGGTTATCTAAAAAAAAAACACAACCCTGAAACCAAATCTGCAAGTTTGCAGATAAATACATTTACAACTGAGGTCCAAGAATGTGTATGTACCACAGCTGAAAGGGTACCTGCTTTAAATGTACTGTGCAGATGCTGATAAGAATAGTAAAACAGCAAGCATGTTTTTTTTGTTTTTTTTAAATCAAGGATGGCAAAGAATCGCTCTCCCAGGAACTCTTTACATGAGCATACTGCTTTCCAGAACTATTTTTTTTATTGTTTTGCTTCACAAACATCCTCTGAATGCCTAGTAAATGGTGTGTGTCCTTCATGAAATGCATTCAAGCCAATCAACGTAAAAAAACTGCTATTGAACCTGTCTTCATTTTTCACAAACCCTTCTACTCCAGTATGGGCAGATTGAGCAAGAAGTTCTGTCTGGATTCCAGGCAGAACTTTTTGCTCAATTGGCCCATACGTGGGTACATGTAGAGAGGTTTGTAAAACAATTCTCTTCATGAGAACAAATACCACTATAAGCAAAACTGAAATAAAACTATTATAGAAAACTGGAAATTTAAAATAATTTCTATATTTATCATGCCTCCCTGTCCCACAGGCCCAGACATACCAATGCTAAGCACTGATATTCATTCAGAGCAAACATTTAATTTCGAATCCCCCAAAATTAAGCAAAACAAGAGGCCCCAGGGGGCCTGAGGGCACACAACTGACATGCTAGCCTAAATATAAAACCCAGGGAATTGATTTCAACAAGTTGCATCTGCCCCTCCTTAGAAAAGCTTATACCAACTATACAAAGATTCAGACCAGTGGATCTAAAAAAAAATATTTTTAAAGAATATTCCTCATATTGAACTAAGTTATAATTCGGGCTCCCATAGGAATCCCAAATATGAACCCAGGGACTTGGCTTGAACAAACTTGAATCTCATCTCCAGTGGGATGCCGTTTTCCAAATATCAAAAGATTCTGACTGGTGGAGGTGAAGAAGATTTTTGAAGAATATTCCTCATATTGAACTAAGTTATAATTCAGGCACCCACAGGGAGCCCAAATATCAACCCAGGGACTTGGCTTGAACAAACTTGAATCTCACCCCCCAAGGATGCTGCATGCCAAATATCAAAACATTCCGACCGCTGAATCTGAAGAACTCAAAGGGAAGCTGCATACCAAATATCAGGTCTCTGCTACTGCTGGTTCATGAGAAGAAGATTTTTAAAGATTTTGATGCCCCTTGGGGGGTGGCACCACACAGGAAGAGGGGCAACTTCATTTGAACAAATCCGAATTGGCATTAGGTAATAAACATTTACCCAACATTTGAATAAAATTGGGCTAGTGGTTTTGGAGGAGAAGTCGGTTTTGTAAAGTTTACGATGGACGACGGATGGAAAGTGATCAGTAAAGCTCCCTTTGAGCTTCGCTCAGGTGAGCTAATAACAAAAAACAATGAGTCCTGTATGGCATTCCATAGATGATGTCTGCACATGTGCAGAGGTCCAGGAAGTTTCCTCCAAACCCATCAGTAATCATTCTTTTGTGGTGCCTGCAAACTGTTAGCAGTCATAATCAAGGAAGTGTGATGGTCAACTCACAGGAGGGAGGGCACTTCCTGTCTGGGTCAGTGGCAAGTGAGATAATAGAGAAATTATTTTAAATTTCCAATATGTATCCACCATTGCCACTGGTACAGACATAGCTGAATAAATAATTGGACAGAAGGCCAAAACATTAGAAAAGAGTTGGAAGCAGGCTTGCAAAAATAACTCCAGGAAAAAGAAACCATCAAAGATATTGGAGACCATGATACTTAGCAGTCTACACATATCAATATTAAAGTAATTAACTACTGACAGATGTAGAGACTATAATGGATACAAGAATTATAACCTGGAGTAACATTAATTACCTCCTTAAATGACAAGCATTTCCCCAAATGCAAATTAAGGAAGCCAATACAGTGGAGCCCACTTAATTGGATATCTCTTAATTGTATATCCCTGTTAATTGAATATATTTTTCAAACACAAAACCATTTACAATTCCTTCAATACAAATATGATCATTTAATTGCATATGGGTTGTAGAGTAAACTCCTGTTAATTGTATATAAATTTTTGTAATATGTCAAAAAAATTACTGTGACACGCACCAAATTCCCCTAATTTATCAACCTTTTTGGCCTCACTATATCCAATACAGGCATTTATTCTATTATATCTTGTTTGACAGAGCTCTATGAGCTCTGTCAAACAAGATATAATACAATAAATGCTCAGTTTACCTCCAGAACACAGGAAACTGACCAAATCCCTGTTAATTGTATACTCCTGTTAATTGAATAAATTCCACTGACAAAATTGATATTCAGTTAAGAGGATTCTACTGTATATAAATGCATCAAGAGGTAATATCAACAAGTGGGATAATCTGATATTAATGTCACCATGCTCACCTACATTCCACTTTGATACAGTTACCTTTACAAACTATAAGATGGCTATATTGAGCAAGTTCCAAATCATTTGCAAAATGAAAAAAATTACATTTGCACATACATGTAACTAAATTTTGCCTAAGAATTTAAAAAATGAAAGTGTCAATGACACTGCAGCTCAACTGGACAAACTTGAACTAGGTAAGTTATAAGTGAAATGGGAAAATTGAAGATCAATGGTGCCAATGTTATTTGGTGAAACTTCAACATAATAGCATTGTGTGTGCACAACATCAGAGCACTCTCTGCATTTTAAATGTAAACAGTAGGGATGGCTAAAGGAAGAAAGTTGAGACACAAATGCAGTAAGTTTAAAGGTCATTGTACACAACAACTTTTTTCACAGAGATGAATGCTAATCGATAGCTCTTATCTAGAGGTCTCATCTAATGAGCACACGAAGTTTTAAAACAATCCAATGATAAATGTGTCCTGTAGGCCATGTCAAAGAAGAATGCTGAGATGCACAAATGCACTAAATTAAAAGGATGTTGCCAACAGCAGTTTTTGACGGAAATGAAAAGAAAATCGATAGCTCGTATCTTGGTAACCCTTAACCCTCTGCACTCTGATGTCAAAATGGACAAGTTTTCAGCCACAAATATTTGCCATGATGCAGTCTGATATTTAAGCAAATATACCTTGTTTGACAGAGCTCAGTGAGCTCTGTCAAACAAGATATAATTGGTTAAATTCAAAGTTAAAACAAGAGAAAAACATGGTGATTGGTGAAAATTCTGTTGCACTACCAGAGTGCTAAGGGTTAATAGTTAATAAGCATACCAAGTTTCAAAACAACCCGATAATGAATGCACCCTCCGTGGCATGCCAAAGGAACATGTTAATGCACAAATGCTCTAAGTTTTAAGGTTGTTGTTAATGGCAATGTTTTTTTTCCCCTTTTTTGATGGAAATTCATAAATATGCCCTGTTTGGAGTGCAAAAGTGATATAAGTTGCTGCACAAATGCACTAAGTTCAAAGGTTGGTGCTAACTACATTTTTTGATGGAAATGAAAGAAAATCCATCACTCCCATCTAGAGGCATCACACACATGCATACCAGGTTTCAAAGCAATCTGATTATAAATGTGCCCTGTAGAGTGTGCCAAAGGGAAATATTGATGCCTAACTAAACAAAGTTCAAAGGTCACTGCCAAAAGCAACATTTTTTGACGGAAATGGAAAATCGATAGCTTCCATTTAGAGGTCACCCCAAACAAGCATACCGCATTTGGGGAAAGGCCAACACTATCAGCATTTTTTATTGAAGAAGGGTTTCATGACTGACGGACATGCCTATATCACGCAATGCCACAAATTTTCATCGAAATACAATAATATAATACTAAGAATTTCAGACAGGTGTCATGATACGTTGCAAGAAATATGGCCATGGTTCAGTCTCTATATAATAATCGTGTGTAGTGTGAAGGTTCATTATTTTATTTTAGACAGCCCTGTGTATTGAAGCCCCCCCCCCCCCCCCCAGTGACCTTGACTGCAATGTAAACAACCAGAAGGCAATACAAAGCCAAGAAATTTTGGAATTTCCCCCCATGCTGCTCTGTCACTGCAATTTGAAAAAAATTGATTTCCTAGCTTTGATCTTGGATATCTGAAGCACATTTGGCCATGAGTTGTTTTCCTGAAATACTATTTTGATATCAGTTCTGGTACGAATACGGTAACAGACCCTCAAGAACCATTGGTGCCTGTTGTCAACTCTGTGAGTTGATTGCTTATAATTTTGAGTGTTCTATACATCATAATAGAGCTGTAGGTTTTTAAATTTCTTGTCCGGTTTCGGTTTGGGTTTTTCAGGTGGAGTAAAACCTCAGTTCGGTTCGGTTTTCGGTTTGTTCATGAGGCCGAATAAAATTCAATAAAACTCATTCTTATGTCCGGAGTCATAACTGAATGGCGGTGAAATTGAGTGAAACTCAATGAATGCCCGAAATAAGCTATAATACATGAAGAATCAGGAAGGCCAATATAATAATTACCTAAATATACAGAACTTTTATTGTGCTTGGCCATTTTTCAAGGTCTGAAACCTACACGCAACATGAGGAAAGCTGAAAACACAACTAAACTGAAATGTCGGAAATTCACAGAATGTAGCCTTCCCAGAGTAGTGAGAGTACCCAGACACTGCCATTGGCAGTGACTGGGTACTCTCACTAGTTTGGGATGGCTACATTCTGTGAATTACTGCAGCAAGAGAGTATTTAATAAAAAACGAAAAACCTTAGATTACGGAATACCGACGGTTTCGGTTTCGGTTTTTTAAAAAAACTAAGAACCTCGGTTCAGTTTCAGTTAATCTACAGCTCTACATCATAACCTTCAATTTGAGGAATAATTTGTGTGTGTGTATTTAATTTTAATTTATTGAATATTGGAATTTCAAAGTAAACAAATTTCCCTTACTGATATAACACAGGTACAGGAAGATTCAGACTCGGGCAGATTCCACCCCAAAAAAGGCCGAATCTTTTCATTTCGGCACATTTAGAGGGCTGAAGCTTCTCACCTCAGAGAATTTCTTTCTGTTAAAATTTGATGTATTTTATACTATTTGTTTGGAAATTTATATTGTTTTTTTTATTTCTAAAATGTATTGCTTAAGATATGTTTGTTGAAGCCAATTATAAAGGATTTTTATGTTCAAACACAAACACATAAATGTTGACGGAATTCCTCGAGTATAAATAAATAAATAAATAAATAAATAAATAAATAAATAAATAAATAAATAAATAAATCTTTGCCCTTCGGCTGATTTGTCGCAGCCCTCTAATAAGGAGGCCTATATTAACCCAATGCCATGCCGGGATATTCCTCCCCACTCTCCCTCCTATTCTCCCAGCATTCAGTCAAAAGCTGTTTCATAATTCCCCCCATTGGTGCCTTCTGGATCTACCAAACTATAAAATTTACCCTTCTCCTCATGTCATTCTTCATCGAATTATCCTTCATGTGTCCATCCCATTTTTTCATTAGTTTCCCAAGGAGTCTTATTCTAGGCAAATATTGGGGGCATTCTAAAATGAAATGTTCTAGGGTCTCGGTTACACCTAAGTTACACATTTGGCACACTCATTCCTTGTCTTCCCCGATTCTCTCCCTCAACTCCAGTGACTTGGATCTCACTTTGAACAACACCACCCACCCAAGATCATGATTCATCCAGGTACTCCTCAAAACCTGGCACAGCCTTATTATATAACCCGTCTATGGAACTCTTGGTCCTAATGCCAGCTTGCCAGTTTCTATTAGAATCCTCAAGCACCATTTCCCTTATAAACTTCTCCCCTGCTATTGTCCCCCTTCTAGATTTTCACTCTCTATAGAGTAGAACTTTCCCATAAGCTCCCTCGCCTGCTTTATGCATCCTGTCTGAATGTTATAGTTCCATACATGGTTGAATGTCGTTTTACACCATCTGCTGTTTGGGAGGTTTACCAGGTAATTTACATGTAGATAGCATAATTTTCCCATATCTATTCTATCTTTCAATAACTGACATCCACCCAAATTCCCCTCTGACTGCTCCCAGTGCAGCTGCATTACTGATCCAGTTATCTACTGACCTACATCATTTTGTAGAATCTCCACATTCCTCACAAATTCCTCACTACCATTTGGATTAGAGGGATCACATCTGTTCCATATGTTATACTTGGGAGTCCCACCCTCTCCCAAATAGTTTTTCCAACAAACATCTTGTTAGTCTGTGTGAAACACACAGACTATTGTTTTTGTATGGTTTCTTTTTCTTTTTCTTTTTTTTATTCTTCTTCTTCTTATTCTCCTGTCTTCTATGCGCTTCCTTGTCTGCATGATAACTCGAAAAGGAATTGTCCTATCTCGCTGATTTTTTGGCATACTGATAGACAGTCACAAGTTCTCGGCCACCAATCTTTTTCAGATTCCTGGAGCATTAGGGGTATCCGTAGGGGTGTCTCAGGCATGGAATGACGTGTATGGACCTGGGACCAACACCAAATGAGGCAACACTCGATTGAAATTCAAACTATGGGTCAAGGTCACTGAGGTCACCCAGGGGTCATTGAGTGCATTTTTCAGAATTGCTGGAAATCATATTTTTTAACTCCATAACGCATTCCCAAAATTCATACATACATTTTTACACGAAAAAAAAGTGGGTATGGCAAAAATTTTGAAAGTGGGTCATGCTCATATCTCAAGCATGGTATGATGTATGGACCTGGGGCCAACACCAAAATTGACCAAATGAGTCGACACTTAATGAAGGTTCAAAATCTGGATCATGGTCACTGAGGTCACCCAGGGGTCAATGAATGCATTTTCCAGAATTGCTGGAAATCACATTTTCTTACCCCTAATGCTTTACCCAAGTTCATACATGCATTTTTACAAGTGGACGTTGCCAAAAATTTTGAAAGTGGGTCACATTCATATCTCAAGCATGGTATGATGAATGGACCTGGGACCAACACCAAATGAGTCGACACTCAATGGAGGTTAAAAATATGGATCAAGGTCACTGTGGTCACCCAGGGGTCATCAAGTGCATTTTTCAGAATTGCTGGAAATCACATTTTGAACTCCCTAATGCATTCCCAAAGTCCATACATGCATTTTTTTGTAAAAAAAAGTGGGTATAGCCAAACATTTTGAAAGTGGGTCATCTCATTAGGGCTGAGCGGTTTTTCGGTTCGCTTTGTTTTTTTTTCAAAACCAAAACCGAACCGCCACCTTAACAAAAACCAAGACTTTTGGTTTCAACAAATTTCCCAGAATTGATAAGTTTATGACCTCTTAATCGCTTGCTTTCCGCATGTCAAACTCAAAGGCTAAAATGTCAGGCAAAGGTAAACGCTGTGCCGTTTATGCTTACTTTGAGAGGACTGACAACAAATCCCCCTACCCCACAAAAAAAATAGTGGTAGCAAATTTGTTATATCTTAAACGATATCTACAGAACCACCCCCAGAAGGAATATGAAAAATTAAAAGTAAGAATCCACACATGCAATTCAAGAATCGTTAAGTAAATTTAATGAACCTGGCACAGCCCCAGATGCACTCATATTCGACCAAATAGGTATTGCAAGTTACCTGACAATATATGGTGTAAAAGTAATGTAAATTATCTTTGACCCCCAAAGCATCTGCGAACAGCGCGTAGTAAATTATATTGGAGGTAAACAGAACATTTATTGAGTTTTAAAACCACAAAGTTCACATGGGAAAAATGGCAGGTAAATTATGTTAATTAGCCAATTTCTGGTACGTTCTCTGACCAGAAGTTTTGTCGGAAATTTTTTGGGACCATTTTTAGGCGAATTTATGCCTAATAACATTAAAATGCTGGCTTTGGGGGTAAAAACATGCCATTTTGGGTAAAAAAGACCAATTTTCAGTACATTTGCAGTAAACAACAGATTCTTTCTGTTTGTTTGGGGTTTTGTTATTGTTACACTGTCGGAAAATTTTCGGTCTGTCGGGAAATTTTGGGCTTGCCCCTCCGCCAGCGAAAAGTTATCTACGCCATTGAGGACAAGGCAGATCCCACCAGTGGTGGAGCCATGGTTTGAAATCCTGGGGGACCATGCTGGTGAAGAGTTTGGGGGGGGGGGGGGAATCTAAGGACTGAGGGTACTGTACTTGTATTGAGGGCAGGGAATCAAAAAGAATCTTTTCAAATTTGGGTATGGGAGGAGTAAGTGGGATTGGGGGGGGGGGACTGGTCTCCCTAGATACCCCATTGTTCCACCAATGTGGCCCACTACAGTAGACCACCACAATATGTCCATTAGCTGAGAAGAGTGGTGAACACTGAGTAGCCCGCGTAACTCAACACGCTGTATGAGCCTCTTGACTTCGATGACAAATACAGACACATTTTATGTGTACATTACCCTTTAAATGTGGATTTCTACAATATATACTACTCAAAGTTTGCTAAGCACCAAGTATATCCAACTACCTGTTTTACGTTTTAGTTGAAATATTGTAATGAAAAGTGTATATATTTTTTATTTAATTATATCTTTAATGATTTAAGTACAGAAATTGAGATTTTATTTGTGTTTGACATTATTTTTTAGCTTTTGAATACGATAACCATGGAAAATGGATATTATTGGTAAAAGAGAAAATTTTTCAATTTGCCAAAAAGTTGACGGGGCGAACTGGTATGGGTTCAATATCGAGTATGAGACCCATTACTGTTAATTACAGCTTGACAATGCCTTCTCATGCTCCCAATCAGGTTCCTGGTGGTCCTTTCTGGGATGTTGTTTCATTCTTTGACTAGCATGGCACCAAGCTCCTGGACACTTCTTGACTGGACTGGACTGAATGGGCTGAAATTGCAAGCTGCAACTCATTCCAGACATGTTCGATTGGATTGAGGTCAGGGGATCTTGCTGGCCAGTCCATATGCTCAATGATACAATCCCCTCCCTCTGTTGGTACTCCCGGACAGTATGGGCAACATGAGGACGGCCACTATCGTCCATCAGAATTAATCTATCACCCACTGCACCTGCATACAATCTGACATGGACATCCAGGATCTCATCAATATACCGCTGTGCAGTCAATGTACCACGTTCAAGGACAAAGAGCTCTATACGTCCATCCCTGCTGATGCCGCCCCAGACCATGATTGACCCTCCACCATAGCGGTCATGCTCAGCAATGCTGGCTGCATGGAATCGCTCTCCTGGTCTTTTCCATACCCTAGACCTCCTATCTGTGTGGTCTAGGCAGTACCTTGACTCATCTGTACAAAGGACAGGTCGCCAATCTTCTCTGGTCCATCCAACGTGGTCCATGGCCCATTCATACAGTTAAAACTAGAAGTCCTGTCATGAAATGCACTCAAATAGCACGTTGATATGCGCGTTAATAATGTGTGCTATGGCCCAAGTAAAGCTATCAAAATTCTGTACATATGGCCTGTGCACAAGCAATGTTTCAGCCAATGGACATCCGGATAAACTTTGGATGCCATTCGACATGGCAATTGCACGCAATTCCAACGCGCAATTAAGCCTACATAGCGCACTATTCATGACAGGACTTCTAGTTTTAACTGTATCGTGCCTGGTGGTGGTTATGGGACAGCGGAATGCGAATACATGGTCTTCTTGTTCAGAGACCACATTCGTGCAACCTTGCCCGGATAGTCTGCATTGAAACATTTACCCCGGATGCATTCTGAAGGTCACTGCGAAGTAGGATTGCTGTGGCAAAGTGGTTCCTACATGTACTTGCCTGAATGATCAAAAACCTGTCTTCAGCTGCAGATGTTGCCCTGTCTCTGCCACCACCATGCCGTCAGCCATACTGCTGGAATTTGACCAGGCTCTGGTGATCACCATATGGTGCACACCAAGGGCTTCACCAACCTGACGATGGGTAGCCCCTTGCTCCACCATCCCTACAGCTTGCCACATTTCTGCTTCAGACAAATGTCTTCTTACATTTGCCATATTCAATCATTAAATCACAAGGGTTTGTGTTGAAATGAAGATTGAATACCCTACACATGTCAAGTACATGTTGACAGTACACGAAAACATAATAAAAATCAAGGGGTACATGCTTTCCAGGACTGTCACGATAAGTCTGCCTGTCAAGAGAGCTAATGAAAACACTGGGGACCATCTCAATACATTCCTCAATCATATCCACCAAAAATATCGCAAATATGTCACAAGCAAATTTCACAATGATGTGTCAAATATTTGGTGCTTAGCAAACTTTGAGTAGTATATATTTGAAAAACCGAAAACCGAACCAAAAACCAAGTTTTTGTACAAAACCAAAACCGAACCGAAATGTAAATTTCAAAACAGCCCAGCCCTAACACTCATCTCTCAAGCATGGTATGACGAATAGACCTGGGACCAACAACAAATGAGTCGACACTCAATGGGGGATCAAAATATGGGTCAAGGTCACTGAGGTCACCTAGGTGTCAATGAGTGCATTTTTCCAGAATTGCTGAAAATCATATTTTTTGCCCCCCAATGCATTCCCAAAGATCATACATGCATTTTTACACGAAAAAAGTAGGCATGGTCAAAATTTTTGAGAGTGGGTCATGCTCATATCTCAAGCATGGTATGGCACATAGACCTGGGACCAACACCAAATGAGCAGACACTCGATAGAGGTTCACAATTTGGGTCAAGGTCACAGATGTCACCCAGGGGTCAATGAGTGCATTCTTCAGAATTGATGGAAATCACATTTTTTAACCCACTAATGCATTCCCGAAGTTTATGCATGCATTTTTACACAAGAAATAGACAAAAATTATCCATTGCTGATTCCTTTATGAAAACCTATATCTGAATTCTTTAAAGGTATTTTAGTGCTGAAAAAAGGTTTCCATAAATTCTTTTTCTATAAAGTTTAGTTCTAATGCTTTCACCATTTTCACGCAGACTCAAATTTACTGGTTGCAGTAAATTCTGTTCCTCTAGTGAAAGCTATTTCTTCTCAGAAGTTTCAACAGATTGAGTATTCTTTTCCTCCTTTGTCTTAAGCTTATCTGTGTGCTTTCTGCATATGCCTCCACCTGCAACACATAGATTCACCCCCAAGACGCAGAGTCAGGTCAGGCTTGTCATTTTGAAAATTGCAGGAGGGCCATTATGGTTCGCCTCAAATCACCATAGGAGGGCCATTTTGGGTTCACCTAAAATGACCCCAGGAGGGTCATTTATGATTTGCGGGGGCCATTTTGTTTCAGCCTGATGGGTAGACAACTAATATCATTTTAAGGTACAGTACATGGAGAGTGGATTGTAACTAAATCACCCACGGAGTGGAGTTATCACCCAAACTATAGCTTTCAAATTTTATACATACTGACAAAAAACACAAGCAATGTTTCAGCCAATAGACCTCCGGGTTTAACCCGGAGGTCCATTGGTTGAAACTTTGCCTGTGTTTGTTATGCTTTGCAACAAATTTGCAATTATTGCTTGGGTAGAATCTCCACTCTGTGGGTGATTTAGTGATAATACACTCTCCACGTACTGTACATGGTTTGTGTAATTATGATGTATGTCATCACGTAATGTATATTTGGAAAGTTACTTACTCTCTCTACATGACTGCGTTGACGACACACTACAAACTTCACAAACTGCACTTTTGTTACATGTACCTCCTTCAATCCGCGAAAATTGTCGTTTGAGGTGCCCGATTTTGAGGTGCCTTTGACTGAATTAATGGGCCACAGAAATCGAAGTTAGGCAGATGTTTACCGTCCACGGAATTTTGAACTCAGGCCTGGGGCGATTGCCGCCTCAAAATGACAAGCCTGTCAGGTTGTAGGCATTCATGGTTGCCGAATGTGTCCAAGAACAGTTAGGAATTGTTTTTCGACAGTTAAATTTAAGGCCATGATGTCCCTATGTTGGTCCGCAACTTACACCCAGGCGACGCCAACGTTGATTGCAATGGCTGTGGGCACATGCATCAAATAGGTTTCACTTGGCGCACTGCAGATGTGTGTTATTCACTGATGAGTCTCAGTTCATGCTTTACAGGTTAAATTTATGACAACATTGCTATCTACGTCAAAGTGAGCGATATTCTGATGCGTGCATTAAGGAAAATGACAGATTCTGGAGTGGGTCTGTTATGACTTTGTGGGGGGGGGGGGGGGGGGTACCTCTTGTGGTCATCCAGGGCAATCTCACAGCTGTAAGATGTCGGGATTAGATCCTCATGCCTCACATCCTTCCACTTATCCATGCACGTAACCTTATGTCGCAGCAGGATAATGCAAGGCCACACATTGCAAGGGTTTGTCATGACTTCCTCAACCAAAACCCAGTTCTCGATGGGCCACCCTACAGCCCAGATTTGTCCCTGATCGAGCATTTGTGGGACGAGCTGGACATGAGGGTCAGGAAGCACGTCAACGTCACTCAGCTCATGCAGGCCCTTCTTCAGGAGGGGAATAACATCCCACAAAGGACCATAAACAACTTGATGGTGGTCGATGGTTAGGAGAGTTAGAGTAGCAATTGAAGCCTGGAGTGGGCACACCTGCTATTGATTTTGATCAGGAAATGGTGTACTGTAGGGTACCCACGTTTGAATGTTATCCATGCAAATGCCATCTGCGTTAAGACAACAAAACTTGTCAAAATTTAATAAATAATGAAGAAATCAAAATCAAAATCCAAACAAGGAAATAATCATCTATAACACATTTGAGAAATATTTACCACAAAAGAAAACTTGTGTTTCTTTTTTCCGCTAGTATATAAAATA
This sequence comes from Pictodentalium vernedei, assembly GCA_031216915.1. Taxonomy (NCBI): domain Eukaryota; kingdom Metazoa; phylum Mollusca; class Scaphopoda; order Dentaliida; family Dentaliidae; genus Pictodentalium; species Pictodentalium vernedei. The sequence goes on from CM062294.1 coordinate 100,256,777, forward strand.
AGTTGGTTCAATTCTACTACAATTTATTTCCAACAGAACTGTAATCCCCCATTAAGTGAAAGCCATGAACCACTGACAGATAACCTTAATTAAGACATCAAGTACCGGCCAAATCTTCTTGGTCAAATCTTCCAAATGCTGAATCTTCCCATTCCCATAGAGCACCACAACAAATTCAATCCTGTTTGACAGAGCTCAATTTATTTTCTGAGTGAGAAAAGAATAAACTATTTAACCCTTTGGCCAATGCAAATGAAATCACCATTTTTTTTTTCTTCAAATTTTTCAAAAAATGGTAAAAAAAATTTTTTCAAAAGTAATAAATTTGTGACTCTGGGGTTGGGGCAGATGTTCCATTTCTGTCAAGCTAGCCTTTATGTCTTCCTCAAATCTATTTACCAACCAATTATTACGCCACTGACAATGTTCAATAGTAACTGTCGGAAACGCACGCAATTCCATTCCTGGACACACTCCATTCTGAGCCCAGGTGTTCCACACACTGAAAGAATCATCTCTTTCCTTTCAGATACATTGATTGATGCCAACAACGCCAACCTTCCCACCTGTTAAACATAAGTAACCTTTGTGGATATTCTGTATGTGATTGTCTGTGCCGTCGTTGTTGATCGCTCCGTAGTTCTCCATGGTAGTCACGTTCTGATAAGGTCCAAGTTTATCTAACCTTCATTATTCATATGTTTATTGCCTGCTCAAAGATGCTGCAATTTTCGTGCACCTGTTCAAGGGAAGTAACTTCAACCATTACCAACTTCAAGTCGCGCGACTTTTCGTCGTGGAGAAATCGGACTCTGCAACGAAACAATGAACGATAAGCTTATTTTTATTGCCGCAAAGGGCACAACTTATAGGTTACTGCTACACTGGCGTGTGTATAGAACCAACGAAACATGTATGGGGTTAGAAATATCGTAGGCCAATCAACAAAATGTTTTAGACCAGCAGAGAGTGCCAGAGGCTCTGCGTGTCCGGTTCTTGCCGTCTCAACAACAGATTTTAATATATTACGTAAAATATACTATCAATCATTGGCGTATCTAGTGTGTGTGGGGGGGGGGGGGGGGGGCTGGAGGGGGGGGGGGGGGGCTTTGTCCTCTCCATAAAATTTTCGCTACCCGTCCCACCTAAAAAAACATTGATCCAATGCAAGTTTCACACAACATAGAGCCCCAAAATGGTCGCCAATACAGGGGCTACTCACGGTACAGATTCGCTCTCAGGGCACTAAATTTTGCAAAGTTTTCTCGAGGGCGGGCGGGACTAGTCCTAACTAGGGCCCTCTGGTTGTTGAAGTGGAAGGAGGGGGCAACGGCCGGGGTGGAGGTCACATTTAAGACTCAGGGAGGCCCCCCGAAACCTCACACAACGGCTTTTCAAATATAATCTTTGGCCCCTCAAAACAGGTTTGGGCACCCCCTATTATAGAATCCTGGCTATGCTCTTGCGATCAGTACTAAAAAACAATGTTTCCTTAGTACTGACAGTACAATATATATATTTTACTTAATATATTAAATTCTGCTAATACGACAAGCGCCTCCGATACACATACAGATTATTTTTTTTCGAACTATCTTGTTTCTTGACAAAATTCAACAGCTCTTCTTGACCAACAGTCCTGGTAACCATCAACCAACCACAGCGTGCAATCCGGGAGATCGAATAACATGTTCAACATGTTTTTGACTGTGAAATGGGGTCTAAAACCCCAGTCATGTTGGGTCTCGGTTCAGGAATGATGATGAAGCTGGAAGCCGGAGGATTCTGCATGCCCCAGGCTAAGGGGAGGGGGGTGGGTCGGCAGCCCGCACTAATAATTTATCCACTCAGGTTATTTCCGTCTGCATTAGAATATTAGATGTACATGTAGATTCGCTCTTTCCAGTAATCTCTATCTTCTTAAACCTTTACCTAACATGAAAAGCAGACGACATGCACTTGTAAAAACAATTCTTGAATAACTACTTTTTTCATTTTTTTTTTTTTTTGTCTCAAAAACATAGATTATGACCCCTCATTGGAACGAGCTCGTTCCAATGAGGGGTTATAACCTATGTTTTTGAGACAAAAAATGAAAATATAATGAAAATTAATTGGCGATTTTTGAGAATAGTGTTGGCCGGTTTTTGCCGTTACGTTGGGTAAAGGGTTAAAAGGCTAGATCTGATCACGGTTGGACTTGTATTTGGAATATTTTATCAGTTGGCAGAGGCGGCGGAGCCAGGGGGGCACGTGCCCCTCCACTTTTTTCCAGATATGCTTCGCAGTTACACAATGAATAAAAATGGGCGCATGCAAACGTGTCAATATACAGGCATTCCTGTAACATTATTTGCAAATCCAAACAATATGTAGCCAAAGAATCCCACTTCGGTCCGTTTCTTCTACTTCAACAATCTTCCAACCCGAAGGCTAGCCTTCGGGTTGGAAGATTCTTGAAGTAGAAGAAAGGGTTGGAAGATTCTTGAAGTAGAAGAAACTGGCAAGGCACTGACCACACAGCGGCATATTCGTCTAAACGGGAGGCTATAGCGAGTCATGGTACATTTACCGATATACGATTGAAACCTTTTTCACAATTGGTCGAACCATGGTAGCATTGTAAATTTGTGCCCCTCCACTTTTATTGAGCTTCCGCCACCCCTGTCAGTTGGAAATTGAGACCTCACAGGCTGGACAAATCGGTTTAACAACCCCTCACTCAATCGGTCATCTTCGCGACATCCATGTCCGATGGCCGGCGCTTGGAGGCATTACGGAAGAAAAGAGCAAAATGTGAGGAAACGAAAGAGGTAGAAAAGTCACTAATGCCCACAACTTCCGTAGTTCAACCCATAAAACTCCATACCCCCACCCACCCCGGACGCGGAACGTCATGTGGAGACTTAGGCAGAAATGGAGTAGAGTCTGAGCAAATTTCTCCTAATTTCTCTTTTAATCTGAACCAAATCTCAGTCAAGGGGGTGGATCCTTGGGAGTCCGACGAGAAGGCACGAGAGCAGCGGGAGGGGGACGGGATGAGGGCAGAGGCGAGAGGAAGGCGAAGGTTGATATCGTAAAATGGAGGAAGAGAGGCGAAAATGGGAAGAAATGTTTAAACAACAGGAAGAAATAATTATTGGTAAATAGGACCTATCCCAGCAAAAAATCACCATTTGGAGCACCACCGATGAAAAGGAAGAAAAAGAAGAACAATTTCATTGTGGTCGAAATGGATTGAACAACACCACACTGTTCTCGCGTGCCTACGGCAAGCTGAAACCATTTTCATCCTTTTTATCAGAGTCGTTGTCGGGAACGAAATCACTACTCCTATATACTGGCAAATATCCCAGCACAACAATCAAAATCACCATATGGAGCGCCACCCAGGAAAAGAACAAAGAACACCGTTAATGGGCTCGAAAAGCGGTTGAACAACCCCACATAGTCTCTGCGTGCCTTCGGCACGCTGAAGCTATTTTCATTTTTATCTTTTTATCTCCCCGATATTATTTCGGGGGGGGGGGGGGGTGGGGGGGGGGGGGTAGCCGTGACGCCACCCGTCCGTCCGTGTGAGTTAGGTACAATGATAAGAAGAACCCTATTCATTTTTGGGATCATTATGCCGAAGGTCAAGGTCACAGCGACCTTGAACTTTAATTTTTTCATCAGAGTTGGTTTACGCTTGGCCGACTGAAGCCAAACTTGGCATGTTGGTTTGGCATGATGAGAGGAAGAACCCCATATGTACTGAAGCCATTGTAACAAAGGTCACGGTCACAGTGACCTTGAACTTACACATTTACCAGATTTGGCTTCTCTAATTGAAATTTTGCTAATAGCAGTTGCTGGTGGTGACACAATGAAAAAATATTGCCGCAAGAGAAGCCTTACTATATGGGTACTACAAAAAAAATAGAAAAAAGGAAAGAAAAAGTCGAGGTCTATTGTCCAGTAGCTGACACATTATCTGAAGAAGGAGGATAAAGCAGTGCTTTGAAAAGTTCCCATCTTGTGTGAATTAGCCTACTCGGGATTTTTTTTTTTTTTGGGGGGGGGGGGGGGGGGGATACACGTAAAGGGAGTATAATTCCAATTCACAGTATCGACGCAGAAATTCAGTTAGACCATGAAGGCTGCGCGGACACAGGCCTGAAAATAAGCTGCCTGACATTTGCAGAATGAGGTCCCCAGAGGGTGAATTTGATGATGCTATCTCATACAGTGGGCCAATTTATCCTCTGGGTACCTCTTTTTGTTTAATTTTGAGACCCTGATTCAGATTGAGGTTTACAGGGGGTAAATTTAGTGATGCTACCCTGCTGTGCAGGGTAGCATCACTAAATTCACCCTCTGGGGCCCTCATTTTGCAGATGACAGTTTGCTTATTTTCTGGCTTGGGCGGACACCTTCTCACCTTGCAGGAATAAATAAACTTTTTGTACAGAAGAACTAGAAGAGAAAGATTATTTTCTTGAGACCACAAAGTGTTATCACTAGTATTATTATCATCATTATTGTTATATTATTATTATAACCGATAAGAATTGTTCCTAAAAAATTTTCAGCGAGCTGTTATAGGACTGATTTTGCCACGGGACGTTCAAAGAACAAATGTGACACCGTTTCTTTGGTGTTGAAGCAGAATATACACTGTTCGGTTTCCGACAATTTGCATTTAAAAAGACGGGAATTGGTATATAGAGCGCCATTTAGAATTTTGTAGAGTAGGGTTTGGAGATAAGTATCGTCTGTAATTATGAAAGGGCTTTTGTATATCAATCTCCAAACCTCCTGTGCGAGATCAGTATGCAAACGCTCCTTCCATTTTTCCTGAGAATGAACTGGATAATAGATAAAATGTTTTGTTGACCGTTTTAGTTTCTCTCTTTGTGGATTCAGAACACAATCGGAATTTTTTTTCCCTTTCAATTTTTTTCCGCCACAGCCTTGGAATCGCCTTGTTTATCCCCTGGAAGCCAGTGAATGGTGTTTTGATATCGTATTTTGTGGAAAATGCCTCAAATGTTAGGAAGCCTCCGCTCTCACCCAAGAGGTCGTTTAAAAAGAATACACCTTTATCGCGCCAAGTTTTCAATTCTGATACTTCTGCTATAGAAAATCGAAACCTAACTTGGCATGTGGGTTGAGAATGATGAGAGGAAGAACCCTATATATTTTTAGCTCATTTTGCCAAAGGTCAAGGTCACAGTGACGTTGAACTTATACTACCAACAGTGGCTACGTTAATTTAATGTATTATATTACCGAAGTTTCTGTATCAGACCATATTTCGGAGGGTGGGGGTGGGGGGGGGGGGGGTGGCCACCCGTGGTGGAGCCACTATTTTAAATCATTTGTGAAGTCGTCGTCAGTCACTTCTCATTGACGCCTAAACATTCAGACTTCTGACTTTAGAGTGTTCGGGTGCAATTATCACTCACTCTGATGGCTTAACTGTATTTCCCAGCACCAATTAAGAGAACCCTTTAGCTCTTGACGGCTTTTGTCGCTGCACTTCCACGCCCCAAGTGAAGCAAGAACATCATCTATCAGTGGAATTCTAGACGAAAAACAGTACACCACTACCCTCGGAGAGAAGGCAGTACCCTTTTTGAATGGACCTTCTCTCACACTGGTCCTCACCCGAGGGAACCTGGTTCAACCCCCCCCCCCCCCCCCCCGGAAAAGAAAAGAGAGAGACAGAAAAGAAAAAGAAGAGCCCGTCAACCAAGCGTCGGGGAGTGAAAGGCAAGAACGTCCATTTGACAGCTGAATTTGAGACAGAAGGCAGTACTCAGCCACCCTTCGGGAGAGGTAGCACCGTTCGTGAGAGGACCTCTCCTCGCCTGAGGCAGCCTGGTTCTACTTTAGGGCTGTCGCGACTATCATTTTTTGTAATCGACTAATCGTGACCAGTAATCGACGGTTAGTCGATTAATAGTCGCTTCCCATGATTTTTTCGCAAATCATTCTTCTGTTCGTAAAACTCTGAAAATGACAATGGCACCAGTGTGTTCAGACGAAGTGGGGTTGTGGGAACAACAAATCGGTCCCCACTGAAGCTACATGTAGTCCAATCTTGGACCCACAGTCCGTAATATAATTTTTGGGGTTGGTACGTCCTGTAGGACGTACCAACCCCCAAAATAATATTACTGACTGCGGGTCCAAGTTTGAACTAGATTGAAGCCGATGAATTAAAATGAATTTACCAAAGAACGTTCCTGCATATGTTTCCTTTCTGCAATAAGTTTCTCGAAATTTTGAACATTGAGATCTATGTATTCCCTCGTCAGTTGTTAAAATTGGATCTTAGTCTGAAGTTCCGAACTTTGAGAAGTGATCTGACGTTTTGACTTTCGTCATAATTTTGTCACTTCCGCGCTTTGGGTTTTCCAATGGGTGCATTCGTGTGTACAAGACTGGAGAAATTCAGAAGAATCTATTCTTCTCGAGTAACTGTGAGTGTTCTTTCTTACACAGTCAGTGACAGTGGTACAGTCTTCCGGATATGAATGTTAACTATGGTTAGATATTTAAAGTTATTCACCTTCATTGATCATTCACCTCACAAAACAATGCAATTTAGCCCCGACGTGCAGTAGACGTGTACCACCTTGAAAATGAACGACGATCGACTAAAAATAAAAAACGTCGACTACTTCAATAGTCGACGGTTAGTCGACTAATCGAATAATCGCGACAGCCCTATTCTGCTTCCGCGGATGAGAAAATGACGAGTGTCAAGACCAAGCGTAAGGACGACCGGCGCTTGAAAGCTTTCCGGGAGAAAAAAAAAAGAGAGAAGGGCGAGAAGAAAGCGGATGATACAGTCACCACCTTCCCTCCTACTCCCACAGAGCAACCCATTCAGCTGCCGACTCCCCCCCCCCCCCCCCCCCCCCCCCCCGCCGCAGCCGATGGATGTGGAAAGACCTGCTGAGGCTGGGGTGGTAATATGCAAGTTGCTTTCTCCACTCTTCCAGTACCTCACTCACAGCTCAATTCTGACACCTGAGAGCTAGGAGAGCATCCTCCTGAGAATATTGATCAAGTGATGGATCGAGTAAGACGGTTTTCCTCAGAGGCCCGACAACAAATGGAAGTCACTAGCGCCATCTACAAAATATACTTTGGGAACGACATGCAACCCTCAAGCTCATCTACTCCGCCAACAGCTACCACCTAACCTAAGCAACAACAGAAACCGAAACAGAAAGAAATATTTTATAGCTGTTACTGCAATTTTGTGCTGTAACATGGAAAACTTGTCAGTAATAGTACTGCACAACTCTATTGGTAGCTATGCACAAGTTCACATTTGTTGTTTTATTGGCATTTTTTCCCAATTTTTCCCTCCCAAATCTGTTCCAAAATTGCTCTTTGGGCGAAGAAATAGTTTTCTAACAACATAAGTTGTAACAACTTCCAATATATATCAGTGGATGGAAGTATATTAAAAGTGTTCAGACCTCTGTGTGATTGCATTTTGATTTGGGAGGGGTTTGGACAGTTTGGAATCCTCCTCTATCCCCAGGATTAGTTTTTGTGAATAATTTCTGCACTGTTAGGGTTAATATTTTGTATACATTCTCTTTGTTGAATGAAAAAATCTCTTCAACCCTTTATAGATTTGAACAACCTTGACATCAGTTTAGCTACTTAGGCTCACTTCAGTCTCTGACATACAATGTTTTCATACCAGGGATTCTTTATTACGTATTGTTATGGAAACCTTGATTCATAAATAACACACATTATAATCTAATTCTGAGATGATAATAGTAACCAGGGGCGTCACAAAGTGGGTGGGGATGGGGAGACATTTTCGTCGGGTTTTGGGGTCTAAGATATAAATTCTTTCTTGCTGCTAATCATGTACTTTCTGAACCTTTTGAACCCGTGAGGCCGCTTTTCGGGCACGGGATCATGATACGTCATAATTTCATAAAGTAGGATAGCTGCTGAGTGGATGTATGGGTAGACTAATTAATATTTTCAACGTGCAGCCCCCACAGGTGCACGTTGAAAATATTAATTGGTCTACACCCAAATAAATAATATGGACTCTTCCAATTCCTGCCACTGGACTGACATGGCAGATACCACCAGTGGCCAAAGCGTTAAAAGATTATATTTGATACTTGGCTTGAATTGTGTCACACACACCGTTGGCCATACAAATGTAGGTTTCTAATGCCTGATGTGAGCTGTTGGTGGCAAAGATGACCAATGTGGAGTCCCGATAGTGAACATGATAATTATGCCCCCGACCTCCGGAGGATGATTCGGGGTATCCAGTGAAGCCTTCCATCCATCCATCTGTCCGTCCGTCCATCCGTCCGTCCGTCCGTACAAACATTTTGCACTGTAAAAGTTGGATTTGGATCTCCTTTGGTGTACTGATAGATCCGCACGGGGGGAACGGTTATGCACAAGGAACGGGTTCCGTTCAATAATTTCTCCCAGAGTTGTGGCGCTTTCTTACTCTTTCAACGTTGAAAATTTTTCTGTTTTCACTCTTTTGACTTAGAAAAATTTTCTGTCCCACAGTATACCTTTAAGACTACTTCGAACATGCCTACTGGTCGGGGGCAATGGCTCCCGCTTTGCGTAGTCCTTGTCAAATAAGAAATTGTGTCACAGCCACTACATGCATATTTTATTTAATCACTAATAAATTTCCCAGAAGTCTGGTAATTTTTTTTAACTATAATCCCGTCTGACAGATATTCAAACTGCATCATCAAGGCATGCCTTCAACGAAGGCATGCCTTGATGATGTAGTTTGAATATTTGGTGGTCAGAACTAGAGAGCCCCCACAGGCAGGACAAATCAGGTTTACATCCCAAATCTGACATCTTCGCGGCAATCCTAATAGTAACAAGGAATCTAATACTGCACTGAACTTTATCAAAGTCAAACTTGAAGTTGAGTTATCTGGAACCCTTTTCACTTGATTCAACAATCTGATGGTTCAAAAGAAAAAACAACACCAGCAAAATATCATTGGTAGGCTGAACATTTCTTACTCATGTTGAACACAGAACTTCAAGAACAGCATACGAGTAATAAGATATGGATAGGGAGGGTATTGATACCTCACTGTGTATTTTGTGAGAGATTTATTAAATCTATTTTATATTCTTCATTTTTATTTTTCAGGTGTTTAATGTCATTTTCAGCATCTACGGCTATGTCATAACCACAACACAAGCACAGTGTCTAGTTCTGCCAATCATTTTTCGCATGCTACACACTTCAGAGGACCTCCACAACCGGTGTTGGGATAGCAGATTCTATTTATTTCTTTACAGGTGTTTATGGTCACTTTTAGAATACATGGCTATGATTGCAACACAGATATGTATGCTATAATTGATATGTTTGCTACAGGCTGTGTAACTGTATGGTGAATTGGAAGGGGTTCGGAATCCCCCTCTGTCCCCAAGATTAGAGTTTATGTGAATAGTTTTTTGTACAGGTATACATTTTCTTTGTTAAATGTTAGTAGCAGGAGATGTATGGATCGTCCCCCATTGACAGGACCCCGGAAGTGACGTCATGTCACGTGACATGGTGACGTCATGTTTGGTTGTCAAGGTAACTCGCGTGAGCGGCCATCTTGTGACATCATCTCCATAGTGATGCGTGGCGTTAGTGCGCATGCGCAGCGCGTGTTGTTAAGGTGATAGTGTTTCCGTCGTCCATTTTGTATACTGGAGGCGGCCATCTTGGTTTCTATGGTAGCACGTGGTTGCTATGTGACCCAAAGGCTTATAGTAGGACAGGGGTATGTTCAGAGGGTATGTTCGATTGAATCGGAGTATCACGAATTACCCAAATAAACCCGACAATCCCACCAAATCACTAAAAACAACTTTATTTACTACGGATTCCCCATTTTATGGGCTTAGCACGTGGTGCTATAGTACCGAGGGGCACAGGGGGTGAGCTCGATTGAATAGGAGTAACTTTCTGGCTTGGATTTTTCCCCCAGAATCTTCGTTTAATTCGTAGAATTACCACAAACAACCCGACAAGTTATACTATTTCAGAATCCTTTTTAGGACCGCCATACCGCAGATTTTAATAGTAGCACGTAGTGCTATAGTACATTGGGTGCCCCCAGGGGTAAGTTTGACTGAACTAGAGTATATCTAATTACCCAAATAGACCCAACAACCCTTAAAACCACCAAAATCAAATGAGCTATCGAGCAATTGCTCGTTCGAGTGACTCGCACACACGACTCTTCGACTCATTTCAGAAAAAAAGGATTACATAGCCACAGGCGTTTTCGAAAAAGGGATTCCACAAATGGGATTCCACAAAGGGATTCCATAAGTGGGATTCCGTCTTATCTCGAGTGACTCACACATACTCAAAATTCGACTCATTTCAGAAAAAAAGGGATTCCATAGCCACAGGCATTTTACATTCCTAGAGCGTCCCAAAAAATATTGTCAAGAGCTGAAATTATCAACAAATGAAAAATGTAACAGATTTTTCTTGTAGTTACTCTACAATTTATTTCAGCTCTTTCACTTCTTCTGTTAATACAACTTCAATGTAAATATAATGAAGATTTTTGATACATGTATGTTGTAAAAAATAATAATGTGTTTTTGTAAATGTCATTATCTACAGTAGAAGTTAACCCTTTACCTAACATGAAAAGCAGACGACACTTTGAAAAAAAATTCTTGAATAACTAATTTTTTTCATTTTTTTTGTCTCAAAAACATAGGTTATGACCCCTCGTTGGAACGAGCCCGTCGAGCTCGTTCCAATGAGGGGTCATAACCTATGTTTTTGAGACAAAAAATGAAAAAAATAGTGAAAATTAATTCGCGATTTTTGAGAATAGCGCTGGCCGGTTTTAAGTAAGTTGTAATATAACCACTATAAACAATGTGTCCTGCTTTTCCTACAATGATAACACCTGGTTCCGACGTTACATTTTTGAAAGACCTGGCAGAGGGCTTTTCAAAAAATAATGTCAGAACCTGGTGTTATCAATGTAGGAAAAGTAGAACGCACAGTTTATAGTGGTGATCCAACAACTCATTTTGTCTGGTACTGTACAGTACGTCGTCGGATAACCACAAGATAAATCTCTACATTTCTCTAAATTTTTAAAATTTTGCATTAACCACAGAAACATTGAGTTATTTGAGAGTTTTTAAATAATTTATCTTGGAGGTGACACATTTAAATGTTTTAACCCGAGGCCTTAAATTAATTTTACGGTAACATAATACCGTATATACAGGTACACACCTGTAGATAACTTAACGGTGTTTATACATCATTGTTCAAGTCAGTTTCAATAGAAAATTCCACCCCATACTTTTATTCAAACCAATACTTTTATTAACTGGTAGAGTGCTAAATTATTTTTCAAAGGTGATTTGTAACTCGAGTATTTTTTTCAAGGGTACCATACTATGAACAAAAGGAGCCCCAGTGTAGTAAGATTTTGTTCATACACAATTGTTTTATTATAATTTATTGGAGAGTGCCCTTATCACTCTTCAATAAATTGTAATGAAATAATTTGCTTCAACATTTTTGGTGTTTCAACTGCTGAGCAAACGAGGTAAAGAATGCAGTATAAAGCCACTATAGTGGCTTTCAGCACTTTTCAGTACAGCCCTGATAGTGGCTTCTAGCACTCAACCAGTTAAATATGCAACAGTTTTCCACCCCATACTTTTATTTTGACACATTCTTTTATTTGAGTCACAAGAGTAATACAAATTCAATGTAAATATAATGAAGATTTGTGATATTTTATAACTGTAATGATTAATGTGATCAGTTGAACTTAGTATAAATTAATATAAAATTAAAAATTATGTTATTTTAATTGTTTTTAAATAAACGTTGTCACCTGAGCTTCATTGTGAATATTATTTCTTGAAGAGAAACATCCAATAAATATTTTTTTTTATTTCTGGGGGGGGGGGGGGGGGGGGGGGACTATACAATTATTTGAGGGGGGGGGGGAGTGTCAAGTCTGGGAGGAGTGTCTCATGAAAAAAATTTCTAGGGGGAAACGTCCATCAAAAATGCGGGGGGGGGGAGTGTCCATTCTAGGGGGGGGGAAACGACTGGGGGAATGGTTTGGGGGGGGGGGGGGTGTCCTGTAGTCTTATATTTTCATTAGGGTTAGAGTTTATTCAAATAGTTCAAAGGGGGTGTTCATTTTACAGTACGTGGAGTGTGTATTATTACTAAATCACCCGCAGAGTGGAGATTCCACCCGGGCGATGATTGCAAATTTGTTGCAAAGCATAACCAGCACCAGCAAAGTTTCAGCCAATGGACCTCCGGGTTAAACCCGGAGGTCCATTGGCTGAAACATTGCTTGTGTTTTTTGTCGATATGTACAAAATTTGAAAGTTATAGCTTGGGTGGCAACTCCACTCCGCGGGTGATTTAGTTACAATCCACTCTCCACGTACTGTATATACTTTCATTTGGGTTATAGTTAAAAAGTAGAGTTCAAACTTCGTTATGTTTATGTTCACTTCGATCTTAGTTGTGTTGGATCTTCGTTCACTTTATGTTCAATTCACTTCGCCAACTTCATTGGGTCAGTTCTCTTCGATCTTGGTTGTGTTCGAGCAATCCAACTAGTTCGATCTTCTTTCACTTTGTTATGTTATGTTCCCTTCGATCGTGGTTGTGATGGATCTTCATTCACTTCGATTTCAACAATTAAAATAGTTGTGTTGGTTCTGTTCATAATTCAGATCTGTCCAACCAGTTCATCATTTTTTCGCTTTGTTATGTTTGTTATATTCACTTCGATCTTGGTTGTGTTGGATCTTCATTCACTTTTATGCGTTTGTTATTTTGTAGTGGTTGGTTGTCAGTTGTATCTTTTCAGGTTCTTGCAATAATAATTGGGCGTTACTGGACCTTTTCCATACCCTTGGGTGTTTATGTCAAAGCACGGAACATAATTTTACGCAACTGGATTAGAATCCCACTTACGGAATGCCTTTTAAGAATCCCTTTTTGGAAAATGCTTGTGGCTATGGAATCCCTTTTTTTCTGAAATGAGTAGAAGAGTCGTATGTGCGAGTCACTTGAACGGGCAATTGCACGATAGCCCATTTGCTCGATGGGATTCGAGTCATTCGAGCAGTATGTGCAAGTCACTGGAGGTAAGACGGAATCCCACTTATGGATCCCTTTTGTGGAATCCCTTTTTTGAAAACGCTTGTGGCTATGGAATCCCTTTTTTATGAAATGAGTCGAAGAGACCCTTTTTTCTGAAATGAGGCTAAGAGTCGTATATGTGAGTCACTCGAACGAGCAATTGCTCGATAGCTCATTTGCTCAATGGGATTCGAGCAGTATGTGCGAGTCATTCGAGGTAAGACGGAATCCCACTTATGGAATCCCTTTTGTGGAATCCCATTTGTAGAATCCCTTTTTCGAAAACGCCTGTGGCTATGGAATCCCTTTTTTATGAAATGAGTCGAAGAGTCGTATGTGCGAGTCACTCGAACGAGCAATTGCTCGATAGCTCATTTGTTCGATGGGATTCGAGTCATTCGAGCAATATGTGTGAGTCACTCGATCTAGCAAATGCTCTAAAGCTCATTTGCTCGATCTGCTTCGAGTCGTCCGAGGAATGACTTACCAGTAACTGCTCGATAACTTATTGGCTTTGGGAATGATATAGGCTTTTGTTGTACACAAGGGATATCACTCTGCATACAGATTATGGAAAATCAAGCACTGGTGATTAAACGACTTGGACGAAAGAACCAGAGACAGTTTGGACTGGATAGACTCTTAGTGTTTGAGTAGCATATGCAACAGGCATTAAAAATGGGATTTTTGGAAAATCAGGTCCAGTACCCCTATTAAATAGAACATACCCCCAGGAGATATCACGGTCCTATACCATTACGTGCTATTTTTATAGGCAAGCCTTATTGACACATACGTATGTGGAAATAAGAGAACCACAGTGAGTTGCTTATTGACACAAACGTATGTGGAAATAAGAGAACCACAGTGGGTTGCTTATTGACACGTACCTATGTTTACATTATTTTGGGTGAATATTGTTACCTTACTATTCATTTATCATACATTTACCAATAAATTGTGACAAAACAGACTGAATGAGCAATTTACCTGATTCGAAAATGATATACTGAGCCTAGGTTGTTCACTTAATATGTTTTGTTACAATTTACTGATGAATGCCCAAGGACATTCACCAATAAATTGTAACAAAACAGACTGAATGAGCAACAAAGGTTACTTAGGATCATACCTACTAATAACTTCAATTTACCTGATTCGAAAATGATATACTGAGCCTGGGTTGTTCATTTAGTATGTTTTGTTACAGTTTTTTGCCCAAGGACATTCACCAATAAATTGTGACAAAACAAACTGAATGAGCTACAATTTACTGATTTACTTACTTAGTATCATAGTTATCAAACTAGTTAATAACTTGATTCGGAAAGTTGTATACATGTACTGAGCCTAGGTTGTTTACTAATATTTTTTTAGAATGTCAATAATAGCATGACTGAGAAATTTTTCAATTATTTTAGCTCTTCGAGAAGTGAAAAGAATCTAGTTAAATACTTACTAGTATAACTCTTGTGTCTTCTAAATATCTTCTTACAGCTGTCTTGGTCCCGAATGGAATGGTTTAACGCGCCGAAGGCGCGCAGGGACGGTATGGGGAACAAGCCCCTTTCGACCCTCGTTGACTGTAAGTGACTAATTTCCACATGTCTACTCGTGTTGAAGGAGGAACAGGTTCAGGTATTCGGCAGGTGTCGCCGGTTGCGGCGTCGTGATGGTCTATTTGACTGATGTCGGTTGAACCCTCGGGTGAGGACCAGTGTGAGAGGTTGGGTCCTCTCACAAAGGTACTACCTCTCCCCGAGGGTGCAGTCGGTCTGGATTTTCAGGCAAGTATAGTCCGCCACTTCGGAGATGATATTGAGTGATGGCCATCACTGGCAAGTATAATCTGCCTCAGGCTGTCTCTGTTAGATAGGATGTCTTTTGAAGGAAACAACAACGACCCCTTTCGGGGACCACCACGAAGAAGACCCGAACTTCCCTGGTTCGGGGGCAGGTCTGCATTGATTAAGATTGATTGTATTACTGGCTACAACTTTATTCCAGGGTCTCTCCATGAGCGGTGGTATACTAGGAGCGGTTATTAACTTTGAGGCTGAGATTGGATGAGATCCTGAACAGGAGGTGGAGGCAGAGGAGTCAGATGGGGAGGAGGGGCAGTTCCTCACTTTTTTCGGCTGTCTATCAACAGTGTGAATGAACCCCTCCTCATCCGCTAACTCCTGTGTTTCCACCTCAGGCTCCAGACTTATTTTCTTTCTTTTGTTGGGTGTTTTAGTGGTTGTGGTGGTGCTGGCCCAGTGGTCTGAAGATTGGGGCAGGCTATCACCCAGACCTGTCGGCCTGGCCAACATTTCCGCTATATCCTTGTCAGGGCAGAAGGCCTTGCTGTGCAGTGGATCAGCGGGATCAAGTAAATCAGAGTCTGCCGAGACTACTGGGGACTCGGCACTCAGTGTACCCATTTCAGACACCTCATGTGCTGCTTTGACGCCCCCCGCCGCCTCAGCGTAAGTTTTGTGCACAGAGGCACCTTTAACCTGAGTATCTGACTCTTTCTGCTCAGTTTGTTCTGTAGGTGTGATCAGAGTTTCAGGGACTTTATGAACCTCTGCCACTACCTGGATCTCCCTGATGGGAGAGACAGGTGAGACAGGTGAGGCTATGGACTGGGTAAGGCTTCCCTTAAACAAATCCTTAATAAAGGCCTCATTTTCCTCAATTTTGGCCTCCTTCTCTTCTAGTTTTTTTCTCAGATGGGCAATCTGTTCTGTAAGCCCTCTGAGTTCCTCCAAGAACTGAGCTGGAATATACCCCCCACAGTCTGGACTTGCCCTATCATCACCCCAACACTAGAATTGGTAGAAAGACTCTCACTTACCTTGTTTCCCCTTCTAGGTGCGTTCTCTCTGTCTCTTCTCTCTTGTTTCCTTTTTTTTGTTCTCCTCCCGTCTCCTCTCTTGTATATTAAAGGTGGATTTTTTCATATAAGCTGCCATGATGAATTCAGTATTAGAAGTGTTAAAATGTGTTAATAAGGTTTATACTCTTTTAATATTAAGAAGATGATAAAAATCACTTTTCTTAATTGTCTTGATGTCTGATGAATGAGCAATGATGCCGAGCCAATGAATGTAATCGCTGTCTTGGTCTTCTCATGGGTTGTTTCAGTAACAAGCAGCATCTTAACTGGTGAAAAAATGATTGTTGAATCGAGAAGAAATGGTTTGGCGCGCCGAAGGCGCGCAGGGACGAATTTGGGGGACAAGCCCCTTTCAACCCTCAGTGGCTGTAGGTGATGGGTTTACACATGTCTAGGCGTGTTGAAGGAGGAAAAGGAAGGAGGAATGAAGGTCTATCCCCTTCTGGCCTTTTTGCGGCTTTTCTTCTTTGGAAGTTGGCATGGTGATGGTGATGAGGCTGGTGGTGGTGGTGTAGAGCCGTGTTCTCTTAGATATTCTCTTGCTCTTTCCTGTGCTGCCTTGGCCAACTCTACCTCTCTCATGATCCTTTCCCAAGTGGTTGGTGGCTTAACCGCTCCCGGGCTCTCCGGTAGTGAAGGAAGGGGGGAGTGAGGGGTGGGAGGCGGTGAAAAAGCAACTTCCAGTTCCTCCTCAGTCTCCACTGGACGTTCCTCATCCAACTGTACCGGCTCAGGAGCCGGCAGTTGATTGGGTGTACCAGTGGGACTAGGATGGGAACTGGCGGCTGCCTCCAGAGCCTCCACCCCCTCACTCAACTCTTTCTTCCTATGTTGTTGAATCGGCGAACGAAATGATATTGCACGCCTTCGGCGCGTAGGGACGATATGGGGAACAAGCCCCTTTCGACCCTCGTTAGCTGTATAATGTTTCGGTTATGTTCTGAGCGTGGTAAAGGAGGCAAGGCGTAGGAAGCAGCTTATCCGCGTTTGTTCTTTCGTCGTGACTTCTTTGGAGGAGGTGGCTGTGATGGAGAGACCGTGGAAGTGATGGTTGGAGTTGTTGAGTGATTAGCGGTGTCTGTCAGTTGTCTTTGTCTGTTGATGAATTCCTTCTTCAGTCTATCGATTTCTTCGGATCGTCTGTCCCTTTCTTCGCTGCGTTTGTTGAATTCTTTGCATTCAGCCAAGAATTGCCGGGTTTCTAATAGTGCTTTTGCCATGTCTGAATGTTCTTTAGGGGTTGTCTGTGAAGCTGGTGAAGGTTGTTTTAGTGTTAGTTCCTCCTTGTCCTGGCTGTCCGAGAACGAAGGAAGAGGGGAGTGAGGGGTGGGAAGTGGCGAAAAAGCAACTTCCAGTTCCTCCTCAATCTCTACAGGACGTTCCTCATCCAACTGTGCCAGCTGGGGAGCTGGTAGTTGGTTGGGTGTGCCTGTAGGATTAGGAGGGGAACTGGTGGCTGCTTCCGGAACCTCCACCCCCTCGCTCACCTCTTTCTTCTTATCCAGGAAAGCCTCCAGGCGACGCGAATCCCTGCGCCTGGTTGATGGACTCTTTTTCCTTTTCTTCTTTTCAGGGCCTCCAGACCTCCTCGGGTGAGGACCAGTGTGAGAGGGGATCCTCTCATCAAAGGTACTACCTCTCCCCGAAGAGGGTGGTGTAGTGATGTTTTCTTCTACTTTAAATTCCATATTCAGATGGACGCTCTTGCCTATTTTCTGGATAGTCCAGGAGATGGGACAAGAGACGCCCAGAGCTGAGATGGCTTTCTTTAGACGAGCTGGTAATTCCAGGTTTTCCATTTCAATCAAGGTGCTCACACTCTGAAGTCAGAAGTGTGAATGTGTAATGTGTGATGAAATGACCGTTGTTGAATCAGAATGGAATGGTTTAACGCACCGAAGGCGCGCAGGGACGATATGGGGAACAAGCCCCTTTCGACCCTCGTTGACTGTAAGTGACTAATTTCCACATGTCTACTCGTGTTGAAGGAGGAACAGGTTCAGGTACTCGGCAGGTGTCACCGGTTGCGGCGTCGTGATGGTCTCTTTGACTGATGTCGGTTGAACCCTCGGGTGAGGACCAGTGTGAGGGGTTGGGTCCTCTCACAAAGGTACTACCTCTCCCCGAGGGTGCAGTCGGCCTGGGTTTTCAGGCAAGTATAGTCTGCCACTTCGGAGATGATATTGAGTGATGGCCATCACTGGCAAGTATAATCTGCCTCAGGCTGTCTCAGATAGGATGTCTTTTGAAGGAAACAACAACGACCCCTTTCGGGGACCACCAAGAAGAAGACCCGAACTTCCCTGGTTCGGGGGCAGGCCTGCATTGTAATCCTATTGGGTTGGGACAAAAAGATGCGCAATGCGCTTACAAAAAGGGGCAGAGGCGGGACGCAGGACCAACGCTCGCCTCCCTTAAAGTGGTTGACCACTTTTAGGGATGGAGCGGAGGATGTTCAGGAACCGTGGGGGTGACTGTTTCCATAACGGTTAGACTGTCTGTAGCGGTTATTGGGGTGCTGGTAAAAAAAAAAAAAAAAAAAAAAAAAACATCTTCTGTGTACCTGCTTAAAAGAAGAAGGTAGAATTAGTTTTCGTTAGAATATGTAAACTGTAAAGATAAAAGTAGCACCTCTTTAGTTGCGTGTCCTTGTGGTGTCTGCTGTGTGTGTGTGGAGAGTATGGAATGCACGAATCTTTACATTCGTAAGGGCAGTAACATACTCTCGTGTGGTGTTGTGCTGTGTGTGTGCTTGTCGCTGTGGGGGAGAGTATGAAATGCACGAATCTTTACATTCGTAAGAGCAGTAACATACTCTCGTTCTTGGGTCCCCAATCGTTCCCTATTTATTATTTAGTTTTAATGTGTAGGGGATCGCGAGCGTTTTAAGTGAGCTGAACTTCCTAGTTTGCAGCGGGGCGGTAACAGGTCTAGCACACTAGACCACACCCGAGGGTGTTTCTTTCCTGTTGTGTCCTTCGCTGGAAGTGGCCTTATTTAGGTTAGTTTAAGTTTATTTGAAGTTGTTGGGGATCGCGATCGTTTAATGCGGGTTGAGTTCCGAGGCTGTCAGCGGGAGGGCAACAGGTCTAGCACACTAGACCACACCCGAGGGTGTTTCTTTCCTGTTGTACCCTTTGCTGGTTGCGGACTTATTTATTTTAGTTTAGTTTAGGGGTATTTGCGGGCGTCGGGGATCGCAGTTCACCTTGTCATTCCCTAGTTTTTATTCGAGCGGTCTTAGTTTTGATTGCAATTTTTGGGCTTTTGTCGGCTTTCGCAAATTACTCCTAGATCGGAGATTAGTTCGCTGTCGGCTAACCGGTCATGATTTTTCGCGGCCAGGGTGGCTAGGCGGTCTTTAATGGTGGGGATATCGGCCCTGTCGTGGAGTGTTTTTATGGGTGTGTCCCATGGGGCGCGGAGGGCAACTCTAAGCGCGTGATTTTGGACCCTCTGGAGTTTTCCCATATTAGTTTGGTTGAGGTCAGTTAGTATTATTGCACCGTATTCGAGTACTGGGCGCACAAAGGATTTGTATAGTTTGAGTAGGGTGGACTGGTTGGCTCCCCATGAAGTTCCCTTGAGCATTTTCAGTAAGTTGATTCGTTTAGTAGCTTTTTTCGCCATGTCGTCGGTATGTTTGTTGAAGGACAGTTTCTGATCAATGGTGATGCCCAGGAATTTCGCTTCTTTGCATTCTGGGAGGGTGTTATCCATAAGTTTTAGGTCAAAATCTCGTTTATTTTTCTTGCGAGTAAAGGTGATTCGTTGGGTTTTATTGGCGTTTAGCTTAATTCTCCATTTGTCACACCATTGTTCTAGGTCATCGAGAGCGCGTTGCATGGGTTTTTGGAGCAGATTGGCCGTATTGTTAGAGTCCCAAAGGCCCTTGTCATCCGCGAATTGGGAGACTTGTACACGATCTTCGGAGAAGTTAAGGTCATTTACATAGAGGATGTAAAGGAGGGGGCTCAGGACGGATCCTTGGGGGTGCCTGCTTCAAGGGGGACACTGTCAGACATTTCATTGTTCACTCTGACTTTAATTTCGCGATCATTTAAGAAGGAGGATAGTAATCTGGGCAGTTTCTTGGGGAGTTTCATTTCTGATAATTTGTAGCGCATTCCATTGTGCCAGACGGAGTCAAATGCTTTTTCGACGTCTAACAGGACTGCCGCGCCTATTTGCTGATTATTGATAGCGGCCTTCATTTGGGTAACTAGTCGGTAGACATGTTCGATGCCTTCTTTGCGGTTTCTTTTGGCTCTTTGCCATTTATTAAAAAAATCATTGTCTTCAAGGTGCCCCCTGAGCCGATTGGTATGGATTCGTTCGAATGTCTTACCAATGCAGCTGAGTAGGCTGATTGGGCGGTAGCTGGCTGGATCGGAGGGGTTCTTGTCCGGTTTTGGTATCATGACACCGATGGCTTTTTTCCAACATTTTGGAAAATAGTCATGGGTGCGGCATGCGTTGAACAGTTTTTTTAGTTTTTCGATTAGGGAGTATGGGCTTTGTTTTCGAATTTTGTAGCTTACTTCGTCTTCGCCGGGTGAGGAGGAATTTTTGCATTTTTTTATGACGTTGATGATTTCGTCGTTAGTGATGGGGATGACGAGGTCATCGTCATCCCCGTCTTCTGGCTCGTTATCGAATTTGGGGTCACGGAAGATATCAGGGTGTTCATTGATGTAGTCATCAATGGCGTTTATGGCGGCGTCATCGTTGCCCGCGCCTTGATGCGGGCGATGCGTTTTTCTTAGGAGGTCAGCAAAGGTGTCGGCCTTGTCTTTGTCGGTGCGCGTGAAGGAACCGTCTTCCTTCTTAAGAGGTTTGCCTGCGGCTTTGCGGCTTTTGTTTTTTTTGCCCAGTTAGGGTTTTGAAAGAGTCCCAGAATTTTTTGGCATCCTGGACTCCGTTTAGATCGGCTGTTGCATTTTCCCAGTTTGCTTGTTTTTCAGCTTGGAGGGCTTTCTTGATCTCCCCATGAAGGCGGCTATATATTTTTTTGAGGTCAGCTTTCTTACCGGGGTCAGTTTCGGTTTTAAGAGCGCGAAGAACTTTCCGTTTAGTTTTGATTAGGGAGAGTGTGTGGCCCGAGATAGTATTTCTCCAGGGGCGTACTTCTTCTTTTGGGCATATTTCGTTTAGGGCTGAGTTAATGATTTTCTCTATGCCCTCGCATTGGGTTTCGAGTTCCGTTGCATTGGATGGGGGGGGGGGGGGGGGGGAGGTTTTTGTGAGTTTGACATCGATGATGTCACGATAGAGGTTCCAATTAATTTTTCTAAAATTTCTGCGGAGAGTGTGTGGGGGGGGGGGGGGGGGGGTACCTGAGTGGGCCATTTCCTAGCAGCAGTGAGGCATGGACCGGGAGGTGATCGCTACCTAAGTCGTCATCGCCGACCCAGTGGTCATCTATGTGATTTATCAGAGAGTCACTGGCGATAATTAGATCGAGGATCTCGGATGAAAATAATGGGTTATTACTGATATAAGTTGCAGAGCTGTCATTCATAACCACATGAAGGTTATGCTTTTTAGTGATTTCAAGGAGGGCTTCACAGTTAGGGGAGGTTTTGTTACAGCCAAAGTACAAGTGTTTGGCATTGAAGTCGCCGAGGAAGATGCAGTGTTTGTATTTCCTCGTAAAGAATTCAAAGACAGTGTCAGAAACAATTTTGCTTGGGTCGTTATAATAACAAACAATCGCGATGTTTTTGTTGTCGACAGTGATTTCAGTTGCAATCACCTCTGCATCGAGGTGATTGGTTTTTATTGTTTTAGTTTTCATGTTCTGCTTTATTAGAAGAGCGACGCCGCCACCTTTGGTGGTTTGTCGGTCTCTTCTTATAGTGCTGAACCCGCTGACTGAAAAATTCTTGCTGTGTTGAAGCCAACTTTCGCAGATACAGACAATGTCTGTACCTTCGAAGTATCGGCTCATTTGAAGTTTTTTATTATTAACGCTTCTAGCGTTCCACACGGCTATTTGTAACTTATTCATGATGGGGTTGATATTTAGTTACGGTGTTCCGATACGGATAGTCGGTGGTTTTAATTAGTGTTGATAGCAGCTTTTACTAAGGATTCGGAGATTTGGGTCTTGAAGAGTCTGGACGCGGATCGGCTGACATCTTGGCAGATGTCACCCAAATTGGTGTTGACATGTTTTTGTAAAACTGAGTAGAGTGCGCCCGCGATAAGGGAGCAGACGGCATGAGGAGATGAGGCGTTTTCAGGCTTGGTTAGGTGTGGGTTTTTTAGTTCTATGCTTGTTTTAACCTTCTTATAATGGGGACATCCTCGGTAGCTGCTTGGGTGGTTTCCTTTACAATTGGGGCAGGAGGGGGATTCTAATCTGCATGATTTGCTGAGGTGATTACCTCCACATTTCATGCAGGTTAGGATCCCTCTGCATTTGTTGGCCATATGTCCGAACTTCTGACATTTGTGGCACTGAATCGGGGGAGGAGTATATCTGTATTCTTCCACAACGTGCCGTCTATTATTAATGATTATTCCGTTGGCTAGCATTCCTGATTTGGTTTCCTGATTGGGGCATACGGCTTTTAATTTCCAAGTCGTCTTGCCTGTGGCCTTTGAAGTAAATCTTTCCCATTTGCAATTCTGCAGCCCCTGATTAATGAGTTCCCTGGGCGTGTCGGGGTGAACCCTGGTGACTACAACTACAAATCTAGGGGAACTGTGATCTTTGTTGTCTCTATGGCTATTCCTACCTCCTGTTTTTGCTTACGGCACTGGTGGAAGCGGGTAGAGTCCGTTTCCCCCTATTGATGTTAGAGTTTTGATTAAGATTCATTGTATTATTGGCTACAACTTTATTCCAGGGTCCCTCCATGAGCGGTGGTATATTAGGAGCGGTTAATAACTTTGAGGCTGAGATTGGATCAGATCCTGAGCCGGAGGTGGAGGCAGAGGAGTCAGAGGGTGAGGAGGGGCAGTTCCTCATTTTTTCCGGCTGTCTATCAACAGTGTGAATGAACCCCTCCTCATCCGCCACTTCCTGTGTTTCCACCTCAGGCTCTAGACTTATTTTCTTTCTTTTGTTGGGTGTTTTAGTAGTCGTGGTGGTGCTGGCCAAGTGGTCTGAAGACTGGGGCAGGCTATCACCCAGACCTGTCGGCGTGGCCAACATTTCCGCTATATCCTTGTCAGGGCAGAAGACCTTGCTGTTCAGTGGATCAGCGGGATCCAGTAAATCAGAGTCTGCCGAGACTACTGGGGACTCAGCACTCAGTGTGCCCATTGCAGACACCTCATGTGCTTTGACACCCCCCGCCGCCTCAGCGTAAGTTTTGTGCACAGAGGCACCTTTAACCTGAGTATCTGACTCCTTCTCCTCAGTTTGTTCTGTAGGCGTGATCAGAGTTTCAGGGACTTTATGAACCTCTGCCACTACCTGGATCTCCCTGATGGGAGAGACAGGTGAGACAGGTGAGACAGGTGAAGCTATGGACTGAGTAAGGCTTCCCTTAAACAAGTTCCTAATAAAGGCCTCATTTTCCTCAATTTTGGCCTCCTTCTCTTCTAGTTTTTTTATCAGATGGGCAATCTGTTCTCTAAGCCCTCTGAGTTCCTCCAGGAACTGAGCTGGAATATACCCCCACAGTCTGGACTTGCCCTATCATCACCCCCAACAATAGAATTGGTAGAAAGACTCTCACTTACCTTGTTTCCCCTTCTAGCTGCGTTCTCTCTGTCCCTTCTCTCTTGTTTCCTTTTTTTGTTCTCCTCCCGTCTCCTCTCTTGTATGTTAAAGGTGGATTTTTTCATATAAGCTGCCATGATGAATCAGTATTAATAATAATAATAACACTTTGGCCAGCCGCTGATTTGTCGCGGTTCTCGAACGAGAAGGCCTTGGTTACCCCTGAACTCCCAACTGCCTCCCTGTTCCCACGCTTCTCCTCTCCTCCCAACATTCGGAGACGAACTGCTTGATGACATCCCTTACCCCATTCTTCCCAATCTCTCCGATTAGCACATTAACCCTCTCCTTTGAGTCTCCCCCTAACCACATGTCCTTCATTCTCCCATCCCACTTCCCCATTATACTCCCAGTGAATCTCATTCTTTTAGACTGATACTTTGGGCATTCTAGAAGGAAGTGTTCCAGGGTCTCCACCATGCCCAAGTTACACATCATCTGGCACTCCCTTTCACCGTCTTTCCCAATTTTTCCCCTCAGCTCCAGGGATCGCGACCGCAGCTTGAACAGCAGTGACCCCCCAAAGGTGCCATCAATGTACTCTTCAAAACCTGGCCTCTCTTTATCACGCAGGCCACCCAAAGACCTCTTTGATCTGACCCCCTCTCGCCAATTACGGTTACAATCCTCCAAGACCCTTTCTCTGACGATTTTTTTACCCTGGTTTGCCCCAACGTCCAGGTCCGAGATCTCCAATGAGTAGTTCTCTACTAGCTCCCTCACTTGGATCATCCACCCCGTTTTGATATTTGAGTTGAAGATTTGCAGGAACATTACTTTACACCATCGGCTGTCGGGGAGATTCACCAAATAATTAAGATAACCGAGTTTCAACAGGTCTATCCTGTCCTTGATCCTCATCCACCCAAGCTCACCCCTGATTGCTTCTAGCGCTGCGGCATTGCTCGACCCCGTTATCCATCGGCCTGCATCGTTCTGTAAGATTTCCAAGCTCTTTATGGCCGTCTGGTTTAGAGGTACCACTTCCGTACCGTATGTTATACTTGGCAGCCCCACCATTTCCCAAATGGTTTTCCCCACGAAAACCTTATTGAAACTGTTTCTCCCTATAAGTTTCATTTGGTTAAGGATTCGCTTCCCCTTCAGAATCAATTTGTTTGTGTGGTTTCGGTAGATGCCTCTTCCTGTAATGTTTATATTTACCCCCAAATACTCGTAATCACCTGTCTCTCCTACATTGAGAAGTTTGCTGCTCCCTTCCGGAATGCAGAACTCACCCACTCTCCACCTTCGAGTGGGGTCCACTTGGCGGCCCACAGGTATAACTTTGCTCTTGCTTTCATTAAGTTCGAGTCTCCATTTGCTCCCATATTTCCCAACAATTCCCAGCATTTTCGTTAGCCCCTCTTCGCTTTCTGACACTAGAACCATATCGTCTGCAAAAAATAGCCCTGGGATCTTCAAGTTCCCAACTGCTACCCCCTCGTCGCTACGCAGGAGTTCATCTCCTAAACCTTTGATGTACAATGCAAACAGGATTGGCGAAAGGATACACCCCTGTTTTAGGCCTATCTCCATAGGCACACGTTTTGTTGTAATGTTTCCCAGACTAAGTTCACTCTGTACATCTTTATATAATGCTTTCATAATTCCAACAAACTCGCCTCCTAAGCCCAGAGCCTCCAGCTTGCGCCACATACCCTCCCTCCATACTCTATCGTATGCCTTTTTGACATCCAAAAAGGCCATAAACATCTTTTTCTTTTTTGCTTTCGCGGATTCTATCATTTGGGATAGCGTGAAAAGATGGTCGGTTACTCTCCTTCCCTTCCTGAAGCCATTCTGGATTTCTCCCAAAAAACCCTTCTCCTCAATTACCTCCTCTAGTCTCCCATAAAGGACTTTACAGAAAACCTTTCCAATGTTGCTACTGACAGAGATCCCTCGATAGTTATCCAAAACGTCTTTTTCCCCCTTTTTGTGAATAAACGTCACTTTGCTTTCCCTCCACTCCTTTGGGACCTCTTGTTTTTCTATGGCTAAATTGAATAGGGCAGTCAGGCTTTCCAAGAGTTCCTCTCCCCCTTTTTTGATAAACTCGTTAGGAATTTCGTCCACCCCTCCCGCTTTTCCATTCCTCAATTTTGAGATCACCCTTCGCACCTCCTCGGTTTTGATTTCGCTGCACACGAAGTCCGAGAGATTTTCCTCGACCTGGTTCGGACACTCCGGTGGGTTCCCCATGCCCCATCGCTTATCGTTTACCTTTTCCCAGTGCTTGACTAGTTCTAATGCGATTTGATCTCGCTCTTCTGTAACTCTGCCATCTACTTTAATGCTCTGTTGGTTATTCCCTTTGTTACGTTTGTTCACCCATTTCCAAAATACGCTCGAACTCGACCCCCCTGTCGTTCTTATCGTCCTAATAAGACTGCTATTTCGCACTCTCCGGTTGTCGTCTTTAATCTTATTTACTTTATTTCGTGCTTGTTGGTATTCTTCCTTTGCCACCATGGCCTCATTGCTTTCCACCCCCTTAAGTTTTCTACTTCTCCTGTATGCAGCACATTTATCTTTTCTAACCTTTATGGCCCTTTTCAATTCTTCGTTCACTCTGTACCCAAGTTCCCGTGTTGGCACCCTAATCTTTCCTACACTTTCCTTCCCTGCCTCCACTAGGCTCGCAACTATGGCGTCGGCCATCTTCTGGACACTACCCCCCTTGTGTACGGCTGCAAGCTTTGGTTTCAGTTTTTCTTCGAACTTCGCCCAGTCGGCATCCTTTTTGAGTTCCCAAATCTCCTTGAAGCTTCCTTTCCTTTTCTCTGGGTTTTTGGCCCTCATCGTCACTGTAATCAAATTGTGATCACTATCCAACTCCATTTTGCCCTCATCATCCACTTCTACCCTTATCACCTCCCTCCATAAATTCATATCTATGAGAATGTAGTCAATTATTGATTTTCTGTCGTTTCTCTCCCAGGTCCATTTCCCCTTACATCTAGCGTCCCTGTTCAGAATCTTCAGACCGAGCTCATTTGTGAAGTTCAACAGCTTCCTTCCATTCCTGTTGACTTTCTTGTCCCCACCCTCTATGCCTTCTTCCTTGTCACCTATGTGTCCATTAAAGTCGCCCATCAGAATTATACCGAGCCCCCTGTTTTCTAGTTCAGTGATATTGGACCTTAGTGTTGAGTATATCGAGTCATTCCACTCGGGTTTACTTCCCTCCACCGCACAGTACACAATCCCAAGGGCAATACTTTTGTTTCTCAGACTGATCTTTACCCATCCAATTTCTTTTGACACATCAGCCGAGGTGATGATATCTTCCAGATCTGTAATCAGCGACGGTTTTAAATCCTCTTTAATGTACATGCCTACCCCTCCCCCCTTTTTCTGGCCTTCCGTTCGCCCTACACCTATCCACACACACCCGCTTACTTGGTCTACCCGTTCCTCGTGTCTTACCCACGTCTCGCTTAAGCCCATGACATCAAACTCCTCTGCCTCGATCAATGTAGCAATTTCACTTACTTTCCGGTGGACACCCTGGATGTTGCTATAACCCACTTTCAGGGTACCGAGGTTCATTGGCTTCCGCCTACTGGGCCCATTGTTTTCTGGTGCTAGTCTTGGTAAACTTATTCTGTCCCCCTCACTCTTGTTCACCCCACCTATGTCCACTCTCGTTATACTTGCCTCTGACCTCCCACCCCGCTCCTCTCCAAAAAAGGCTCTGCTACCCGTAGAATTTTATCCCCTAATACCCGTTTCCCCGCCCTGCTAAGATGCAGCCCGTCACGCCCGTACATGCACCCATTGCCCCAAAACGTGTCCCAATGGTCGATAAAGGGAATTCCCAGATCAACACAGTAGTCCTCTAACTCTTCATTTAGTGCCAAAATCCTTGAGTTCCGTTCGTCCCCACCTCAAAGGACAGGAAGGACCCCGGATACGACTACCCTTGCATTCCTACTTAGCAGTTTGCCGACTAAGCCTCTATACGACTCCACCAAACTTACTGACCTTCTCTCCCTGATATTATTGGTCCCCACATGGACCACCACTACCGGTTCCGGCCCTGACCCTGCCACAATGCCGTCTACCCGGTCCCTGAGATCCTCCACCTTCGCCCCCGGAAAGCACAAGACTGTTCGATTGGAACTATCAGGACCACAAACAACATTGTCAATCCCACGTACAATGCTGCTCCCCGCTACAACTAATTTTCTTCTTCTGGCCCCAGTTCCTATATCATCTGCACCTCCTCTCGTTTTGCAAGCTCCTGGCCCCCTCTTTCTCTTGACCGCCCTCCTTACCCCGACTGGCCTATCATCATCACCAACCATCTCACCCCCCACACTTTCCCCCTCACTCTCGTCCCCAGGGGTATCAGAGTCTAAAACACTAAACCTGTTTTCTAAACACCGCCTAGCAACCTTGGCAGCCTTACGCCGACTCTGGCTTCCGGACTCGACGCAGCCCTGACTTGACGCCACCTTCCGGATTTTCCTACTAGAACCCCCCTCCTCAGTTAAACCCCCCACATCAAGCATTAATCCCCCACGTTTCCTGCTTCCCACTTTCCTCCTTGAATCCACAACGACCTTCCACCCACCTTCCACCTCACCATCGTAGGTAACCTTCAACGGGGTAACTCCAGATACACCGGCCCTCCCCAACCTCCCTCTCAGCTCTGCAATCTCCCGCTCAAATCCAACACACTTCTCTAACAACTGTAAAATATCCCTGCAATTCGCACATACCCCACTACTCTCCATTGACCGACCACCACCATACCTCATATTACACTGTCTGCATGCCTCCGGATCCTCACTGTCCCCCACCTGCACCCCTCGACTCACCTCCCTCAGACCTCCCTTAACACCCATACTTACCTCCGTCTGAACACCTGTCGTGCACTTACCATTCATGACTACAAATATTATACAATGACCGAAAACGACAAAAACGACAAAAACACCAGAGCAACAAACACACACGAAAAAAGGCAACTAAGGCAAACAAACAACAAAACCGGAAAAACCTATCACCTAAACCTCCTTATTACACCGTACGATCCTCCCAAACACACTTGCAAAACTAAATATATAATACTTCCCTGAAATAAAACTAATATTAAAAACAATACTTATAGACAGTTCCGAGTTGAAAATTTTCTTCTCTCTTCGTGAGTAGTATTCACATTGAATGAATTAGAAGTGTTAAAATGTGTTAATAAGGTTTATACTCTTTTAATATTAAGAATATGATAAAAATCACTTTTCTTAATTGTCTTGATGTCTGATGAATGAGCAATCAATGTGACGAATCTGCACGCACCCACAAAGTAATCAATGTGACGAATCTGCACGCACCCACAAAGTCACACGCACCCACAAAGTCGTTGTTGAATCCAGAATCAAATGGTTTTCCGCGCCGAAGGCGCGCAGGGACGATATGGGGAGCAAGCCCCTTTCGACCCTCATTAGCTGTAGGATTTGAAAGTGTCAGACCGTGGTAAAGGAGGAGAAGTTGTGGGTTGTTAGCGGCGCTTGTGTCTTTTCTGCTTCTTTTTCAGAGGTGGAGGTTTGGAAGGAGAGATAGTGGTAGTTGGTGTTGTTGGTGGGCTGCCTGATGGTTGTTGCTGAGTTTTGTAGGGTCTGGTCCTAGCCGAGTCTGGAGTGGTTGTGGGTGATTGCTGAGTCTTTTGTTGTTGTAGATTTCTGGCGTCTATTAGTTTTTTGGTTTCTTCGACTTTTTGCATAAATAGTTGGTATTGCCTGTCCATCTGTTGTCTGTGAAGGTCCCCTTGTATCTCGTGTTCCCGTAAGATGTTCTCTATCCTGTCGTCCTCGTCCTGGCATTCTGGTTTAGAAGGAAGAGGCGAGTGGGGGTCGGGAAGAGGCGAGAGGGCAGCTTCCATTTCCACCTCAGTCTCCACAGACTCTTCCACATCCGACAATACCGACTGGGAAGCCGGCATTTGGATGGGGCTGTCTGTGGGAGTGGGAGGGGAAGTGGTGGCCGCCTCTGGCTCTTTCTTTTCCTCACCTTTCTCTTTCTTCATCTCCAAGAATGCCTCCAAGCGTCGGGAATCCCTCCGCTTGGTGGACGGGCTCTTCTTTCTTCTCTTTCTCTTTTCAGGGCCTCCTTCCCTCTTCGGGTGAGGACCAGTGCGAGAGGAGTTCCTCTCAACAAAGGTACTACCTCTCCCCGAGGAGGGCGGTGATATTTTCTCTTCTTCAACTAGGAATTCCATAGACAGGTGGACTCTCGTTCCTATCTCCTGGACAGTCCAGGTGATAGGACGAGAGACCCCTAAGGCTGAAATAGTCTTCATCAATCTAGCCTGTATTTCCATGATTGGATGTTCGCTCTCTGAAATCAGAGGTGCGAATGGAGTCCACCTGTTGTTGAATCGAAAGGAAATGATTTCGCGCGCCGAATGCGCGCAGGGACGGTATGGGGGACAAGCCCCTTTCGACCCTCGGTAGCTGTATATTATGGTTGTCACATGTCTAGGCGTGTCGAAGGAGGAAAAGGATCCGGTACTCAGCAGGAGTCTCCAGTTGTTGGTAGGCGGTCTCGCTGGCTGATGTCGGTTGGACCCTCGGGTGAGGACCAGTGTGGGAGGTTGGGTCCTCTCACAAAGGTACTACCTCTCCCCGAGGGTGCAGTCGATCTGGATTTTCGGCCAAGTATAGTCTGCCGCTTCGAGGATGATAATGAGTGATGGCCATCACTGGCAAGTATAATCTGCCTCAGGCTGTCTCTGTTATAGTTGGACTCTTTGAAGGAAAACAACAACGACCCCTTTCGGGGACCACCAAGAAGAAGACCCGAACTTCCCTGGTTCGGGGGCAGGCCTGCATTATAATCCTATTGGGTTGGGACAAAAGATGCGCAATGCGCTTACAAAAAGGGGCAGAGGCGGGACACAGGACCAACGCTCGCCTCCCTTAAAGTGGTTGACCACTTTTAGGGATGGAGCGGAGGATGTTCTGGAACCGTGGGGTGACTGTTTCCATAACGGTTAGACTGTCTGTAGCGGTTATTGGGGTGCTGGTCCAAAAAACATCTTCTGTGTACCTGCTTAAAAGAAGAAAGTAGAATTAGTATTCATTAGAATAAGTAAACTGTAAAGATAGAAGTAGCACACCTTTAGTTGCGTGTCCTTGTGGTGTCTGCTGTGTGTGTGTGGAGAGTATGGAATGCACGAATCTTTACATTCGTAAGGGCAGTAACATACTCTCGTGTGGTATTGTGCTGTGTGTGTGCTTGTCGCTATGGGGGGAGTATGAAATGCACGAATATTTACATTCGTAAGGGCAGTAACATCCTCTCGTGCTTGGGACCCCAATCGTTCCCTATTTATTATTTAGTTTTAAGGTGCCGGGCATCTTGTTATTCCTAGTTTTTAAATCAAGCGGTCTTAGTTTTGGTTGCAATTTCTGGGCTTTTGTCGGCTTTCGCAAATTACTCCCAGTTCGGAGATTAGTTCGCTGTAAAAAAAGCCACACTCACTTTACGGACGACATGGTGTTAATGTCTAGAACTGAACTGAACAGGGGCTAGAGAAATTGCTGGAAATTGTTGGTAGTTATGGGAACACTTGGCGGCTCGAACTAAATGAAAATAAAAGCAAGGTAATACCCGTTGGACGTAAGGTAGATATGACGAAGAGATGGAGAGTGGGGGAGTTCTCAATCCCCGAAGGGGAACGCAAACAAATCACTGTAGGAGAAAAGGGAGAGTATGAGTATCTAGGGGTAAGCATAAATATAACGGGAAGAGGGGTGTACAGAAATTACTCAGCCAAACTGATTCTGAAAGGGAAAAGAATTCTGAACCAACTAAAACTTTTAGGGAAAAATAGTTTCAGCAAGGTCTTTGTGGGGAAAACACTGTGGGAGAGGGTGGGTTTACCAAGTATAACGTATGGCACGGACGTGATTCCATTAAACCAAACCGTTACTAAGAAGCTGGAAAATACTCGAAATGATGCCGGCAGATGGATAACAGGGTCGAGTAATGCTGCAGCTTTGGAAGCAGTAAGGGGGGAGCTTGGGTGGATGAAAATCAAGGACAGGGTAGATTTGGGAAAACTGTGTTACTTTAACTACTTGAGAAACCTGCCTGACAACCGGTGGTGCAAATTGATGCTCGATACCATTTGGAATTCTAATATAGAAACGGGGTGGTCAAAACATGTGAGGGAACTAATGGACAATTACTCTATAGAGGTCACAAACATAGAGGTAGGAATGAAAGAAGGCAAAAGGTTTGTCAAAGAGAGAGTCATGGAAGATTGCAATCGAAACTGGCGAGCAGGGGTTGCGTCCAACGGGTATTACCTTGCTTTTATTTTCATTTAGTTCGAGCCGCCAAGTGTTCCCATATCTACCAACAATTTCCAGCAGTTTCTCTAGCCCCTGTTCAGTTCTAGACATTAACACCATGTCGTCCGCAAAGAATAAGCCTGGTATCTTTATGTCTCCAACATTTACCCCCTCCGCACTCTGAATTAGTTCGTCCCCTAAATCTTTAACATACAATGCAAACAAAATCGGTGAAAAGATACACCCCTGCTTGAGGCCTATATCCATAGGGACTCGTTTTGTAGTGATACTCCCTAGACTGAGTTGGCTTTGCACATCTGTATGCAGTGCTTTCATGATTCCCACAAAGTCACCCCCCAGTCCGATGCCCTCGAGCTTCCGCCACATACCTTCCCTCCACACTCGGTCGTACGCTTTTTTCACATCTAGAAATGCCAGAAACATCTTTTTCTTTTAAGCCTTTGTTGATTCTATCAGTTGGGTGAGTGTAAATAGGTGATCAGTGACTCTTCGTCCTTTCCTGAAACCATTTTGAATTTCTCCTAAAAAACCTTTCTCTTCTATAACTTCCTCTAGTCTACCGTATATGACCTTACAGAATACTTTTCCGATGTTACTACTAACTGATATCCCCCTATAGTTATCTAGAACTTCCTTATCCCCCTTTTTGTGTATGAACGACACCTTACTTTCCCTCCACTCTCTGGGGACCTCTTGCTTTCGCAGAGCCAGGTTGAAAAGGTTTGTCAGGACTTCAATAAGTGCCTCCCCTCCATTTTTGAGGAATTCGTTCGGAATTTCATCAGTCCCTCCCGCTTTACCATTTTTTAATTTCGAGACCACGTTCCGCACTTCTTCTGCCGTTATTTCGCTACATACACGATTGGATAGGTTCTCCTCCACCAGTGTATTTCTTTTTGGTGGGGACCCACTGCCCCATCGCCTATCGTTTATCTTTTCCCAGTGCTTGACTAACTCTGAAGCGATACGGCCTTTATCTTCTGTACTTTCCCCATCCACTTTGATACTCTGCACACTACTTTTCCCCCGTTTATTTACCCAGTTCCAAAATACGTTTGAGCTCGAACCCCCCGTTTTCTTTATTGTTCTGGCAAGACTGCAATTGCGCTCCTTCCTATTATTATCCTTTATCTCATTCACCTTTTTCCGTGCCAGTTCATATTCTCCTTTCATTAGTCTCGTGTCATTGTTATCCACCCCTTTAAGCTTCCTACTTCTTCTGTAAGCAGCGCATTTTACCTTCCTTTCTTTTATAGCCTTTTTCAGTCCCTCGTTAACCCTGTATCCAAGCTCTCTCGTTGGGACCCTCACCCTTCCTATACACTCCTTCCCTGCCTCTGTTAGGCTATTTACTATGCCATCTGAAATACTCTGGACATTTGCATCCCTAGGTATACATTCAAGATTTGGTTTTAGTTTTTCCCGAAACTGCTTCCAGTCGGCTCCTTGTTTTAGTCCCCAAACTTCCTTGAAGGTATTTCTGTCTCTATTAGTCTTTTTGCCCATAATCTTAACTGTTATCAGGTTGTGATCACTACCCAAGTCATTTTTTCCCTCGTCATCTATTTCTACATCTATAACCTCCCTCCATACGCTAATGTCAGTGAGTATATAATCAATTATTGTTTTCTTATCGTTCCTCTCCCAGGTCCATTTACCCTTACATTTCGCATCCCTGTTCAGGATCTTTAAACCAAGCTCTTTTGATAGGTCCAACATCTTCCTCCCATTCGTGTTAATTTTCCTATCACCTCCCTGTATGCCCTCCTCCTTATCCCCGATGTGCCCATTGAAGTCCCCCATTAGGACAATACTGAACCCTCTGCTCCCAAGCTCTGTGATATTCGATCTAAGAGTTGTATATATTGAATCATTCCACTCGGGCTTACTTCCCTCCACTGCTAAGTATACAACACCAACGGCAACACTCCTGCTTCCTAACTTGATTTTTGCCCAGACTATTTCGTTGGATACTGGAATCTGAGTCCTTGCTTCTGTGAGATCTGTAATCAATGAGGGCTGTAATTCCTCTTTAGCGTAGATGCCAACACCCCCACCCCGTTTCTGACCCTCAGTTCGCCCAGCTCCTATCCACACGCAACCCTTCATCTGATCAACCCG
Source organism: Pictodentalium vernedei (assembly GCA_031216915.1). Taxonomy (NCBI): domain Eukaryota; kingdom Metazoa; phylum Mollusca; class Scaphopoda; order Dentaliida; family Dentaliidae; genus Pictodentalium; species Pictodentalium vernedei. The sequence goes on from CM062294.1 coordinate 100,291,024, forward strand.
CTCATCCCGTCGTATCCACGTCTCACTTAGACCCATTATATCGAAGTCTCCTTCGTCCATCATTGTTGATATTTCGCTTACTTTCTTGTGCAGACCCTGGATGTTACAGTACCCAAACTTAATGAATCTTTGTTTTTTTGTCATCACTGGCACATTATTATAACCCTGGTATGTCCCTGTATTGTGCATGTTTGTTGTTCTTCCTATGTTCCCAGCATTTGTGCCACTCTGGGTTACCGGCTGTGGTCCCCTACCCCCCTTTTCTCCAAAAAAGGCCCAGCCACCTGTAAGATTTTTTGGCCCAACAGGTCTGTACCCATCCTACTTAAATGCAATCCGTCTCGCCCATACAACTCTCCTTGTCCCCAGAATGAATCCCAGTGGTCAATGAAATGTACTCCCAAGTCTTTGCAGTGCTCTCCCAGCTCCTCGTTTAGTGCCATAATCCGCGAGTTCCTCTCATTCCCACCACCCATAACGGGGAGCACCCCTGAAACGATGATCCGAGCATTCCTGCTAAGTAGCTTACTAATTAGGTCCTTGTATGTGTCCACCAAACGAACTGATTTCCTCTCCCTGATGTTATTGGACCCCACATGTAATACCACTACCGGATCAGGCCCCGACCCAGCTACAATACCGTCCACTCTATCCCTCAGGTCCTCCACTTTAGCCCCCGGAAAGCACAGAACTGTTCTATTTTTACTGTCCGGACCACAGACAACCTTGTCGATCCCCCGAACTATGCTACTTCCCGCAACCACCAACTTACTTTTGGACCTCGCCCTATTTATCTCCTCTAGTCTCCTATTGTTTACAGCGTCCTCTTTCTCTCCAACAGCCCCACTCGGAATCAATATCGGTATCGGTATCTTTGACCTAGGATTACTCCTATCCTTGTCCCTCCGTCTCTTTCCAGGCCCTGAACTACCTGGACTACTCCCCTGGTCTTCCCCCGGATCCCTCCTCCTTTTTCCTGGCCTAGACCCCAAGCTACTATCTGTTGCAACTACCTCCATCTCCTCCTCTGTCTCTTCCGAATCGAGCACATCAAATCTGTTTGGTGCTGCACTCCCCACTGCCTTTGGACTTTACACCCCTATCTACCTGCTTCTCTGGCCCCCCTTTCCTACCACTTTTGGTAGTCCACGCCAAACGCTTTACAGCATTGCTCCGGCCTGGGCCCCCCTCATCTGTCCTACGTACTTTTCTAGCAGCCCCCACCTCATCACCTACCTCATTCACATCAAAGGTTCTACCCCCATGTTTCCTCTTGGAACCACCGACAACCTTCCATCCTTCTCGGAAAGCCACTTTCACAGGCGTAACTCCAGACAGCCCCGCCCTACCAAGTTTTCCCTTCAGCTGAGCAATCTCCCCCTCAAACTTAACAATTGTCTCAAGTAGGCGGAGGATTTCCTGACAGTTTGCACATACCTCTCCATATCCCATCGAGCGACAGTCCCCATACATCATAGAACACTGTTTACAAACTTCAAGCCCAATATCGCCATCGGTGGCCCCACCAACCCGGCTCTGACCGACACCCCCAGTGACCTCTGGCTGCACACCAATACTTACTCCGTTGGCACCGTTGACCTGGACCGCGATATTACACGTACTTACCTCCATACTTACCTCCACCTGAACAGACTTGCTCGCCATCATCAAGACAAAATTACGCGATCGGAAGGGAAAATTGTAAACACGCGACAAAAGGCAACACGACGAACCGTTCGACAACTTAGCGCTCACAGTTTTATTTAAGGCCTCCTAACTTTGTCCCAGTTACTATACTAAACTAACTCCCCACAAAGTTGAATAAAATAACCTGAAAATGAAATATATATGATTAGTAAACAATAAAAATACTTAATTTCGATTCGTAACCAAGGAGACTTCTTCTGTATACTTGCGGATGAGAGACCACCTGTCTTGAGAGACCACTTTTGTGTGGCCCAAAGGGCGGTCTCTCAAGACAGGTTCTACTGTATTTGAGATTGGTAACAGGGAAAAAAGAAGAAAATTTCTGATCTAAAGATGAATAATAATTTCTGTGGTAATGACACACTGTATCAAATATATTGGCTTGTGATGTAATCAAGATTCAAAAACCTCTAAACCTGATCAATTATGTAGGAGACCACCAAAGTCCATAATTGATGTCATATGTTAAATCACAGATATGGTGGATTGGATTAACCCTTTAACTAATCAATCACCCAATTATCCACCCGCACATTTCACACTATTGAGGAGGGTTTTTTTTAAATTTCAACAAAACCATATGGTGTGACTCTCCTCCCCCCTCTCCATAAAAAGAGCTTGTGGGGCTCATTATAATGAGGGGTCACATGATATGGTTTTTGTTGAAATTTTTTGAATAACGTATGGCACGGGCGTGATTCCATTAAACCAAACCGTTATTAAGAAGTTGGAAAGTACTCAGAATGATGCCGGCAGATGGATAACAGGGTCGAGTAATGCTGCAGCTTTGGAAGCAGTAAGGGGGGAGCTTGGGTGGATGAAAATCAAGGACAGGGTAGATTTGGGAAAACTGTGTTACTTTAACTACTTGAGAAACCTGCCTGACAACCGGTGGTGCAAACTGATGCTCAATACCATTTGGAATTCTAATATAGATACGGGGTGGTCAAAACATGTGAGGGAACTAATGGACAATTACTCTATAGAGGTCACAAACATAGAAGTAGGAATGAAAGAAGGCAAAAGGTTTGTCAAAGAGAGAGTCATGGAAGATTGCAATCGAAACTGGCGAGTAGGGGTTAGCGTGAAAAGATCACTGCAGGGGTTACAATATAAAGAAAAGCCAGCCTTTGAGAAGTACCTAGATGGCACCTTTGGAGGGTCACTGCTGTTCAAACTGAGATCAAGATCACTGGAGCTTCGGGGGAAAATTGGGAGAGATGGAGAAAAGGGATGCCAAATGTGCCACTCTGGAGTAGTGGAGACCCTGGAACATTTTCTCTTGGAATGCCCACAGTATATACCTCATAGAATAAAATTTACTGGAAGAATAATGCAGAAGTGGGGTGAAGAAACAAAGGATAGATGGCTGAAGGGGGACACGAGGGAGAGGGTATGAATGCTTATTGAAGAAATTGAAAAAGAGGAAGTGAGGGACACTATTAAGCAGTTTATATCTGACTGCTGGGAGGAGAGGAGGGGAAGAGGGGGTGGGGTGCAGGGGGAATGATGGCCTTCTCTTATGAGGACCGCGACAAATCAGCGGCTGGCCAAAGAGTTATTATTATTGTCGGTTAACCGATCATGATTTTTCGCGGCCAGGGTGGCTAGGCGGTCTTTAATGGTGGGGATATCGGCCCTGTCGTGGAGTGTTTTGATGGGTGTGTCCCATGGGGCGCGGAGGGCAACTCTAAGCGCGTGATTTTGGACCCTTTGGAGTTTTCCCATATTAGTTTGGTTGAGGTCAGTTAGTATTATTGCACCGTATTCGAGTATTGGGCGCACAAAGGATTTGTATAGTTTGAGTAGGGTGGACTGGTTGCCCCCCCCCCCCCCCCCCCCCCCCCCCCCCCCATGAAGTTCCCTTGAGCATTTTCAGTAAGTTAATTCGTTTAGTAGCTTTTTTCGCCATGTCGTCGGTATGTTTGTTGAAGGACAGTTTCTGATCGATGGTGATGCCCAGGAATTTCGCTTCTTTGCATTCTGGGAGGATGTTATCCATAAGTTTTAGGTCAAAATCCCGTTTAGTTTTCTTGCGAGTAAAGGTGATTCGTTGGGTTTTATTGGCATTTAGCTTAATTCTCCATTTGGCACACCATTCTTCAAGCTCGTCGAGAGCGCGTTGCAGGGGTTTTTGGAGCAGATTGGCCGTATTGTTAGAGTCCCAGAGGCCCTTATCATCCGCGAATTGGGAGACTTGAACACGATCTTCGGTGAAGTTAAGGTCATTTACATAGAGGATGTAAAGGAGGGGGCTTAGGACGGATCCTTGGGGGGTGCCTGCTTCAAGGGGGACACTGTCAGACATTTCGTTGTTCACTCTGACTTTAATTTCGCGATCATTAAGGAAAGAGGATAGTAATCTGAGCAATTTCTTGGGGAGTTTCATTTTTGATAATTTGTAGCGCATTCTATTATGCCAAACGGAGTCAAATGCTTTTTCGACGTCTACCAGGACTGCCGCGCCTATTTGCTGATTGTTGATAGCGGTTTTCATTTGGGTGACTAGTCGGTAGACATGTTCGATGCCTTCTTTCCGGTTTCTATAGGCCTTTGCCATTTATTGAAAAAATCGATGTCTTCAAGATGCCCCCTGAACCGATTGGTAAGGATTCGTTCGAATGTCTTACCAATGCAGCTGAGGAGGCTGATTGGGCGGTGGCTGGTTGGATCGGAGAGGTCCTTGTCTGGTTTTGGTATCATGACACCGATGGCTTTTTTCCAACATTTGGGAAAGTAGCCATGGGTGAGGCATGCGTTGAACAGTTTGTTTAGTTTTTCGATTAGGGAGTTTGAGCTTTGTTTTAGAATTTTGTAGCTAACTTCGTCTTCGCCGGGTGAGGAGGAGTTTTTGCATTTTTTTATGACGTTGATGATTTCATCATTGGTGATGGGGGGTGACGAGGTCATCGTCATCTCCGTCTTCCGGCTCGTTATCGAATTTGGGGTCACGGTAGATTTCAGGGTGTTCATTGATGAGGTCATCGATCGCGTTGATGGCGGCGTCATCATTGCCCGTGCCTTGATACGGGCGATGCGTTTTTCTTAGGAGGTCGGCAAAAGTGTCGGCCTTGTCGTTGTCAGTGCGCGTGAAGGAGCCGTATTCCCTTTTAAGAGGTTTAACAGCAGCTTTGCCGCCCTTGTTTTTTTGCCCTGTTAGGATTTTGAAAGAGTCCCAAAATTTTTTGGCATCTTGGACTCCGTTTAGATTGTCAGTTGCCTTTTCCCAGTTGGCTTGTTTTTCAGCTTTGAGGGCTTCCTTGACTTCGCCATGAAGGCGGTTATATGTTTTTTTTTTGAGGTCAGCTTTCTTGCCGGGGTCAGTTTCGGTTTTAAAAGCGCGAAAAGCTCTACGTTTGGTTTTGATTAGTGACAGTGTGTCGCCCGAGATAGTATTTCTCCAGGGGCGCACTTCTTCTTTTGGGCATATTTCGTTTAGGGTTGAGTTAATGGTTTTCTCTATGCCCTCGCATTGGCTTTCGAGTTCCGCTGCATTAGATGGGGGGGGGGGGGGGGGGGGGGGGGGGGGTGTTTGTGAGTTTGATATCGATGATTTCGCGGTAGAGATTCCAATTAATTTTTCTAAAATTTCTGCTGAGCGTGGGGGGGTACCTGAGTGGGCCGTTTCCTAGCTGCAGTGAGGCATGGACCGGGAGGTGATCGCTGCCTAAGTCATCATCGCCGACCCAGTGGTCATCGATGTGGTTTATCAGGGAGTCACTGGCGATAATTAGATCGAGGATATCAGATGAGAATAGTGGGTTGTTACCGATATAGGTTGCTGAGTTGTCTTTCATGACCACATGAAGGTTATGTTTTTTTTGTAATTTCGAAGAGGGCTTCACCGTTCGGGCTGGTTTTGTTGCCGCCAAAGTACAGGTGTTTGGCATTGAAGTCGCCGAGGAAAATGCAGTGTTTGTATTTCCTCGCAAAGAATTCAAAGACAGTGTCAGAAACAATTTTGCTCGGGTCGTTATAATAACAAACAATCGCGATGTTTTTATTGTCGACTGTGATTTCAGTTGCAATCACCTCTGCATCGAGGTGATCAGTTTTTATTGTTTTGGTTTTGATGTTCTGCTTTATTAGAAGAGCAACGCCGCCACCTTTAGTGATTTGTCGGTCTCTTCTAAAACTGCTGAACCCACTTATTGAGAAATTTCTGCTGGGGTAAAGCCAACTTTCGCAGATACAGATAATGTCTGTGTCTTTGAAGTATCGGCTCATTTGAAGTTTTTTATTGTTAACGCTTCTAGCATTCCACACTGCTATTTGTAACTTATTCATGATGGGGTTGAATTTAAGTTGCGGTGTTTTGTTAGTGATAATTGATGGCGTTAATTAACATTAATTGCGGCTTTGATCAGAGATTCCGAGATTTGAGTTTTAAAAAGCCGGGACGCTGATCGGCTTACATCTTGACAGATGTCAGACAGATTGGTTTTGACATGTTTATTCAATACCGAGTAGAGTGCTCCTGCGACTAGGGAGCAAACAGTGTGGGGAGAAGAGGCGTTGTTAGGTTTAATTAAGTTTAGTTTTTTAAGTTCGATGTTTGTCTTTACTTTTTTATAATGGGGACACCCGCGATAGTTACTTGTATGATCTCCTTTGCAGTTGGGACAGGAGGGGGAATCCAATCTGCATGATTTGGTTAGGTGTTCCCCTCCACATCTCATGCATGTTAGAGTCCCTTTGCATTTATTGGCTATATGCCCAAACTTCTGACATTTGTGGCACTGTACCGGAGGAGTGCTACTTCTATACTCCTCCGCTGCATGCCACCTGCCATTAATAATAATTAGCTAAAATTTTTACTTTTGTATCCTTATTGGGGCATGTGACTTTGAGTTTCCAGGTTACCTTAGCGGTGGCCTTTGACACGAATCTATCCCATTTGCAGTTTTCTAATCCTTGACTTATGAGCTCCTTGGGCGTGTCAGGGTGAACCCTGGTAATAACTACTGTAGTTGCAAGGGGGCTGATGCCATTGGGATGTTTCTTATTATTCTCTGAGTTAGCTTTTTTGCTGGGGACGGGTGGGTTCCGCCTCCCCCTGTGACTGTTGGTTAATCGATGAGTATTATTTAGTTGGTCAATGCTGTTGGACACTACCGTATTCCAAGGCTTTTCCATGAGAGGTGGGATACTGGATTCTGAGATACTAGGGGTAGTACTGGAGCCAGAACCCGTGGCTGAAGCAGAGGAGTCTGAGGGGGGGAAGAGGCATTTCCTCACTTTTTTGGTCTGTCTGTCGACCGTGTGGATAAATCCCTCCTCATCCACCAACTCCTGTGTTTCCACCTCAGGATCTAGGCTTAGTTTTTTCCTCTTGTTGGGAGTTTTGGCTGCTTGGCTCTGACTGTCATGCAAGTCCTGCTGGGAGGCCAGCATTTCTATTACGTCCTTGTCTGGACAGAAAGCCTTAGTGTTTAGGGGATCCGCAGGATCCAATAGAACCATCTCAGCTTGGGTGTCCATTGCACCCCCATTCAGAGACCCTTTGTGCCCTCCCGCTACCTCAGCATATGTTTTGTGCCCCGGGACACCTGTGACTTCAACCACATCTACCTGATTTTCTTTGGTAGAGGTAGTTGAGATCAGAGTTGCTGGAACTTTGTGGACCTCAGCCACCACCTGAATCTCCCTGACAGGTGAGACAGGTGATGGTGTGGTGAAAGTTCCCCTGATGAAATCCCTGATTACCGCATCCTTCTCTTCAATCTTGGCTTCCTTTTCCTCAATTTTTTTTGTTAGGTGTGCTATCTGATTTTTAAGATCTTTAAGCACCTCCATGAACTGGGCTGGGGAGTAGCCCTCGCATTCTGTACTGAATGCGTCTCTCATTCTATCACCCCCTAAATCTGAGTTATTGTTAGTATTGTTGTTGAATCTGGCAGGAAACAGAATTTTATAGACAGTGAATCTGCCATCTGAAAATTGTTGTATAAACAACTGGTGCCTAGCTGTAATCATTTTGTGAACAAACAAAAACAGTTAACAGATAAAACACTGATGACTTACTAATATTTTCACACTTGAACTATCAAAATTGTCTTTGCTCAGTTTCCTCAATCGTAATAAAAACACAGGTTAATTTATGAAACCCACAGCCAGTGAGATTAATATTAGAATTAGAAGCTGCATGGATTATGGATATGTCAATTAATTTTATGACAGTCTTCATTGAATTCATTATATTGCAAAAAATTAGGTAACAATATTCCCAAATACAATGTGCTATACATGATAATCATAATGAAGAAATATATGGTATGTGTCAATAAGAAACCCACTGTGGTTCTCTTATTTCCACATAGGCATGTGTCAATAAGCTAAACACAGTGTTGTGCTTATTTCCACATACGTATGTGGAAATAAGCACTTCCATTTTTATATGCCCAAAATGGGGCTTCATATGTCCGTTTTGGTGGTTTGGTGAAGATTTTGGTGGTTTGTAAGGGTTGTCGAGTCTATTTGGGTAATTAGATATACTCTAGTTCAATCAAACTTACCCCTGGGGCCCCCTATGTACTATAGCACTACATGCTACTATTAAAATCTACGGTATGGTGGTCCTAAAAGGATTCTGAAATTGTTTGTGGTAATTCTATAAAGTAAACGAGGATTCTGGGGGGGGGGGGGGGGGGGGGGGGGAGGCAGAAAATTACTCCTATTCAATCGAGCTCACCCCCCCCCCCCCCCTGTGCCCCTCGGTACTCTAGAACTACGTGCTAAGCCGATAAAATGGGGAATCCGTAGCAAATAAAGTCGTTTTTGGTGATTTGGCGGGATTGTCGGGTATATTTGGGCAACTCGCGACACTCCGATTCAATCAAACATACCTTCAGAACATACCCCTGTCCTATTATAAGCCTTTGGGTCACATAGCAACCAAGTGCTACCATAGAAACCAAGATGGCGGCCTCCAGTATACAAAATGGACGACGGAAACACGTATCACCCTAACAACACGCATGTGACTAACATCATTATGGAGATGATGTCACAAGATGGCCGCTCACGTGGGTTACCATGACAACCAAACATGGCACCACCAGCCACGTGACTTGACGTCACTTCCAGGGTCCTGCCAATGGGGGATGCACAAATGTACTAAGTTTGAAGCTCATTGCTTGTGGCAATGTTTTTTTTCTTTTGTTTAGATATGAAGTCAAGTGAAGCCAATCGTGTATACCTATGCTGCCCACCTCAGAGGACTTCCACCCCAGGCACTGGCTACTGGGTCCTATTTTACAAATAAGCAGAACTTGGTTACATAGTAAACAAGCACTCCCCCACTTCCCAGTAGACAGAAATTTCATTACCACAGTAAGCAAGCAGTGCACCATTCCCCAGGGTTCCCAAAGGAAATAAAATTTTGTTTTTTATGTGTACCCATACTATGTATGGTACACATAATGCCATCATCCGGGCTGGACCTCCGTCGTTCGTCCATCCTCCGTATCCATTTCTTTGGCATTCGATAACTTGAAAAATATTGTTTGGATTGTCAAGTTACCTTATATTTGTGTTCAGGTTACTGATGTGCCGAGCTGTATAGTTTTTGGTGTAAATCTGATAATCTGATCCTGAGATATTAACTTTTTATCCTTCAAATTGAGAATTCTTCCAATCCCTTTGGCATGAGATAACTCAAAAAATATCAATCCACTTGTCGTGTTACTTTATATTTGTGTTCAGGTTACTGATGTTCCGAGCTGTATAGTTTTTGGTGTAAATCTGTTATTTTGATCCTGAAATATTAACCCTTTATCCTTCAAATTGAAAATTCCTCCAATCCCTTTGGCATTCGATAACTTGAAAAATATTGCTTGGATTGTCAAGTTACTTTATTTTTGTGTTCAGGTTACTGACGTGCCGAGCTGTATAGTTTTTGGTGTAAATATGATAATTTGATCCTGAGATATTAACCCTTTATCCTTCAAATTGAAAATTTCCCCAATCCCTTTGGCAAGAGATAACTAAAAAAATATCAATCCGATTGTCATGTTACTTCATATATGTGTTCAGGTTACTGATGTGCCGAGCTGTATAGTTTTTGGTGTAAATCTGATGATTTGATCCTGTGATATTAACCCTTTATCCTTCAAATTGAGAACTCCTCCAATCCATTTCTTCGGCATGCGATAACTCAAAAAATATTAATCCGATTATCAGGTTACTTTATATATGTATTCAGGTTACTGATGTACTGTGCTGTATAGTTTTTTATGTAAATCTAATAATTTGATCCAGAGATATTAACCCTTTATCCATCAAATTAGGCACTCCTCCAATCCATTTCTATATGTACCCATACCATGTACGGTGTACATAATGTCGGGATCCGGGTGGCCCTTCGTCATACAGCTTTCTACTAGTTGCGCGTATGGGTACACATCTGACGATTTAATCGGCCTATTTTTTATACTCATGTTGAAGATTACATCTTTCAGATCATTTTTTTTTTAAATTCAAAGTTATCCAACACGACTAGAAGATGACACTTACAACAAAATTGTGTTTGTACAGTGGATTCCACTTAATTGGATATCTATCTCTTAACCCTTTAAAAAAAGCAGACGACACATGCAAACAAAATTTTTGAATAACTAATTTTTTTCCTTGTTTTGTCTCAAAAACATAGCTTATGACCCCTCATTGGAACGAGCTCGTTCCAAAGAGGGGTCATAAGCTATGCTTTGCGACTAATAAACAGATGCGCCATGATCGCATGATACGCCCGTTATTAATTACAAGAGGGAACCACACAATATGAGTATACTTGTGTACTTGTCAGGTCACATATACTTGCCACCCAAAAATCATGAAAATTGCTCAAAATCCAAGATGTGGAAAATTGCCTATATTTTGATGAATCAAGTCCCATAGCTCTGGATTGACAAATCGGACAGCGACACAAATCGAAAGGGAGATTCCTTCTATCAATATACTTGTAACCAAAAAATCATGAAAATTGCTCTAAGCATTGTCAAGTTATCGTTCGACATGTGAAAAATAAAGTCCCACAACTCTGGAATGACTAATCGAACGGCGACACCAACCGAAAGGGAGCTTCCTTCCATCAACATAAACCACCTACCAAAAAATTGTGAAAATCTCTCTAAGCGTTCTCGAGTTATCGTACGACGTGTAAAAAATCAACAATTTTCTAAGTAATAAAGTCCCATAACTCTGGAATGACTAATCGAACAGCAACACTAAACAAAAGGGAGCTTCCCTCCATCGATATACACCACCTACCCAAAAATCACGAAAATCTCTCAAAGCGTTCTTGAGTTATCGTACGACATGTGACTGGACGGACAGACGGACGGACGGACGGACAGCGGTATACCATAATACGACCCGTTTTTTTCAAAACGGGCGTACAAAAAGGAAAATTAATTGGCGATTTTTGTGAATAGGGCTGGCCGGTTTTGGTCTTTACGTTGGGTAAAGGGTTAACTGAATAACCATGTTGACTGAATATAATTTTCAAGTTCAAACACAAAATAATCAAGACTAGAAATAAGCAGACTGTCATCTGCAGAATGTGCCCAGAGGGTGAATATGGTGATGCTACCCTGCACAGCAGGGTGCCATTACTAAATTTATCCTCTGTGAACCTCAATCTGAATCAAGGTCTCAGGCCTAAACAGAAATAGGTACCCAGAGGATAAATTGGGGGATTCTAGCCCACTGTATGGGATAGCATCAGAAAATTCACCCTCTGTGGACCTCATTCTGCAAATGACAGATTGCTTATTTCCAGGTTGCAAATAATGTACCTTATCAGCAATACTAATTTGACCTCTTAAATTGCAGATATGTTATTAAAGTAGACACCTGTTAATTGAATAAAAATACTTGTAATGGATCAAAGAATTACTCCAACAGCAACTGAATTCTGTGTTATATAGACCTGAATGGCCTCAGTACATCAAATATTTGCCTTTAAGGGGAATGTAAACAGAAATAATATGGGGCAAATTACCAAATATAACACAGAGCAAAAAGGGTTATTAATTCCAGTTTGTGATGTATTTTTAGTTTATTTGCAATCTGTTCTATAGTTTTGATTTTAACAATTTAAATATTTTATAAATTCTTTTTGATTTTAACAATTTAAATATTTTATAAATTCTTTTTTAAAGAATATCTTTTCTTGGTACTCATTCTCATCATTGTGAGGTCTAACCCCAAGAAAACCAACTTCAACGGTTCTGCTTTTTGTGGTATACATATGAGCTGAGGCCTGAAAAGTTGATCTATTGCACCACAAAGAAATAATTTTCGAAACTTTTTTTTTAGCCAAGCTCATCTTGTGTCCGACAGCTTTACATGTGGAGGAAACCAGAGTACCTAGAGAGAACCACTGAGCAATGGCAAGCAACTGTCAGACTCCCCAATGTACTACCTCAACACAAGCAGAGCGAGTTGAAACTGTTTAACCCTTTACCCAACGTAACGGTCAAACCGGCCAGCGCTATTCTAAAAAATCGCCAATTATTTTTCATTACTTTTTAATTTTTTGTCTCAAAAACATAGGTTATGACCCCTCATTGGAATGATCTCAACGAGCTCATTCCAATGAGGGGTCATAACCTATGTTTTTGAGACAAGAAATGAAAAAAAAATCGCTACATTGACGCCGTAGCTGTGACGGGTGGTGCAATCTCAAAACATTCTAAGTTCATCAAGGGCCATAACTCCAAGAAAAATATTTGGAACAACACATGCATTGAACAGTGGCTAGACATCAATAAGATACACTTACATGCCAAATATAAAGTCATTCCATCAAGTATTTCAAAAGTTATTGAGTTTTGAAACTCGTTGGTCACAGACAGACCGACCGACAGACTGACCGACAGACCGACCGACAGACAGACAGACCGACATTGCCACTTATAGAGCTGCTAGTCGCAGCTAAAAAGAGTTATTAAAATATCTTTTTGTGCAAGTGTCGTCTGCATTTCAGGTTTGGTAAAGGGTTAAAATATTTTAATGAAACTAGAGTGTAAACAGATCTACCATGCATAGTTTTTTGTCTAGATAGTCAATCATGTTTCCTGTGTCAGTATTTAACTCAGTACAAGTACATGTACCATTATGTTGAAAGCAACTCAATCCTAGGAACACTCAGATATGCCCTAAGGAATGTGATCTGAATGAAGTTTATTTTCAGGCAACATGGTTTAGGTGAACACAAAAATACTATTTGAATGTGCCAGTTGCACTGAAGAAGAAAAGTTACTTAATTTTTTTTTTATATATTTAAAGCTCATCCGAGTCAAACAATATGCACTCTAGCAGACACATCTTTTTAACTTGTTCACAGCTGTATCAGTTGTATCACATCACACATGAAGAGTGTTGTCTTGCAACAATCAGAGGAGTTTCTCAAACAATAAATAAAAATCCGGGCATCCATGAAACAATTTTCCCATGGTATCTTGGACAAACACACTTTGGATAACATCCCTGGCTGGTATTGTCCATAGGTTTTTTTTTAAAAAAAGCTTCATCTCCAACTTGCATCAAGATGGCTGTTTACACCAGCTTCATGAACATATTTTCAAATTTCACCATTATTTCGTTTATGACACAATGTATCAAAATTCCAGTTCTTAGCTCATATATACAGTAGAACCTGTCTTGAGAGACCGCCCTTTAGGCCACACAAAAGTGGTCTCTCAAGACAGGTGGTCTCTCATAAGAGGTTTCAGGTTTTCTCAAGTCAGTGAATAACCAACCACAAAATTCAGAAATGGAGAAGAATGGATTTTTGTAATTACTTTGTAGTTGTTCTTTTGTATGACGTTTTTGTAACAAACTGAAATGGACTGTTATAAAAATTATAAAAATAAATTAGTGTTGAAAATCTTCATTGAAGATTTTCAACACTAATTTATTTTTATAATTTTTATAACAGTCCATTTCAAATTGTAACAAAAAGATTTTCAACACAAATTTATTTTTATTCCTATCTGTCACATTTCAGGTATGTATGAAATAGTTTATTCAGCAATAATCCTAATCTTTTCACAGGGGTCTTATAAGAACATCTCAATCTTTAATGAGTTAGCAATTGAAACCCAATTAAGAGCTTTTAATACTTTTAATTATGTTAGTATAACCACAATGGATTTTCCAATTCCAGAACAGGTAAAAAGCTTTTGTCATGGTTTCAGTCTTCAAAGGGGCGGTCTTTCAAGACAGGTCCATTATGGCATAAAAATACAAGTTGGTACCAGGTCACCGAAAGGGGTCGTTGTTGTTTTCCTTCAAGAGTCCAACTATAACAGAGACAGCCTGAGGCAGATTATACTTGCCAGTGATGGCCATCACTCAATATCATCCTCGAAGCGGCAGACTATACTTGCCTGAAAATCCAGATCGACTGCACCCTCGGGGAGAGGTAGTACCTTTGTGAGAGGACCCAACCTCCCACACTGGTCCTCACCCGAGGGTCCAACCGACATGAGTCAACGAAACCACAACTGGAGACACCTGCTGAGTACCGGATCCTTTTCCTCCTTCAACACTCCTAGACATGTCACAGCCATCATATACAGCTACCGAGGGTCGAAAGGGGCTTGTCCTCCATATCGTCCCTGCGCGCCTTCGGCGCGCGAAATCATTTCGTTCGTTTCGTTCGAGGTCACCCATGGTCATTACATCACACTTGGTAATCCAGCTGTACAGATGCATACTCGAAAGCTCCTAATTAGCAACCACACTAATTAGTGGAGATGGATTTCCTGCCTTCGCAAATCAAAGAAACATTGATGGGATTGAACGCCAGCTCTCAAATTAACTGGTCTGTCCAAGTTAATGGGGGCCACGTTCAAATCTCCATCATGTGCAGCGGAACCCTCATCCATTGCAGCGGAACTAGAAACCCAATGCGAGAGCATTGAGAAAGTCATTAACTCAACCTTAAACGAAATATGCCCAAAAGAGGAAGTACGCCCCTGGAGAAACACTATCTCGGGCGAGACTCTGTTACTTATCAAATCCAAACGGAAAGCTCTCCGCGCTCTCAAAAAAGAAACTGACCCCAGCAAGAAATCCGAACTAAAAAAAACATACAACCGCCTTCACGGCGAAGTCAAAGAAGCCCTCAAAGCTGAAAAGCAAGACAGCTGGGAAAAGGCAACAGCCAACCTAAACGGGGCCCAAGATGCTAAAAAATTCTGGGACTCTTTCAAAATTCTTACTAGGCAAAAAAACAAGGGCGGCAAAGCCGCAACAAAACCTCTTAAGAAGGAAGATGGCTCTTTCACTCGCACCGACAAAGAGAAGGCCGACACTTTTGCCGACCTCCTAAGAAAAACGCATCGCCCGTATCAAGGCACGGGTAATGATAACGCCGCCATTAACGCGATTGATGACTTCATCAATGAACACCCTAATATCTACCGTGACCCCAAATTCGATAATGAGCCAGAAGACGGGGACGACGATGACCTCGTCACCCCCATCACCAATGACGAAATCACCAACGTCATTAAAAAATGCAAAAATTCGTCCTCACCCGGAGAAGACGAAGTGAGCTACAAAATTCTTAAACAAAGCCCAAACTCCCTAATCGAAAAACTTAACAAACTGTTCAACGCTTATCTCACCCATGGCTACTTTCCCAAATGTTGGAAAAAAGCCATCGGTGTCATGATACCAAAACCTGACAAGGACCCCTCCGATCCAACCAGCTACCGCCCAATCAGCATCCTCAGCTGCATTGGTAAGACATTCGAACGAATCCTTACCAATCGTTTCAGGGGGCACCTTGAAGACATCGATTTCTTCAATAAATGGCAAAGAGCCTATAGAAACCGTAAAGAAGGCATCGAGCATGTATACCGACTAGTAACCCAAATGAAAACCGCCATCAACAATCAACAAATAGGCGCGGCTGTTCTGCTTGACGTCGAAAAAGCATTCGACTCTGTCTGGCACAACGGAATACGCCTCAAATTATCTAAAATGAAACTCCCAATGAAACTACTTAGACTACCCTCCTCTTTCCTAAATGATCGTGAAATTAAAGTCAGAGTTAACAACGAAATGTCCGACAGTGTCCCCCTAGAAGCAGGCACTCCCCAAGGGTCTGTCCTCAGCCCCCTCCTGTACATCATCTACGTCAACGATCTTAAATTCACCGAGGATCGAGTTCAAGTCTCACAATTCGCGGACGATAAGGGCCTCTGGCACTCTAATACCACGGCCCATCTACTCCAAAAACCTCTGCAACGCGCTCTCGATGACCTAGAACAATGGTGTGCCAAATGGAGAATAAAACTAAACGCCAATAAAACCCAAAGAATCACCTTTACTCGCAAGACAACCAAACGGGATTTTGACCTAAAACTTATGGATAACACCCTCCCAGAATGCAAAGAAGCTAAATTCCTGGGCATCACCATTGATCAAAAACTGTCCTTCAACAAACATACCGACGACATGGCGAAAAAAGCTACCAAACGAATTAACTTACTGAAAATGCTTAAGGGAACTTCATGGGGAGCCAACCAGTCCACCCTACTCAAACTATACAAAGCCTTTGTGCGCCCAGTACTCAAATACGGTGCAATCATACTAACTGACCTCAACCAAACCAATATGGGAAAACTCCAGAGGGTCCAAAATCACGCGCTTAGAGTTGCCCTACGTGCCCCATGGGACACACCCATCAAAACACTCCACGACAGGGCCGATATCCCCACCATCAAAGACCGCCTAGCCACCCTGGCCGCGAAAAATCATGACCGGTTAGCCGACAGCGAACTAATCTCCGAACTTGGAGCTATTTGCGAAAGCCGACAAAAGCCAAAAAATTGTAACCGAAACTAAGACCGCTCGAATAAAAACTAGGAATGACAAGGTGAACTGCGACCCCTGACGCCCCTGAATACCCCTAAAACTAAATTAAAATAAATAAGTCCGCAACCAGCGAAGGGTACAACAGGAAAGAAACACCCTCACCTAGTGTGCTAGACCTGTTGCCCTCCCGCTGACAGCCTCGGAAGCTCAACCCGCATTAAACGATCGCGATCCCCAGCACCCTCAACTTCAACTAAACTTAAACTAACCTAAATAAGGCCACTTCCAGCGAAGGACACAACAGGAAAGAAACACCCTCGGGTGTGGTCTAGTGTGCTAGACCTGTTATCGTCCCGCTGCAAACTAGGAAGTTCAGCCCACTCAAAACGCTCGCGATCCTCGGCACCTTAAAACTAAATAATAAATAGGGAACGATTGGGGTCCCAAGAACGAGAGTATGTTACTGCTCTTACGAATGTAAAGATTCGTGCATTTCACACTCTCCCCCATAGCGACAAGCACACACACACAGCACAATACCACATGAGAGTATGTTACTGCCCTTACGAATGTAAAGATTCGTGCATTCCATACTCTCCACACACACACAGCAGATACCACAAGGACACGCAACTAAAGAGGTGGTACTTTTATCTTTACAGTTTATATATTCTAATGAAAACTAACTCTACTTTCTTCTTTTAAGCAGGTACACAGAAGATGTTTTTTTTACCAGCACCCCAATAACCGCTACAGACAGTCTAACCGTTATGGAAACAGTCACCCCCACGGTTCCTGAACATCCTCCGCTCCATCCCTAAAAGTGGTCAACCACTTTAAGGGAGGCGAGCGTTGGTCCTGCGTCCCGCCTCTGCCCCTTTTTGTAAGCGCATTGCGCATCTTTTTGTCCCAACCCAATAGGATTACAATGCAGGCCTGCCCCCGAACCAGGGAAATTCGGGTCTTCTTCGTGGTGGTCCCCGAAAGGGGTCGTTGTTGTTTTCCTTCAAGAGTCCAACTATAACAGAGACAGCCTGAGGCAGATTATACTTGCCAGTGATGGCCATCACTCAATATCATCCTCGAAGACAAAACTTGCCCGAAAATCCAGATCGACTGCACCCTCGGGGAGAGGTAGTACCTTTGTGAGAGGACCCAACCTCCCACACTGGTCCTCAACCGAGGGTCCAACCGACATGAGTCAACGAAACCACAACTGGAGACACCTGCTGAGTACCGGATCCTTTTCCTCCTTCAACACGCCTAGACATGTCACAGCCATCATATACAGCTACCGAGGGTCGAAAGGGGCTTGTCCCCCATATCGTCCCTGCGCGCCTTCGGCGCGCGAAATCATTTCGTTCGTTCGATCTTCATCAAATTTAACCAAGAACCCTCCTCAGGTAGTGGTAGTACCTTTCGCGGGGCTTCCCGCACTGGTCCACATCCGGGGAAGGAACTGAGACACACCACCACGTCCAACAAGGAAAGTGGAACTGAAAAGGGCCAGAAGAAGAAGAGGAAGAAGACTCCATCAACCAGATGCCGGGACACCAGGCGTATGGAAGCTTGGCTGAAACGGAGAAGAACGGCGGAAAACCAGGAGAAGGATCAAGTGGCTACTGTCAAACCACCACCACCACATTCGTCTCCCTTGCCAACCTGTACCTCTTCACCCAAGAGGTCGGAAGGCAGGGAGGTGGACATGGAGGTGGAAGGGGAGAAGGTAGTCGCTCAATCCGAACCTGGATCTCCCATCCGCTCGGATCTATCCAGCCTCAGCTCCTCTCTCAACACCACGGACAACGACTCGGACTCTGATAGCGACTCGGAATGGGGTGACTTCACCGACGATATGGATCAAAATTGCATCGCAGCCCACGGCAGCCTCAAACTTGATTTCACAAAATTGGACAAGGAATGCCAAAAGATAGCTCTGGAGCAACGCACATACTGACAACTTGAGGCCATGAAAATTCGCACCCCGGAATTCCAGGAATTCCTGAAAGAACTCAATTAGATCCCCAAAACGCTTTCCTCCTTTGCCACTGCCAGACAAGCCAAATTCTCACACAGTTACTGTGGGTCGAAAGGGGCTTGTTCCCCAAACTGTCCCTGCGCGCCTTCGCGCGCGAAACCATTCCATTCGGAGGTCACCCATCACATCAGCAAGCTAGCGAGAGCATCAGACATCAAGATAATTAAGAAAAGTGATTTTTATCATATTCTTAATATTAAAAGTGTCTAAACTTTAAATAACACACTTAACACTTCTTGTACAGAGTTCATCATGGCAGCTTTTATGAAAAAATCCACCTTCAACATACAAGAGAGGAAACGGGAGGAGAACAAAAAAAGGAAACAAGAAAGAAGTGACAGAGAGAACGTCGCTAGAAGGGGAAACAAGGTAAGTCATAGTCTTACTACTAATTCTAGTGTGAGGGGTGATGATAGGACAAGCAGTACCAGTCTAGACTGTGGGGGGTATATTCCTGCTCAGTTCTTGGAGGAACTCAGAGGCCTTAAAGAACAGATTGCCCATCTGACAAAAAAACTAGAAGAGAAGGAGGCCAAAATTGAGGAAAATGAGGCTTTTATTAGGGATTTGTTTAAGGGAAGCCTTACCCAGTCCATAGCTTCACCTGTCTCACCTGTCTCTCCCATCAGGGAGATCCAGGTAGTGGCAGAGGTACATAAAGTACCTGAAATTCTGATCACACCTACTGAACCCAATGAGCAGAAAGAGTCAGATATTCAGGCTAAAGGTGCCTCTGTGCACAAGACTTACACTGAGGCGACGGGGGCGTCAAAGCAGCACATGAGGTGTCTGCAATGGGCACACTGAGTGCCGAGTCCTCGGTAGTCTCTGCTGACTCTAGTTTACTGGATCCCGCTGATCCACTGAACAGCAAGGCCTTCTGCCCTGACAAGGATATAGCGGAACTGTTGGCCACGCCGACAGGTCTGGGTGATTGCCTGCCCCAATCTTCAGACCACTGGGCCAGCACCACCACAACCACTAAAACACCCAACAAAAGAAAAAAATAAGTCTGGAGCCTGAGGTGGAAACACGGGAGTTAGCGGATGAGGAGGGGTTCATTCACACTGTTGATAGACAGCTGAAAAAAGTGAGGAACTGCCCCTCCTCCCCCTCTGACAACTCTGCCTCCACCTCCGGTTCAAGATCTGGCCCAATCTCAGCCTCAAAGTTAATAACCGCACCTAGTATACCACCTCTCATGGAGAAACCCTTGCTTCAACCCAGCAAAAATGTTTCAGTTAGCGGGTTCAGCACTATTAGAAGAGACCGACAAATCACTAAAGGTGGAGGCGTCGCTCTTCTAATAAAGCAGAACATCAAAACTAAAACAATAAAAACCAATCACCTCGATGCAGAGGTGATTGCAACAGAAATCACTGTCGACAACAAAAACATCGCGATTGTTTGTTATTATAACGACCCAAGCAAAATTGTTTCTGACACTGTCTTTGAATTCTTTACGAGGAAATACAAACACTGCATTTTCCTCCGCGACTTCAATGCCAAACACTTGTACTTTGGCTGTAACAAAACCACCCCTAACGGTGAAGCCCTCCTTGAAATCACAAAAAGCATAACCTTCATGTGGTTATGAATGACAGCTCTGCAACTTATATCAGTAATAACCCATTATTCTCATCCGAGATCCTCGATCTAATTATCGCCAGTGACTCCCTGATAAATCACATCGATGACCACTGGGTCGGCGATGGCGACTTAGGCAGCGATCACCTCCCGGTCCATGCCTCACTGCAGCTAGGAAATGGCCCACTCAGGTACCACCCCCCCCCCCTCCCCCACTCTCCGCAGAAATTTTAGGAAAATTAATTGGAACCTCTATCGTGACATCATCGATGTCAAACTCACAACCCCCTCCCCCCCCCCCCCCCCCCCCCATCCAATGCAGCGGAACTTGAAACCCAATGCGAGGGCATAGAGAAAATCATTAACTCAACCCTAAACGAAATATGCCAAAAGAAGAAGTACGCCCCTGGAGAAATACTATCTCGGGCGACACACTCTCACTAATCAAAACTAAACGGAAAGCTCTTCGCGCTCTTAAAACCGAAACTGACCCCGGTAAGAAAGCTGACCTCAAAAAAACATACAACCGCCTTCATGGCGAGGTAAAGAAAGCCATCAAAGCTGAAAAACAAGCAAACTGGGAAAAGGCAACAGCCGATCTAAACGGAGTCCAGGATGCCAAAAAATTCTGGGACTCTTTCAAAACCCTTACTGGGCAAAAAAACAAAAGTCGCAAAGCCGCAGGCAAACCTCTTAAGAAGGAAAACGGTTCCTTCACGCGAACCGACAAAGACAAGGCCGACACCTTTGCCGACCACCTAAGAAAAACGCATCGCCCGCATCAAGGTGCGGGCAACGATGAAGCCGTCATAAACGCTATTGATGACTTCATCAATGAACACCCTGATATCTACCGTGACCCCAAATTCGATAACGAGCCAGAAGACGGGGATGACGATGACCTCGTCACCCCCATCACTAATGACGAAATCATCAACGTCATAAAAAAATGCAAAAATTCTTCCTCACCCGGCGAAGACGAAGTTAGCTACAAAATATTCTAAAACAAAGCCCATACTCCCTAATCGAAAAACTAAACAAACTGTTCAACACATGCCTCACCCATGGCTACTTCCCCAAATGTTGGAAAAAAGCCATCGGTGTCATGATACCAAAACCGGACCCCTCCGATCCAGCCAGCTACCGCCCAATCAGCCTACTCAGCTGCATTGGTAAGACATTCGAACGAATCCTTACCAATCGGTTCGAGGGGCACCTTGAAGACAACGACTTTTTCAATAAATACAAAGAGCCTATAGAAACCATAAAGAAGGCATCGAACATGTCTACCGACTAGTCACCCAAATGAAAACCGCTATCAACAATCAGCAAATAGGCGCGGCAGTCCTGTTAGACGTCGAAAAAGCATTTGACTCCGTTTGGCACAATGGAATGTGCTACAAATTATCAAAAATGAAACTCCCCAAGAAATTGCTCAGATTACTATCCTCTTTCTTAAATGATCGCGAAATTAAAGTCAGAGTGAACAATGAAATGTCTGACAGTGTCCCACTTGAAGCAGACCCCCCCCCCCCCCCAAGGATCCGTCCTAAGCCCCCTCATTTACATCTGCTATGTAAATGACCTTAACTTCTCCGAGGATCGTGTTCAAGTCTCCCAATTCGCGGATGATAAGGGCCTCTGGCACTCTAACAATACGGCCAATCTGCTCCAAAAACCCCTGCAACGCGCTCTCGATGACCTAGAACAATGGTGTGCCAAATGGAGAATTAAGCTAAACGCCAATAAAACCCAACGAATCACCTTTACTCGCAAGAAAAAAACGTGATTTTGACCTAAAACTTATTGATAACACCCTCACAGAATGCGGCACGTCGATTTACCCAATAACACCCAATACTACCCAATAACACCCAATACTACCCAATGACACCCAATAACACCCAATACTATCTGATAACAGGGTCGGAACAAATTTTTCTATGGACCCGATCCCTCCCCTTACACACGGACAGAATCCCCTTCAACAAAACGCCTCGGAGAGAAACCTCACCCGATCCAAGCCATTTTTTGTTTAAAAAGTAAAGTATCGAGTATAGTTCTCTAAATCAGTGGAATAATAAGTATAATAAGTGGTGAAGATTAGGCAGCGGTGGGAGAGTGGCGGGTGGCCTCTCCTAACAATGGTCCGGAAAATGTGCCCGTCGGAGATTTCGGGGGTAGGGGTGCAGGGCAACTAAAAGGATATTTCTGTTTGTGTTGGGTTGAAAAAGCGTAGAAATGCCCTGATTTGGGTTAAAATTTGAGAACAATGGAGAGAGAGAGAGAGAGAGAGAGAGAGAGAGAGAGAGAGAGAGTGCAATTCCACTTGTAAGACCCTTCTGAAAGGTAGTTTTTCTATTATTTAAATTTCACTGCCCATAAGGTAATCACTCGGTTTCTTTTGGTTTGTCTTTAGTGCAACACATCAATTCTTGAGATCTTTTTATTGTCGTTGAAGGCGTTGCTAATGTTTTTACTCTCTGGCTGACTCACTGTGAAGTTCCAAAAAACAATGACTCCTACTTCCCTTTGACCCTTGTCCAAACCATTTTGCCGCCCAAGTGATATCTTTTGAATTTGCGAAAACAACTCCCAGCTTTTTTACACGGACAGACTGATGTTCTCGTCTAAAGAAGGCTTTATTTTGTTATTCCCAGTTTTATGGAGAAGCAATTTCTTCGAGGGAGATTTTAAAGAATTAAATTAACCCCAACGTTACCCAGTTTATAGAATAAAATAAAAAACTTGAAGGTTGTTTAGACGTGAAAATGTGTCCCTTTGCTATTTGATATGGTCAGTACAATGGATATGGTCAGTACAACCGGGTCGCAAGGAATCCCGGGTCGCAAGGGATTTGTAAATCCGGGTCGCAAGGGATTTGTAAATCCGGGTCGCAAGGGATTTGTAAATCTCACATGGTCCCTGTGCGCATTCATTCATTCATTCATTCATTCATTCATTCATTCATTCATTCATTCATTCATTCATTCATTCATTCATTCATTCATTCATTCATTCATTCATTCATTCATTCATTCAAGATGCCCAAGCGCAAAGCAGTTAGATGGCCATGTAAAACAAAAGAGATACACAACGTGCAAAGTTTGTTGTGTGAATTTTGTAATATGTGGTGTCATTCAAAATGTGAAAATAGAGATGACGATAAATTTCACTCTTCGCATCGTCCAGTGGATCTTTCAAATGTCGATCTTGCAGGTCGGTTGAAAATGAGTACGACTACCTGTTTGGCCTAACAAGAATAAAATCGGTAAGTAATATTTATTTCCACAAGCACCTGTCAAATTTCCAACATAGTAATTCCGAAGTGCAGAACACTGCGCCATATGTAGTATTAATCCTTTACTCGACAAAATTGCGCAAAAAGCCCAGAAAAATACTTTTAAGGGAATTTCAACAAACTGATATGTTGTGAAACCATGCAAATATGAATATCTTTGGAATCGACGGAGCTATCCAGTTCCAGTAATATCACCTCACTCAGAGTTTCTGGGATGGGGGGGGGGGGGGGGGTGGGGGGGGTAATTGTGTTCAATTTTTTTGCCCATTAGTTTTTGACCTGTTTTCAATAAAGTGAAAAAATAAAAACTCACTTCTCATCGGAAAAGGATGAAAGCTCAGAAGTCTAATGCCACAAACCTACCTTCGGTTGTTAAAATAATTTTCCTTTCTTTTCAGTGTTTGCTACATTGTTTTGAATTATTCCAGGTAACTTTTCGACATTTCATCGTAAAGGCTGATAAAATAATGGAAAATTAAGTAGCCGATGTGCTTTTCTATGCACGTTCAGTGTATGTTGAAGTGTCAAAGATTTACTTCGAAATCGATGGCTTAAAAAGCTTCGCTGTCAAGTTGAGCTTTTCCAGTGAACAATTTAGTGGTAATTTCTTCACCCATTTAGTCATTTTTTATTCACTTCTTTATCCAATATTCTGTTATTTCAAGTAAAATAACGAATAAATAGAGCATATATCGCACATGGCATATTTTAAGTGGTTCATTTATTGCGAGGGTTTTGCAATTATGTGATAAAAACAAGGCTTTTGGAGGAACATTCGGAGAAAATCCTTAAAGTTTTTATCCGAACCGATCAGAACATCTAACTAAGTCAACACACACTTGAAAATATCAAATAACTCCGCAATATTCCCTGCTCAAAAGAGTTGATCAAAGAATTACCGCACTGTCTCATTATTTCACTGCAATTATTTGATTGGTTATTACCAGCAAATGTGAGCAGATTGGGAGTGTCTATCTTTGATATATTGTGTTGATTCACTTCATTCGTCGATAACTGACATTTACTGACAGATTAATTCCATGGCTACTCTGTGTCGTAATCACACGCGTCCAGCCCAAAACGGAAAAAAACTCGATTGATAAAGCCCTTCCAGGATGCTCGTGGGAGAGACTAATCTCCAAAGCCACGGGCAACCATACTTGGAAAATGAAAGTAAAATGCCCTAATAGAGCAACGAAATTAAACTTGATAAGCAAAGGGGTAATTATCAACGGCAAAAAATACGAAACCGAGGAATATCGTGTTCTTCCGCAACCCGTTCAGTGTCACAAGTGTCAGAAATTTGGGCACTTATCACACAAATGCAACGGGGAGTAACGATGTATGAAATGCGCCGCCCCTGAATTCTTTTTTTTTATTTCAAAACATTGCTAGGTTATGATCCCTTATGAGAGGTCATAATCAATGTTTTGGAATAAAAAAATTCTCATTCGGTAGAGAAAGAATTGTTGTTAAAGTTTTTCTTTCTTCCTGAGCTTGTCGCACTTTTTCATTTTGTAATTAAAAAAAGGACAAGCAATTCCATTGTCACCAGAGTTTCATGTATGGTACAGTGAAACTCAGGTGACGATATAATAAGACTAGGAATCCACTGTCATTCATTTAGCAATTTTTTTTTTACCATTCCATTCTGTTGGTCCTAAGGAAGCTTCATGCCAAATAAGAATTCTCCGTGCCGTGTAGTTTTGGAGATATGGGCGTTTTATCTTTTTTTTTCTATTTTTAGCTCCTGCGGTTCCCATGGGGCGACGAGAAAAAATTACGCATAAATTAAGTACTTATGACCCAATAAGCCCTCATATCAAATTTGGTTCAAATCTGCCTCTCGGTTTGGAAAAGAGAAATTTTGGGAGTGGCAAAAATCTTGCCCCTCCCATAACAAAGGCAAATAATGCCCGACAAACTTCTTTGAACAAACTTGATTCTAAACATCAAAAGGACTCTGTATACCACATATCAAGTCTCTGCTACTGGTGGTTCATTAGAAGAAGATTTTTAAAAAAAATTGGCCATTTTTTCCCCACACCTCTGCTCAATATGAGCCGAAACCTAATTTGCATGAAGATCAAAATGCCCCTATATATCCACTACTTACTAAGTGTGTCCAGTGGTTGAGAGAGAGGCTCAAACACCACCTTCACGCAGGACGACGGACGAAGAGTGATAAGAAAAGCTCACCCTGACTTCCAGTCAGGTGAGCTAAAAAAGGAAAGACAAAAAAATGGTTGTTGTCATTCTACTCTTTCATTTCTTTCTCACCTTACATTTTCATCACATTTTAATCTTTCTATTTGCCGTCCCTTCCATCGCCATTAGAAACTTTTAATTGTGGCATTATAGTCTATTTGTTTTCGCGCTTCGATGGGCCTGTGAGTCAAGATAATTGTTTTTCGTTAAAGCTTCATTTTGCTTTCAAATCGAGCCAACTCATTGTCATGGTTCATCCCGTGCCCTTTCCCCATGACCCCAGAAGGGACGTCGTACCATAAAATTTCCCACGTACTCACCAAACATTGGCTTCCACAGCTATTGTAAACTACACTATGGTTGGTGCCGTCTACCCTCTATCATCCAATAAGAAGTTTGTCAGATTGTACAGGCCAGTGATGAATTGCTGAATAAAATAGTGGGTGGGATGTAAAATAGTAGATGGATGGTAAGTCATCTCGAAGCGCTGACCGCCATCGAAGGCGTCGGGGGGGGGGGGGGGGGGGGGGGGGTTCTCTCCTCCGATTCCCTCGGTGACGGTCAGCACATATGGGAAGCATGAAAGGAGCATAACCCACCACCCTTTGTAAGTTGGACCGGAAAAGATTTTTGAAACTACCATTAGTAAGGGAGTCGTGATTGATTTTCATATCTTTCTGTCGCATAATTTCACGCAGTAGGTAAAGGGTTAACTGTCCTCATGACAAGATTTGTTTGAGAAAATATATACGAAATGGTAGCTTTTGATCTTTAAACGAAGCAAAGTTTAGTTTGATATGGTAAATAAATCGTATACTGATCGCGCACCTGGGAACTAAATTTCGAGGTAACTAGAACTTGTCGACTTTCTCAACTGACTTCGCTTGGGGCAGAACAATAACAAGGACCGAGTTCTCCTATGAGCAAACTTCTCAGAATGTGAGTCCAATCGCCGCTATCTCAGCGCGGCTGAGATCGCATTCACTTTTTATGCACATGGGCCCTCAAACAGCATGAATTTGAGGATGGAATGATTCACAAACAAATCAGATCACATTTTATCCAGAACATTCTGTCCGGGCGATTAAGTGCATCAACTTGGGTCTTGGGGAATTTGTCCGAGTGCCAGTTGGGTAGTATTGAGTGCTGTTAGGTGTTATTGGGCAGTATTGGGTGTTATTGGGTAGTATTGGGTGTTATTGGGTATTATTGGGTGTTATTGGGTGTTATTGGGTAGTATTGGGTGTTATTGGGTAAATCGACGTGCCCACAGAATGCAAAGAGGCGAAATTCCTGGGCACCACCATTGATCAAAAATCGCCCTTTAACAAACACACCGACGACATGGCGAAGAAAGCCATCAAACGCATTAACTTACTGAAAATGCTTAA
This sequence comes from Pictodentalium vernedei, assembly GCA_031216915.1. Lineage (NCBI taxonomy): Eukaryota > Metazoa > Mollusca > Scaphopoda > Dentaliida > Dentaliidae > Pictodentalium > Pictodentalium vernedei. Next base: position 100,318,088 of record CM062294.1, read on the forward strand.
GGGAACTTCATGGGGAGCCAACCAGTCCACCCTACGCAGATTATACAAAGCCTTTGTGCGCCCAGTACTCGAATACGGTGCAATCATACTAACTGACCTCAATCAAACTAATATGGGAAAACTCCAGAAGGTCCAAAATCACGCACTTAGAGTTGCCCTCCGCGCCCCATGGGACACACCCATCAAAACACTCCACGACAGGGCCGATCTCCCCACCATTAAAGACCGCCTAGCCACCCTGGCCGCGAAAAATCATGACCGGTTAGCCAACAGCGAACTAATCTCCGAACTTGGAGCCATTTGCGAAAGCCGACAAAAGCCCAAAAATTGCAATCAAAACTAAGACCGCTCGAACCCCCCCCCCCCCCCCCCCCCCAAAAAAAAAAAAAACAAAAAAAACTAGGGAACGAGAAGGTGAACTAACAGGCAGAAAAACAGCTTAACTGTGGCCTTCTACCAGAAAGGGTTGCCTTCACCGACTCAAGTAAAATTACATCAGGATTAAATATTGTTAAAAACTAAATAAATAGGGAATGAGAAGGTGAATAAACAGGCAGAAAAACAGCTTAACTGTGGCCTTCTACCAGAAAGGGCTGCCTTCACCGACTCAACTAAAAATTACATGAGGATTAAATACTGTTATAAAAACTAAATAATAAATAGGGAACGAGAAGGTGAATAAACAGGCAGAAAAACAGCTTAACTGTGGCCTTCTACCAGAAAGGGCTGCCTTCTCCGACTCAACTAAAAATTACATCAGAATTAAATACTGTTATGAAAACTAAATAATAAATAGGGAACGAGAAGGTGAATAAACAGGCAGAAAAACAGCTTAACTGTGGCCTTCTACCAGAAAGGGCTGCCTTCACCGACTCCGCTTAAGATTAAACCTTAAGATTGAACAAGATGTGCTACTTTTATCTTTACAGTTTACATACTTTAATGAAAACTAATTCTACCTTCTTCTTTTAAGCAGGTACACAGAAGATGCTTTTTGACCAGCACCCCAATAACCGCTACAGACAGTCTAACCGTTATGGAAACAGTCACCCCCACGGTTCCTGAACATCCTCCACTCCCTCCCTAAAAGTGGTCGACCACTTTAAGGGAGGCGAGCGTTGGTCCTGCGTCCCGCCTCTGCCCCTTTTTGTAAGCGCAATGCGCATCTCTTTGTCCCAATCCAATAGGATTACAAGGCAGGCCTGCCCCCGAACCAGGGAAGTTCTGGTCTTCTTCTTGGTGGTCCCCGAAAGGGGTCGTTGTTGTTTCCTTCAAAGACATCCTATCAAACAGAGACAGCCTGAGGCAGATTATACTTGCCAGTGATGGCCATCACTTAAAATCATCTCCGAAGTGGCAGACTATACTTGCCCGAAAATCTAGACAGACTGCACCCTCGGGAAGAGGTAGTGCCTCGGTGAGAGGACCCAACCTCCCACACTGGTCCTCACCCGAGGGTTCAACTGACACCACTCAACGAGACCATCACGCCGCAACCGGTGACACCTGCCGAGTACCTGAACCTGTTCCTCCTTCAACACGAGTAGACATGTGGAAATTAATCATTTACAGCCAATGAGGGCCGAAAGAGGCTTGTTCCCCATACCGTCCCTGCGCGCCTTCGGTGCGTTAAACCATTCCATTCGAGGTCACAGTGGTCTCTCAAGACAGGTGGTCTCACAAGACAGGTGGTCTCCCATAGCAGGTCCATTATAGAGTAAAACCAATCGGTGCCTGGCAGATGTGGTCTCTCAAGACAGGTGGTCTCTCAAGACAGTGGTCTCTCAAGACAGGTTTTACTGTACCACAAAAAGAGTGAACTGTTGACATTGGTTTTGTAGAGGTTGTACCTCCCAACTATAAGATTAAGAGCCTGGAAAAAAATAGTCTTTAAGGTGCCATATAGGTAAGGAAAATTTGCTTTTAACCCTTTACCTAACCTGAAAAGCAGACGACACTTGCAAAAATAATTCTTGAATAACTAATTTTTTGTCACAAAAACATAGGTTATGACCCTTCGTTGGAACGAGCTCGTTCCAACGAGGGGTCATAACCTATGTTTTTGAGACAAAAAATGAAAAAAAAATAATGAAAATTAATTGCCGATTTTTGAGAATAGCGCTGGCCGGTTTTGGCCGTTACGTTAGGTAAAGGGTTAAATTACCACCTCTGATATTACATAAATTCACATTAAATATACACAAATTATACATCAAAATGAAGATTGTGATGTATAGAACACGAAAAATATTTGCAATCAATGTATCCAGGAAGTTTGCTAACGTATTCATACCAGAACTGATAACAAAATAATACATAAGATATGGTAAATGGTTTTGTATTTGGAAGCTCTATTCAGTTAACACGGTTATTCAGTTAGGGGATATCCAATTAACTGGGCTCCACTGTATAGGCACATATCTATTTAATTATCAGGGTTTTCACAACACTTAGGATATTCAGGATCACCTCGTGTCAGACAGTTGTATGGGTGGAAGAAGCTGGAGTACCCAGAGAGAACCACTGAGCAACTGTCAACCCTAATGAAGAAATAAACAAACTTAAAACTATACACATTTGACCTTTCATGTATAAAATATGTAGATGGGTAGGAGTGATCCTTAGCAAAATGTGAGTAACATACAGTACGTGGAGAGTGTATTATCACTAAATCACCCTCAGAGTGGAGATTCCACCCAAGCAATAATTGCAAATTTGTTTCAAAGCATAACCAGCACAAACAAAGTTTCAGCCAATGGACCTCCGGGTTAAACCCGGAGGTCCATTGGCTGAAACATTGCTTGTGTGTTTTGTCGATATGTACAAAATTTGAAAGTTATAGCTTTCGTGATATCTCCACTCTGCGGGTGATTAAGTTACAATCTACTCTCCACGTAATGTATATGTTGATCTTGTCAGCATTATAACTGGTTATCATTTATTGAAAGAGAGCTTTCCTATAAATAAACACTAGTCAAGAATTTGATAAAGTGTGGGAAATCTGGTAGATAATTTACTAGTGATCCATTAAAGAGACAGTAACACTACGTTCAGATTATAGAATTACCAATGTTTAGAAATCTAATATGACATTGTCTATATGGTACAAAGTAACTTTAATGAATGATAAGAATTGAGTTAATCTCAAACAAGAGCATATCACAGGAGATAATCAACCCACTGGCGGTGTTTACCTTGAAAAATGCCCACCCCAGCAGTCATTCTCATTACACTGTCCCCATTTCTTTTCTAACAAATGATCCACAACAAAATGTGAGTAACATGTATTGATCTTGTCAGCATTATAACTGGTTATCATTTACTGAAAAGCTCTCTGCAAGAGAACTTTTAAATAAATAATCACAAGTCCTGAATTTGATAAAGCCTACTAAATAAAATTGGACGTTATTAAACTAGATTTATTTATTGGTGTTTAATGACACTTTTGAAGGCCAGAGTCACCTCGAGTTGGACATGTTTTACAGATGGAGGAAGCCTGAGTACCCAGAGAACCACGAGTGGTGGTGAGGAACTGTCAGTCAGACACCCCATCATACTAACTCTGCACAAGCATGGCTAGCATTTGTTGAAGAAAAGTCCACCATTGACGAGCAGACACCGAAGTACACGGCACCACCATACCCCTACATGAACAATCAGGATTAAGTGCCTTGCCCTAGGACACTAGTGGTGCGGACTGGACTGCTCTGGACTGGTGGACTGTGGTCCAGTCCGGACCGGGTGCCACTGGGCCAGTTTGGACCGGTTTACACTCCCGGTGTGGTATTTTCTGGTCCAGTCCACTATTTTACGTCGAGCCAACTATTGTGAATTTATCCCATATATGTCCCGACATACAATTAGCAATGATGCATTAATGGGTTCAAGTGGTTAATAGACGAATATTTGATGCCACGAAAACATCACAATCACATACAGTAGAACCTGTCTTGAGAGACCGCCCTTTGGGCCACACAAAAGTGGTCTCTCAAGACAGGTGGTCTCTCATAACAGGTTTCAGGTTTTCTCAAATCAGTGAATAACCAACCACAAAATTCAGAAATGGAGAAGAATGAATTTTTGTAATTACTTTGTAGTTGCTCTTTTTTATGAAGTATTTGTAACAAATTGAAATGGACTGTTATAAAAATTATAAAAATAAATTAGTGTTGAAAATCTTCATTGAAGATTTTCAACACTAATTTATTTTTATAATTTTTATAACAGTCCATTTCAATTTGTTACAAAAAGATTTTCAACACAAATTTATTTTTATTCCTATCAGTCACATTTCAGGTGTGTATGAAATTGTTTATTCAGCAGTAATTCTAATCTTTTCACTGGGGTCTTATAAAAACATCTCAATCTGTAATGAGTTAGCAATTGAAACCCAATTAAGAGCTTTTAATACTTTTAATTATGTTAGTATTACCACAATGGATTTTCCAATTCCAGAACAGGTAGAAAGTTTTTGTCATGGTTTCAGTCTTCAAAGGGGCGGTCTCTCAAGACAGGTCCATTATGGCATAAAAATACAAGTTGGTACCAGGTCACAGTGGTCTCTCAAGACATGTGGTCTCTCAAGACAGGTGGTCTCCCATAGCAGGTCCATTATAGAGTAAAAACAATCGGTGCCTGGTAGATGTGGTCTCTCAAGACAGGTGGTCTCTCAAGACAGTGGTCTCTCAAGACAGGTTTTACTGTATATACGGAGAAAGGTGAATGAGATAAAGAATAATAATAGGAAGGAGCACAATTGCAGTCTTGCCAGAACAATAAAGAAAACGGGGGGTTCGAGCTCAAACGTATTTTGGAACTGGATAAATAAACGGGGGAAAAGTAGTGTGCAGAGTATCAAAGTGGATGGGGAAAGTACAGAAGATAAAGGCCGTATCGCTTCAGAGTTAGTCAAGCACTGGGAAAAGATAAACGATAGGCGATGGGGCAGTGGGTCCCCACCAAAAAGAAATACACTGGTGGAGGAGAACCTATCCAATCGTGTATGTAGCGAAATAACGGCAGAAGAAGTGCGGAACGTGGTCTCGAAATTAAAAAATGGTAAAGCGGGAGGGACTGATGAAATTCCGAACGAATTCCTCAAAAATGGAGGGGAGGCACTTATTGAAGTCCTGACAAACCTTTTCAACCTGGCTCTGCGAAAGCAAGAGGTCCCCAGAGAGTGGAGGGAAAGTAAGGTGTCGTTCATACACAAAAAGGGGGATAAGGAAGTTCTAGATAACTATAGGGGGATATCAGTTAGTAGTAACATCGGAAAAGTATTCTGTAAGGTCATATACGGTAGACTAGAGGAAGTTATTGAAGAGAAAGGTTTTTTAGGAGAAATTCAAAATGGTTTCAGGAAAGGACGAAGAGTCACTGATCACCTATTTACACTCACCCAACTGATAGAATCAACAAAGGCTGAAAAGAAAAAGGTGTTTCTGGCATTTCTAGATGTGAAAAAAGCGTACGACCGAGTGTGGAGGAAGGTATGTGGCGAAAGCTCGAGGGCATTGGACTGGGGGGTGACTTTGTGGGAATCATGAAAGCACTGTATACAGATGTGCAAAGCCAACTCAGTCTAGGGAGTATCACTACAAAACGAGTCCCTATGGATATAGGCCTCAAGCAGGGGTGTATCTTTTCACCGATTTTGTTTGCATTGTATGTTAAAGATTTAGGGGACGAACTAATTCAGAGTGCGGAGGGGGTAAATGTTGGAGACATAAAGGTACCAGGCTTATTTTTTGCGGACGACATGGTGTTAATGTCTAGAACTGAACAGGGGCTAGAGAAACTGCTGGAAATTGTTGGTAGATATGGGAACACTTGGCGGCTCGAACTAAATGAAAATAAAAGCAAGGTAATACCCGTTGGACGCAAGGTAGATATGACGAAGAGATGGAGAGTGGGGGAGTTCTCAATCCCCGAAGGGGAAAGCAAACAAATCACTGTAGGAGAAACGGGAGAGTATGAGTATCTAGGGGTAAGCATAAATATAACGGGAAGAGGGGTGTACAGAAATTACTCAGCCAAACTGATTCTGAAGGGGAAAAGAATTCTGAACCAACTAAAACTTTTAGGGAAAAATAGTTTCAATAAGGTCTTTGTGGGGAAAACACTGTGGGAGAGGGTGGGTTTACCAAGTATAACGTATGGCACGGACGTGATTCCATTAAACCAAACCGTTATTAAGAAGTTGGAAAGTACTCAGAATGATGCCGGCAGATGGATAACAGGGTCGAGTAATGCTGCAGCTTTGGAAGCAGTAAGGGGGGAGCTTGGGTGGATGAAAATCAAGGACAGGGTAGATTTGGGAAAACTGTGTTACTTTAACTACTTGAGAAACTTGCCTGACAACCGGTGGTGCAAATTGATGCTCGATACCATTTGGAATTCTAATATAGAAACGGGGTGGTCAAAACATGTGAGGGAACTAATGGACAATTACTCTATAGAGGTCACAAACATAGAAGTAGGAATGAAAGAAGGCAAAAGGTTTGTGAAAGAGAGAGTCATGGAAGACTGCAATCGAAACTGGCGAGCAGGGGTTAGCGTGAAAAGACCACTGCAGGGGTTACAATATAAAGAAAAGCCAGCTTTTGAGAAGTACCTAGATGGCACCTTTGGAGGGTCACTGCTGTTCAAACTGAGATCAAGATCACTGGAGCTTCGGGGAAAAATTGGGAGAGATGGGGAAAAGGGATGCCAAATGTGCCACTCTGGAGTAGTGGAGACCCTGGAACATTTTCTCTTGGAATGCCCACAGTATATACCTCATAGAATAAAATTTACTGGAAGAATAATGCAGAAGTGGGGTGAAGAAACAAAGGATAGATGGCTGAAGGGGGACACGAGGGAGAGGGTAGGAATGCTTATTGAAGAAATTGAAAAAGAGGAAGTGAGGGACACTATTAAGCAGTTTATATCTGAATGCTGGGAGGAGAGGAGGGGAAGAGGGGGTGGGGTGCAGGGGGAATGATGGCCTTCTCTTATGAGGACCGCGACAAATCAGCGGCTGGCCAAAGAGTTATTATTATTATACAGTACGTGGAGAGTGGATTGTAAGTAAATCACCCACGGAGTGGGGTTATCACCCAAGCTATAACTTCAAATTTTGTTCATATCGACAAAAAACACAAGCAATGTTTCAGTCAATGGACAACCGACTTTAACCCGGAGGGCCATTGGCTGAACCATTGCAGGTGCTGGTTGTGCTTTGCAACAAATTCGCAATTATTGCTTGGGTGGAATCTCCACTCTGCGGGTGATTTAGTGATAATACACTCTCCACGTACTGTAGATGTCACAATCCCCATGCTGCATATGTCAGCGATTCAGTTGAATGCGGCTTTGTGGGCAGCCACATGCTTTTGATGTAACCGACTTGTGGCAACGTGTATTGATGTTGCCAACTTCTGACTTTTCGTCACTCGCAAAACTGTTGCAGATGATCTTTTTTCACAAAAAATCCTGATTTTGAGTTCTTCCAATCCTAAGATATGGTCCCTTTTACATAGTTCCATCTTTTATTCAACATGTAAAATACGTAAATTTTATTCAATGTTTTTTTCTCTGTTCAGTGAGGTGTATTGCCTAAAATGGATGTGAAATGAATATAATAGTGTATATTCGCGTTACTGCAAGGGCTATTGCAGTGTACCCTTGCCACCAGAAACAGACAATGCTGCACACAATCATCAAACATTGTATGTGTACTCTTTGCAAAGCAGTCAATTTTATTTTTTAATATATAGGTTAACAACTTTGAGAAGACGGGCAATTCATTAACATATGAGTAGTCCGGACTGCTTTGGACCCGTCCAGGCATGGATATCAGACCGGAAAGATCTCAACAGTACCAGGCTGTATCACCTTTACAGTGGGCTGGACCACTTTTACATGGTCCAGTTCGATCTGCGTCACTATCCAGGAGGTCTACCCAACGAGATGAAATAGAATAAATGCTCAATTTATCACTATTATACAGGTTAGTATAGAGGAAAATGACCAAATTCAGGGTAAATGAATCTTCACATTTTCCTGCACTCAGTCTCTGAGCTGAAGCAAGGCCAAGGACTTGATTTGTGTCGAACTGCTCAAATTGAACTTGTAAACAAAGTTTTAGGATATTTTATCCCATTGAAAATTGGATTCTGACCTACTTGGAGCGATTCGCTTCGCGACAACTCGACCCCCTCCAGATCATGATGAGAACACATCAACAGTTATTATTTTCAGTATTATTTTCAAGACTTAGGCTATTAAAAAATTTCTTGTTTCTCAGGCAACTCCCTAATCACAGAAAATCTGCCTTTTTTGACCTGGAAATCTCTTCTATGACACCATTTTGCACTTGTAGGACAAATATTTAACCAACTGTATCTTGTTTGACAGAGCTCACAGAGCTCTGTCAAACAAGATACAGTTCGTTATATTTTCTACTACATTATGGAAAATTTTCACTGCTGAAAACATTGGTTTGCCACATAAAAGTGTAAGCAGTAAAATTTCTGATTCCACCTACTTTGAGAAAACGGGTAAAACAGAAGTGGCATAAAGCCTGCTTTTGATTTTGAACTCTCAAGAAAGTAAATTACTATGTCTGATCAGTTTAGGAATATTCATCATTTCTGTTGGACCATCAATAAACCACAGTGCTCTCCAAAATCATGGTATCAATTGTTATACAATCCAGAATAATATTATTTCAATTTTGCATACAGTAGTACCTGTTCTCATGAGGAGAATTGTTTGAATAGAGAGTAATCGCTTGACTGGGCTGGTTACGTGAAATAATTCATGAGAGGTGAGGGATGTTGTACAAACACGAGTGCGCGAATGCGCAGAAGTGTTTTACAGAAAAGTCCCTCGCCTCGAATGAATTATTTCACATAACCAGTCCATTCAAGTGATTACTCTGTTTATTACTTTTCATTATTAACGATAATTATATTATTTAACCCTTTGCCTAATGTAACGGCCAAAACTGGCCAGCGCCATTCTCAAAAATCGCAAATTAATTTTCATTATTTTTTTCATTATTTGTCTCTAAAACATAAGTTATGACCCCTCATTGGAACGAGCGCATTGAGCTTGTTCCAAGGAGGAGTCATAACCTATGTTTTTGAGACAAAGAATGAAAATAATAGTTATTCAAGACTTTTTTTGCAAGTGTCGTCTGCTTTTCACGTTAGGTAAAGGGTTAAAAAAAACCCCAAAAAACAATGAAGTCCCCATTACACCCACGGCAAAGCATCCTCGTTTGCGCGCACGGATACATGACCCAATTGTTGATTGCATAATTCACTTGTGAAGTTATCGTTTATAATCAAACCTGGAAATCCTAGTAAATCACACTTTGGAAGGTAATAAATGTTTACAAACCCCACTACACCAGTATTGGCTGATTCAGCAAGAAGTTCTGCCTGGAATGCAGACAAAGCTTCCTGTTCAATCGGCAGGTTCAACAACAATTTATTGGCACTGATTGGCTTATATACATTCCATGGAGCACACACACCATTTCTTAGGCATTTAGAGGATGTTTGTGAAGCAAAACAATGAAACATGATTCAGGAGAGCGATTTGTTCACTGAGGTAGCTCCCAGGGAAGCGATTTTTTGCCACCCTGGATTTTTCAAAATGCCAGGCCTACAAAAACGCTCACCTGACCAAGTTGTTTAAGGCCAACAAAAACAAGAGGCTCCGGGCAGCCTGAGGTGTTCACCTGGCAAAAGTTGTTTAACCCTTCACCAAACACAGTATTTTAAAATGAAAGTGTCAATGACACTGTAGCTTAACCTGTCTGTATGTTGTGTTTGATGAAAAGGATAATGTTCAATGTTTATGAAAGGATTATGAAATAAGACAAGAATTGTGATAATTGGGAATATGTTAATTTCTGTTCCCTGTATGCTATGTTTTCAATAAAAACAATATGAGGTGTAGACTGTACTAAAGAATTTAGGGGTGGGTTAATGTGGCCCTCACCGTTAATGTATGTGGCCCTCACAATTAATGTCCGTCAATGAAAGTTACCAAGTTACAGTGAAATTATTACACAACAAGTCATCCTTTCAAGTTACAATGAAATCCCTTCACATTTATTATTTATTTATTTATTGGTGTTTAAGGTCACACACTTATGCACAATGGCTAATCGTGACCGTAAATCCCTTCATAAATACAACCTGTAGACTGTGCTAAAGGTTTTTTGGGCTTCGGGTCTGTGTAGCCATCACGGTTGACCGATCACAATCCAAAAGGGACGTCATCATCTAGACATTATACGAGTCATCCTACCAAGTTACAATGAAATCCCTTCATAAATATGACCTGTAGTCTGAGCTAAAGTTTTTCGGGTTTTGGGCTTGGGCAGCTGTCATGGTTGAATGATCGCGCCCAAAAGGGGCGTTCTCATCGAGGCATTATCTGGAGTCATCCTACCAAGTTACAATGAAATCCCTTCATAAATATGACCTGTAGACTATGCTAAAAGTTTTCGAGCTTCGGGCCCCTGTAGCCATCACAGTTCCAATCGCGACCAAAAGGGGACGTTATCATCTAGGCATTATTAGGAGTCAACCTACCAAGTTACAATGAAATCCCTCCATAAATACAGCCTGTAGACTGTGCTAAAGGTTTTCAGGTTTTGGGCTTGGGCAACCATCACGGCTGAATGATCGCGACCAAATGGGGCGTTCTCATCAAGACATTATCTGGAGTAATCCTACCAAGTTACAATGAAATCCCTTCATAAATATGACCTGTAGACTATGCTAAAAGTTTTCGAGCTTCGGGCCCCTGTAGCCATCACAGTTCACCAATCGCGACCAAAAGGGGACGTTATCATCTAGGCATTATTAGGAGTCAACCTACCAAGTTACAATGAAATCCCTCCATAAATACAGCCTGTAGACTGTGCTAAAGGTTTTCAGGTTTTGGGCTTGGGCAACCATCACGGCTGAATGATTGCGACCAAATGGGGCATTCTCATCTAGACATTATCTGGAGTAATCCTAGCAAGTTACAATGAAATCCCTTCATAAATATGACCTGTAGACTATGCTAAAAGTTTTCGAGCTTCGGGCCCCTGTAGCCATCACAGTTCACCAATCGTGACCAAAAGGGGATGTTATCATCTAGGCATTATTAGGAGTCAACCTACCAAGTTATAATGAAATCCCTCCAAAAATACAACCTGTAGACTGTGCTAAAGGTTTTCAGGTTTTGGGCTTGGGCAACCATCACAGCTGAATGATCGCGACCAAATGGGGCGTTCTCATCTAGACATTATCTGGAGTAATCCTACCAAGTTACAATGAAATCCCTTCATAAATATGACCTGTAGACTGTGCTAAAGGTTTTCGGGCTTCGGGCCCCTGTAGCCATCACAGTTGACCAATCGTGACAAAAAGGGGATGTTCTCATCTAACATTATATGGAGTCAACCTACCAAGTTACAATGAAATCCCTCCATAAATATGACCAGTAGACTGTGCTAAAGGTTTTCAGGCTCGTGCAGTGGTCACGGTTGACAGATCGTGACCAAATATCAAATGGGGAAGTTCTCATCTAAACATCATACAGAGTCATCCTACCAAGTTACAATGGAATCCCTCCATATTAAATATGACCTGTAGGCTGTGCTAAAAGTTTTTCGGTTTTGGGCTTGAGCAGCCGTCACAGTTGACAGATCTTGACCAAAAGGGGACGTTCTCAACTGGTAGATATTATACAGAGGCATCCTACCAATTTACAATGAAATCCCTTCATAGATACGACCTGTTGACTGTGCTAATGGTTTTGGGGTTTTGGGCCCAGGCAGCCATCACGATTGACCGATCGCGACCAAAAGGGGCCGTTCTCATCTACACATGACCTCAAAACCTGCATATGAAATTTCATGACGATCGGACAAAAGCTACAGGGTGTGCTAAAGGAAAATATGAACAGACTCACAGACTAACAGACTTCCACACGCGTTATGGCAATAGCTTATCTTGACTTTGTCAAGTTAAGCTAAAAATAAATTCACATTTTTCTAAACAAAATTCACAATTTTTCAATGAAACCATACAAATAATGGAGCTTGTAGAGCTGGTTCTAATGACATCCATATTTTTATGGTTTTATTGAGAAACTGCAGATATTTTAGGCTGTGGTAGGCTTATTCTGGTTAATGTTCTGGTTGTTTTTGGTCGCTATGCTAGGTAAAGGGTTAAAGGCGGATTTAATTTATTTATATATTTATTTATTGGTGTTTAAGGTCACAATCCTGACCACAACATGGAGATAAAGTCAAGGTCAGTCAATCGTTTATACCCCATGCTTCCTATTTTAGAGGAGGACTTGCACCCCAAGCATTAGTGACTGGATTCTATTTTACCAGTAAAAAGGTGTTTGTTTACCACAGTAAACAAGCACTGCCTAACTTCCCAGGGTTCCTGCGAAGGAACAGATTTAATTAACATTTATGACAAGTTAATATTACAGAGGAATGAAATCATGTAATTATTTATAACTTTTATGTCCACGTCAGATGATTTTTTCTAGTATTGAGATGCTAACATAGAATTGATGCCCAGATTTTCAGTATTGTAAAAACTAGGGAGATTATTCATTATACAGTGGAATCCTGTTAATTGAATAGCCACTTTGCCAGTGAAAATTATTCAATTAACAGGAGTATTTAATTAACAGGGATTGTGTCATTTTCCTGTATTCTAGAGATAAATTTAGCATTTATTCTATTATGTCTTGTTTGACAGAGCTCTATGAGCTCTGTCAAACAAGATAGAATAGATTAAATGTCTGTATTGGATGTACTGAGGCCAAATAGGTCTATAAACAAAGGAAAACTGTGGACAGTCAGGGTAATTTCTCGACAGGTTACAAGATTTTTATTCAATTAACAGGAGTTTACTCTATAACCTATATTCAATTAACAGGTCAAATTTGTGCTGGAGGTATGGTAAATGGTTTTGTGTTGGAAAATTATATTCAATTAACAGGGATATACAATTAAGTTCTTATATATCAAATATCAAAACATTCTGAATGGTGGTTCTTTAAAAGATTTCAAAGAATATTCCGCTTCTGCACGACGTTAAAATCTGGGATAGCAAACCCAAATATTAACCAAGGGACTTTATTTGAACAAACTTGAAATTGACCACCCCCCCCCCCCCCCCCCCCCCCAACCCAACAATGTTGTATAACAAATATCAAAAGATTCTGACTGGTGACTCAGGAAAAGAAGATTTTTAGGTAATATTCCAAATATAGCACAGTTGAAATTTGGATTCCCATAGGAAACACAAGTATCAACCCAGGGACTTGATTTGAACAAACTGAACCTGACCTCTCTAAGGATGCTGTTTACCAATTATCAATAGATTATGTCTGGACTTTTAAAAGATTATTCCTCATATTGGTCTAAGTTACAATTTGTGCTACAGTAGGGAGCCCAGATATTAACACAAGGACTTGATTTGAACAAACTTGAATCTGACTCCACAAAGGATGGTGTATATCATATATCAAAATATTCTGACTAGTGGTTCAGCAGAAGAATATTTCCCACAGTGTACCATGTTAAAATTCAGTCTTCCATTGGGAGCCAAAATATCAACTCAGGGAATTGATTTGAACAAACTTGAATCTGACTCCACTAAGATGGTGTATACCATATATCAAACTATTCTGACCGGCGGTTCAGAAGAAGAATATTCCCCACATTGCATCAAGTTAAAATTCAGGCTTCCATGGGGAGCCAAAATATCAACACAGGGACTTATTCGAGTTTTTTAAAAATTATTCCTCATATTGCACCAAGTTAAAATTTGGGCTCTCATAGGGAGACCAAATATTAACTGAGGGACTTGATATGAACAAGTTTGAATCTGACCCCTATAACATTGTATACCCAATATCAAAAGATTCTTATTTGTGTTTCTCAAGAAGATTTTTTAAAAATTTCAGCAAATATGCTCAATAAGCATTTTACAGTTCCCCCTGTGGTACACTTTGACACAACCGCTGTTTTTACCATTCCGTCCCACTGGTCCTAAAGAGCTTCATACCAAATTACAGTTATCGGTTCCATGTTGTTGGGAAATAAGGGCGTTTGAAAATATTTCTATTTTTAGTACATTAGGTTTCCCAAGGGGACACGTGAACATTTTTTTTTGAGTCAAGTACTTATGAATCAATAACACAACATACCAAATTTGATTCAAATTGGCTCATCAGTTCATGGCTTACGACCTCTCATTGAGTTCATTCCAATGAGGGGTCATAGGCTATGTTTGTGATGCAAAAAATGAGTTATTCAAGAACTTAGTTTGCAAGTATCGTCTTCCTTTCATGTTAGGTAGAGGGTTAACCCCTATCTAACCCAGCAGCCTTATCCAGAAAGGGCTATAAATGAAAGTGTCAATGACACTGTAGCTGAACTTGACAAACTTGAACTTGGTAAGTTATAAATGAAATGGCAAAATTGAAGATCATTGGTACCAATGTTATTTGGTGAAATTTCAACATAACAGCATTGTGTGTGCACAACGTCAGAGTAATCCATGCATTTTTAAATGTAAACTGTAAGACTGACTAAAGGAAGAATGTTGATACACAAGTGCAGTATGTTCAGAGGTTATTGTAAATGGCAACTCTTTTCACAGAAATGAATGCTAATCAATAGCCCTTATCTCAAGGTCTTGCCTAATGAGCACACCAAGTTCAAAAACAATCCTATGATAAATGTGGCCTGTACACCATGTCAAAGAAGAATGTTGATGCACAAATGCAATAAATTCAAAGATTGTTGCTAACAGCAACAGTTTTTGATGGAAATGAAAAGAAAATCAATAGCTCCTATCTTTGTCAACCTGTATAAGCATACAAAGTTTCAAAACAACCTGATAATGAATGTTCCCTCTGAGGCATGCCAAAGGAAGATGTCAATGCACAAATGCAGAAGTAGAAGGTCATTGCTTGTGGCAATGTTTTGGGGTTTTTTTTTATGGAAATGCATAAATATACCCTGCAGAGAGCGCAAAATGGATAAGTTGATGCACAAATGCAGTAAATTCAAAGGCTGGTGATAATGACAATAATTTTTATGGAAATGAAAAAAAGCAACAGCTCACATCTGGAGGTCACCCCGAACACACATACAAAATTTCAAAGTGATCTGATCATAAATGTGCCCTGAAGAGTGTGTTAAAGGGAAATATTGATGTCTGACTAAACTAAGTTCAAAGGTCTGCGGCAACTATTGATGCCTGACTAAACTAAGTTTAAAGATCGTTGCCAGCGGCAACATTTTTTGATGGACGGAAATGGAAGAAAATCGATAGCTCCCATCTAGAGGTCACCCCAAACAAGCATGCCAGGTTTCAAAGCAATGCCATCATAAATGTGCCCTGTAGGGTGTGCCAAAGGGAAATATTGAGGTCTGACTAGACTAAGTTCTAAGAACGTTGGCCGTGGCAACATTTTTTGATGGAAATGAAAGAAAATCGATAGCTCCCATATAGAGGTCACCCCAAACAAGCATGCCAGGTTTCAAAGCAATGCGATCATAAGTGTGCCTTGTAGGGTGTGCCAAAGGGAAAGATTGAGGTCTGACTAAACTAAGTTCTAAGAACGTTGGCCGTGGCAACATTTTTTGACGGAAATGGAAGAAAATCAATAGCTCCCATCTAGAGGGCACCTTAAACAAGCATCCCAGCTTTCAAAGCAATCCGTTAATAAATGTGCCCGGTAGGGTGTGCCAAAGGGAAAAATTGAGGTCTGACTAAACTAAGTTCTAAGAACGTTGGCCGCGGCAACATTTTTTGACGGAAATGGAAAAAAATCGATAGCTCCCATTTAGAGGTCACCCCAAACAAGCATACCAGGTTTCAAAGCAATCCAATCATAAATGTGCCCTGTAGGGTGTGCCAAAGGGAAATATTGTGGTCTGACTAAACTAAGTTCTAAGAACGTCGGCCGTGGCAACATTTTTTGACGGAAATTGAAGAAAATTGATAGTTCCCATCTAGAGGTCACCCTAAACAAGCATGCCAGGTTTAAAAGCAATCCGATCATAAATGTGCAAGGGAAGGGTGTGCCAAAGGGAAATATTGAGGTCTTCTGACAAAACAAAGTTCTTGATAGCTCCCATCTAGAGGTCACCCTAAACAAGCATACCAGGCTTCAAAGCAA
Organism: Pictodentalium vernedei; assembly: GCA_031216915.1. Lineage (NCBI taxonomy): Eukaryota > Metazoa > Mollusca > Scaphopoda > Dentaliida > Dentaliidae > Pictodentalium > Pictodentalium vernedei. Next base: position 100,334,300 of record CM062294.1, read on the forward strand.
TCCAGTCATAAATGTGCCCTGTAGGGTGTGCCAAAGGGAAATATTGTGGTTTGACTAAACTAAGTTGTAAGAACGTTGGCCACGGCAAAATGTTATGACGAAAATTGAAGAAAATTGATAGCACCCATCTAGAGGTCACCCCAAACAAGCATACCAAGTTTCAAAGTGATCTGATCATAAATGCGACCTGTGGGGTGTGCCAAAGGAAATTGTGGATGTACGTACATACTAACGTACGTACTAACATACGTACGTACGTTACGTATGCCGACGGACGAGAAGTGATGGCAATAGCTCAGCTTGACTAAAAATGCAATTCAAATGTTGTCTTTTCAATTTTTGCCTCCCCAAAATAGCTCATGGCCAATCATTATGACACTGGCATGGGCTCATTCCAACGCAGGATCACAAGCTAATTTTTTGAGGCAAATAAACAAAAATATTTAGTTATTCAAGAAATGCTTGTCAAGTGTCGCCTGCTAGTCATGTTAGGTGAAGAGTTAAATTTATTGTTAGACCACATCCTTTGGTCTTTGGTCATTTCCTGTTGTGATGTTACAGTATTATTTATTTATTGATTCATTGGTGTTTAAGGTCACATACTTATGCACAATGTCTAATCATGACCGTGACAGTTTTTTTTATGTGTGGAGGAAGCTGGAGCACCCGGAGAGAACCACCGAGCAGCTGCCAGCTCCCCAACATCGTAACTCCACACTGCAGCACAGGCAGGGTTAGATTGGTTGAAGACATGCACACCATCGACATGCAGTAAGCCTTAGTGCACGGCTTCATCGTGCCCCCATGTGGACAATCAGGGTTAAGTGCCTTGCCCAAGGACACAACACGGGAGTCCGAATAGATCTCTCGGACGGTCACCCATCCGAGGACTAACCAGGCTCGATGTTGCTGATGTTATCCCCCGATGTTACAGTAACTTTTCACCTAACATGAATACTGGTAGCAGACAAAACTTGATAAAAAAAAACTAAGGGTGTGACTGTCCCAGATGGGCCTGCCCATTCCCCCCATTATATGATTATTCTAAGATGAAAAGGGGCATAGCTCTGGCAAACAAGGGCAATGAGTTGGCACAGCCAACAGATGCTCCCCGAATGTCATACTCCTGCTCCCAACTGCCAAGCATGAATTTCTAGTCATTTGTCTTTGTTGATATTGAATTAATAAATATCTTATCTTATTTCCGTTAAACCATACAGGAGGCCACCAAATGTGTTCGATGTGGCACTAATGCCCCAGCTGCCATGACAAACTATATTTTAGTGGTTAACAAAGTCCAAAAAGGGGCCATGATTCAGATAAAAATTATCGCACCACGCTCAAAATCAAACCCAACTGGTATATTGTCTACAGTAAGCTATAATCCAAGTTTGATTGAAATCGGACACCTATAACTCAAGTTACCACCCGGAAACCAATATCAACATGTCTTCCAAGTCAGAAAAGTGCCATAACTCTGAAAAAAAATATCGGGACAAGCCCACTATCAATCCCAACCTGTATTATGTGGTTAAAAACCTATGTATAAAATTTTGTTTCATTTCGTTCACTCAAACTAAAGTTATTGTCCGAAAATCAATATGAACATGTCTAAGTTGCAAAAGGGCCATAACTCTACCAAAAAATATCAAACCAAGCCCATTATCAATCCCAACCTGCATTATGTGGTTATAAACCCATGTACAAAATTTGGTTTCATTTTGTTCAGTCAAACTTAAGTGATCGTATGGAAACCATTTGTTTCGGGTGGATGGATGGATGGATGAACAGACAGACAGATAGCTGGACAGACAGATGGAGAGGGCAGTGACTATATGCTCCCCCCAAATTTTTCAGGGAAGCATAAAAAAGTCCAATCGAAACTATAATCGCCAGTGCACAGGTTCCCATGGTAGTCAACATCCATTCCAAGTTTCAAAGGAATCGACCCACAAACATCTGAGAAAATCTCCGGACAAAATTATAGGCCTGCTTTTTCAAGTTGATAATTCTGGCAAAAATAATCTGACCACGTCTGTAATCACAGGTGCGTAGATTCCCATGGTGATGAACATTCAGACAAAGTTTTGAGCAGATTGGACCATAAACGTTTGAGAAAAGCTCTGGACTAAATTATGTCTACGGACAGATGGATGGAAGGACAAGGTGTTTCCAGTATACCCCCTCACCCCCCTACAACTCGTTGCAGGGGGTATAAAATTTTTTAAATGTTAGTCAACAGAGCATTTGTGTGTCTGAAACATGGCTTATGACTCTTCTTGGGAATAAACTCAAGGAGATCATTCCTGAGGTTTCATAAGCTATGCTTTGTAGGCAATGAAACTGTCAATGTTACAGTAAAATAATTCCAAAACGAGTCATCCTACCAAGTTACAATGAAATCCCTTCATAAATATAACTTGCAGACTTTGCTAAAGGAATCTAGGTCACATGACCAGCCGGCGGTAACGGTTGACCGATCATGACCAAAATAACTCAGTCCCATCTAGACATCATACCAAATTATCCTTCTAAGTTACAATGAAATCACTTCATAAATATTGAAAGAAGATGGTGCTGAACAAATCTAGGTGACGTGCCTGTGCGGCCATCACGGTTGACTAAATCCGACCAGTGGGGGCATGGTGACATTGTGGTAACCGGTCCTTGTCAGATCGCCGAAGTTAAGCAATGTTGAGCCTGGTTAGTCCTTGAATGGGTGACCAACTGAGCGATCGATTCGGACTCGGACTCCCGTTTTGTGTCCTTGGGCAAAGCACTTAACCCCAATTGTCTGGGGGGGGGGGGGGGGGGGCACGATGACGCCGTGCACTAAGGCATACTGCACATCGATGGTGCACATGTCTTCAACCAATCTAACCCTGCCTGTGCTGCAGTGTGGAGGTTACAATGTTGGGGAGCTGGCAAGTTACAATGAAAAATCCCTTCATAAATAAAACCTGTAGACTGTGCGAAAAGGTTTTCAGGCTCGCGTAGCCATCACGGTTGACCGATCACGACCAAAAGGGGGGCATTTTCATCTAGACATGACCTCAAACCTGCATATGAAATTATTTCTTGATGACAAGAACTATAGGGTGTAGCCTGTGCTCAAGAAAATGTGAACAGACTCACAGACTTCCACACGTGTGATAGCAATAGCTTATCTTGACTTTGTCAAGTTCAGCTATAAATTGAAACAATAATAAAATGTGCATAGTGTTTTTTTTTGGAAAATAGGACAAGTACTTTTTGGCTTTTATGTTAGATAAAGGGTTAACCCTTTACTCAATATCAAAATTTGTTATTTTTTTTTTAACTATTCAAAAAATTTCAACAAAAACCATATCATGTGACCCCTCATTATAATGAGCCCCACAAGCTCTTTTTAGGGAGAGGGGGGAGGAGAGTCACACCATATGGTTTTGTTGAAATTTAAAAAAAACCCTCCTCAATAGTGTGAAATGTGCGGGTGGATAATTGGGTGATTGATTAGTTAAAGGGTTAATCCAATCCACCATATCTGTGATTTAACATATGACATCAATTATGGACTTTGGTGGTCTCCTACATAATTGATCAGGTTTAGAGGATTTTGAATCTTGATTACATCACAAGCCAATATATTTGATACAGTGTGTCATTACCACAGAAATTATTCTTCATCTTTAGATCAGAAATTTTCTTCTTTTTTCCCCGTTACCAATCTCAAATACAGTAGAACCTGTCTTGAGAGACCGCCCTTTGGGCCACACAAAAGTGGTCTCTCAAGACAGGTGGTCTCTCATAACAGGTTTCAGGTTTTCTCAAGTCAGTGAATAACCAACCACAAAATTCAGAAATGGAGAAGAATGGATTTTTGTAATTACTTCGTAGTTGTTCTTTTTTATGAAGTTTTTGTAACAAATTGAAATGGACTGTTATAAAAATTATAAAAATAAATTAGTGTTGAAAACCTTCATTGAAGATTTTCAACACTAATTTATTTTTATAATTTTTATAACAGTCCATTTCAATTTGTTACAAAAAGATTTTCAACACAAATTTATTTTTATTCCTATCTGTCACATTTCAGGTATGTATGAAATTGTTTATTCAGCAATAATTCTAATCTTTTCACAGGGGTCTGTTACAACCAGTAGTGTATAAATTTACCAGTAATGTCGAAATCGACCAGTAATGTCGAAAAAATTAACCAGTAATGTCGAAATCAACCAGTAATGTCGAAAAAATCGACCAGTAATGTAAAAATCCGTAATGTCGAAAAATTAACCAGTAGTGTCAAAAAGTGACGACCAAAATGACGATTTTTCGCAAAAATTTCAATATTTTTTCGGGTTGCTCAAATTGTACTTTTGCCTATATTTATCAAATTTTAACCATTTTCGCGCAAGTTTAAACACATTTACCCCAGTAAATATGGAATTTTGTGTTTAACAATTATTTCCCTCGTTCATATGCACAACATATCCCATCCTATTTGCTCTCTCTCTCTCTTTCTCTCTCTCCTCTTTCTATCTATCTCCCCTCTTTCTATCCCATGTCCCTCTGCCTTTGCCCCCCCTCTCTCTCTCTCCATCATTCTCTCTCTCTATCCCCCTCTCCCTCTGTCTTTGCCCAGCTCTCTTTCCCCATCCATCCATCCATCCATCCATCCATCCATCCATCCATCCCTCTCTCTCTCCCTATCTCTCTATCTCTCCTCTTTCTATCCCATGTCCCTCTGCCTTTGCCCCCTCTCTCTCCATCATTCTCTCTCTCTATCCCCTCTTCCTCTGTCTTTGCCCAGCTCTCTTTCCCCATCCATCCATCCTTCTCTCTCTCTCTCACTTTGCCTTTGCCCTCTCTATCTATCTATCTATCTATCTATCTATCTATCTATCTATCTATCTATCTATCTATCTATCTATCTATCTATCTATGCCCCTCTCTCTCTATGCCCTGTCCCTCTGCCTTTGCCCCTACCTCTATCTCTCATTCTCTCTCTCCCCTTCTTTCTCTATCGCTCTCTCCCTATCCCCTTTTCCCTCTGTCTTTGTCAAACTCTCTCTCTGTCTCTCCCCTCCCTCTCTCTCTCTCCCTCCTTCCCCCTCTCTCTCTGGATATATAATGAATTGATACGACGCTGAAATATTTAGTCTAGTATTTAGCGCTCGCACAGACAGACATACAGTCCAGTCACACATGTAGGCTGGCAAGTGTGTAGGCAGGCAGGTTAGCAGCATCCAGGCAGACGGACAGAAATCCAGAGAGACAGATAGCAATGTGGCGTGTAAAAAATAACTCCTAGACGTGGATAGACAACTGAATGACGGAAAGATAGGCAGACCTACATACAAAGATTGATTGGTTGGTTGATTGATTGATTGATTGACATTATAATAGTCAGTCATCAAAGCACACGACCAGGGTTGTCATCGGGGGGGGGGGGGGGGGGGGGGCTATACCCCCCTCCCCCTTCGGCAAGTGTTAGTGCTCCTCATTTTGGTCGTCACTTTTTGACACTACTGGTTAATGTTTCGACATTACGGATTTTTACATTACTGGTCGATTTTTTCGACATTACTGGTTGATTTCGACATTACTGGTTAATTTTTTCGACATTACTGGTCGATTTCAACATTACTGGTAAATTTATACACTACTGGTTGTAACAGGGTCTTATAAAAACATCTCAATCTGTAATGAGTTAGCAATTGAAACCCAATTAAGAGCTTTTAATACTTTTAATTATGTTAGTATAACCACAATGGATTTTCCAATTCCAGAACAGGTAGAAAGTTTTTGTCATGGTTTCAGTCTTCAAAGGGGCGGTCTCTCAAGACAGTTCCATTATGGCATAAAAATACAAGTTGGTACCAGGTCACAGTGGTCTCTCAAGACAGGTGGTCTCTCAAGACAGGTGGTCTCCCATAGCAGGTCCATTATAGAGTAAAACCAATCGGTGCCTGGTAGATGTGGTCTCTCAAGACAGGTGGTCTCTCAAGACAGTGGTCTCTCAAGACAGGTTTTACTGTAGATGATACTTGCATCCACCCTGGATAACTGAAAATTTCCATCTTTGTGTTTGTTTCAAAACTATAGCTTATAACCCTCAGAGGAATGCACTTGTTCCAATGATGTGTTTGGAGGCCAAAATTGAAAAACAAGAGGCCCCACGTGGCCTTAATCGCTCACCTGACAAAGTGACTCTAAGAAGTATTTTAGGTCACCTTCACCATGTCATGCCTCATCAACATTAACTGGTTGAGTGATAGATTTTGTTTGAAGTTCAACATTTGTTACCTAAAATTAGTTTTATTTAAAATCATTGGTGTGTGGCCAATCTCCAATGATTTTTAATAAAGCAAATTTATCTCTGCAGACAAACTGGTTTAGCATGAAGCACAAACAAGGAATGTGAAGAGATAGCCTTGGACATCTCTCCCCAACTGTGGATATCTTCCATGTGCTACATGTATATATTTGCATGCAAGAAATCAAAAATTTTCACAAATTTTATTTTTTTTTATCATCATTGGAACAAGCTCAAACAGCTTATTCCAATAGGGGTATGAGAAGATCAGGTATATTTTTGAGACAGAAATGTGAATATATAAATAATGGTGTTTTTTTGTGAATGATGCTGGAGAATTTTGCGTAAAGATATGGTAAATGGTTTGTTCTAGATACAGAATGATGCAAAAGTATTTAAATTTGATTAGGCAAGTTGTTCCTATAATGCATTTAAAAATTGAAGTAACTGTTTTTTTGCTGACGAACTTTTAGATGTGTGTGTCTGTGTTTGTGTGTGTGTGTGTGTGTGTGTGTGTTTGTGTGTGTGTGTGGGGGGGGGGGGGGGGGGTAAGAGTGTTCTTGCAAACAAAATTCCTGAATAAATGGAAAATTTTATTTTTTGTGTGAAAGACATAGTGCGTGAATGTTGATTGGAACAAGCTTAGAGAGCTCATTTTAATGTGAAGTCATAAAGCTGTGTTTTACGTACGAAATTCTGGAATAACTAAAAAAATTGCTTTTTTGACTCAAAAAGCATGGTGTGCGACCTCTCATTGGAATGAGCTCAAAAAGCTCATTCCAATGGGGTATTTACAAGCGATAAGTACATGTATGTTTAAGAGACAAAAATTAAAATTTGAATAGCGATTTTTGCGAAGAATGCTGACAAGTTTTGGCAGTTATGCTGGTAAAAAGGTAAGATATGCAAAGTGGTTGTTTTTTAGAGGCGACATTTAATTAAGGGGAATTAACCCTTGATTACTGAGGTAACTTCTAAAAGTACTGAAATTTCATGAAGCAATGTGAATAACAGACAACAGTTGCCTAAAAATTTCATGAATAACTAAAATTTTTATTCCTTTGTCTCGAAAACATGGCATATGACCTTTGTTGGAATGAGCTGAATGCGTGTGTTCCAATGAGGGGTCATAAAATTTGAACGAAGATTTGTGTGAATAATGCATTAGTACTGCTAGATTTGGGTAAACGGTTCACCCTGGATACCACCCCTTCTATAGTAGATCTTTTCTGCAAATTTTGTCTAAGATTCTATCAACTTTACAAATAAATACGTTCATGAATCACAATCAGATCCACCCTACAATGTTGCATACCAAATATCAAAAGATTCTGCCTGCTGGATCTGGAGAAGAAGATTTTTTAAGAAATATGCCTGAAACGCACTAAGTTAAAATTTGGGCTCCTATACGGAGCCCAAATATAAACACAGAGGGCCGATATGAACAAACTTGAATCAGATCCACCCCACAATGTTGCTTACCAAATATGAAAAGATTCTGAAGCTGGATCTGGAGAAGAAGATTTTTTAAGAAATTTGCCTGAAATGCACTAAGTTCGAATTCGAGCTTCTATAGTGAGCCCAAATATGAAACTAGGAAGCCGATTTGAACAAACTTGAATCAGATCCACCCCACAATGTTGCATACCAAATATCAAAAGATTCTGCCTGCTGGATCTGGAGAAGAAGATTTTTTAATAAATTTGCCCGAAATGCACTAAGTGCGAATTCGGGCTTCTATATTAAGCCCAAATATGAATCCAGGGGGGCCGATTTGAACAAACTTGAATCAGATCCACCCCGCAATGTTGCATACCAAATATCAAAAGATTCTGCCTGCTGGATCTGGAGAAGAAGATTTTTGAAGAAATTTGCCTGAAATGCACTAAGTGCAAATTCGGGCTTCTATATTAAGCCCAAATATGAATCCAGGGGGCCGATTTGAACAAACTTGAATCAGATCCACCCCGCAATGTTGCATACCAAATATCAAAAGATTCTGCCTGCTGGATCTGGAGAAGAAGATTTTTGAATAAATTTGACCGAAATGCACTAAGTTTGAATTCGAGCTTCTATAGTGAGCCCAAATATGAATCCAGGGGGCCGATTTGAACAAACTTGAATCAGATCCACCCCGCAATGTTGCATACCAAATATCAAAAGATTCTGCCTGCTGGATCTGGAGAAGATGATTTTTTAAGAAATTTGCCTGAAATGCACTAAGTTCGAATTCGAGCTTCTATAGTGAGCCCAAATATGAATCTACGAAGCCGATTTGAACAAACTTGAATCAGATCCAACCCACGATGTTGCATACCAAATATCAAAAGATTCTGCCTGCTGGATCTGGAGAAGAAGATTTTTTAATAAATTTGCTTGAAATGCACTAAGTTCAAATTTGGGCTCCTATACTGAGCCCAAATATAAACCCAGGGGGCCGATTTGAACAAACTTGAATCAGATCCACCCCACAATGTTGCTTACCAAATATGAAAAGATTCTGCCTGCTGGATCTGGAGAAGAAGATTTTTTAAGAAATTTGCATGAAATGCACTAAGTTCAAATTCGAGCTTCTATAGTGAGCCCAAATATGAATCTAGGAAGCCGATTTGAACAAACTTGAATCAGATCCACCCCACAATGTTGCATACCAAATATCAAAAGATTCTGCCTTCTGGATCTGGAGAAGAAGATTTTTTAAGAAATTTGCCTAAATGCACTAAGTTCGAAATCGGGCTCCTATACTGAGCCCAAATATGAACCCAGGGGGCCGATTTGAACAAACTTGAATCAGATCCACCCTACAATGTTGCATACCAAATATCAAAAGATTCTGCCTGCTGGATCTGGAGAAGAAGATTTTTTAAGAAATTTGCCTGAAATGCACTAAGTTCGAAATCGGGCTCCTATACTGAGCCCAAATATTAACACAGGGGGCCGATTTGAACAATCTTGAATCAGATCCACCCCACAATGTTGCTTACCAAATATGAAAAGATTCTGCCTGCTGGATCTGGAGAAGAAGATTTTTTAAGAAATTTGCCTGAAATGCACTAAGTTCGAATTCGGGCTTCTATAGTAAGCCCAAATATGTATCCAGGGGGCCGATTTGAACAAACTTGAATCAGATCTACCCCGCAACATTGCATACCAAATATCAAAAGATTCTGCCTGCTGGATCTGGAGAAGAAGATTTTTGAAGAAATTTGCCTGAAATGCACTAAATTCGAATTCGAGCTCCTATAGTGAGCCCAAATATGAATCTAGGGAGCCGATTTGAACAAACTTGAATCAGATCCACCCTACAATGTTGCATACCAAATATCAAAAGATTCTGCCTGCTGGATCTGGAGAAGAAGATTTTCAAAGAAATTTGCCTGAAATGCAGTAAGTTCAAATTTGGGCTCCTATACTGAGCCCAAATATAAACCCAGGGGGCCGATTTGAACAAACTTGAATCAGATCCACCCCACAATGTTGCATACCAAATATCAAAAGATTCTGCCTGCTGGATCTGGAGAAGAAGATTTTTTAAGAAATATGCCTGAAACGCACTAAGTTAAAATTTGGGCTCCTATACGGAGCCCAAATATAAACACAGAGGGCCGATATGAACAAACTTGAATCAGATCCACCCCACAATGTTGCTTACCAAATATGAAAAGATTCTGAAGCTGGATCTGGAGAAGAAGATTTTTTAAGAAATTTGCCTGAAATGCACTAAGTTCGAATTCGAGCTTCTATAGTGAGCCCAAATATGAAACTAGGAAGCCGATTTGAACAAACTTGAATCAGATCCACCCCACAATGTTGCATACCAAATATCAAAAGATTCTGCCTGCTGGATCTGGAGAAGAAGATTTTTTAATAAATTTGCCCGAAATGCACTAAGTGCGAATTCGGGCTTCTATATTAAGCCCAAATATGAATCCAGGGGGGCCGATTTGAACAAACTTGAATCAGATCCACCCCGCAATGTTGCATACCAAATATCAAAAGATTCTGCCTGCTGGATCTGGAGAAGAAGATTTTTGAAGAAATTTGCCTGAAATGCACTAAGTGCAAATTCGGGCTTCTATATTAAGCCCAAATATGAATCCAGGGGGCCGATTTGAACAAACTTGAATCAGATCCACCCCGCAATGTTGCATACCAAATATCAAAAGATTCTGCCTGCTGGATCTGGAGAAGAAGATTTTTGAATAAATTTGACCGAAATGCACTAAGTTTGAATTCGAGCTTCTATAGTGAGCCCAAATATGAATCCAGGGGGCCGATTTGAACAAACTTGAATCAGATCCACCCCGCAATGTTGCATACCAAATATCAAAAGATTCTGCCTGCTGGATCTGGAGAAGATGATTTTTTAAGAAATTTGCCTGAAATGCACTAAGTTCGAATTCGAGCTTCTATAGTGAGCCCAAATATGAATCTACGAAGCCGATTTGAACAAACTTGAATCAGATCCAACCCACGATGTTGCATACCAAATATCAAAAGATTCTGCCTGCTGGATCTGGAGAAGAAGATTTTTTAATAAATTTGCTTGAAATGCACTAAGTTCAAATTTGGGCTCCTATACTGAGCCCAAATATAAACCCAGGGGGCCGATTTGAACAAACTTGAATCAGATCCACCCCACAATGTTGCTTACCAAATATGAAAAGATTCTGCCTGCTGGATCTGGAGAAGAAGATTTTTTAAGAAATTTGCATGAAATGCACTAAGTTCAAATTCGAGCTTCTATAGTGAGCCCAAATATGAATCTAGGAAGCCGATTTGAACAAACTTGAATCAGATCCACCCCACAATGTTGCATACCAAATATCAAAAGATTCTGCCTTCTGGATCTGGAGAAGAAGATTTTTTAAGAAATTTGCCTAAATGCACTAAGTTCGAAATCGGGCTCCTATACTGAGCCCAAATATGAACCCAGGGGGCCGATTTGAACAAACTTGAATCAGATCCACCCTACAATGTTGCATACCAAATATCAAAAGATTCTGCCTGCTGGATCTGGAGAAGAAGATTTTTTAAGAAATTTGCCTGAAATGCACTAAGTTCGAAATCGGGCTCCTATACTGAGCCCAAATATTAACCCAGGGGGCCGATTTGAACAATCTTGAATCAGATCCACCCCACAATGTTGCTTACCAAATATGAAAAGATTCTGCCTGCTGGATCTGGAGAAGAAGATTTTTTAAGAAATTTGCCTGAAATGCACTAAGTTCGAATTCGGGCTTCTATAGTAAGCCCAAATATGTATCCAGGGGGCCGATTTGAACAAACTTGAATCAGATCTACCCCGCAACATTGCATACCAAATATCAAAAGATTCTGCCTGCTGGATCTGGAGAAGAAGATTTTTGAAGAAATTTGCCTGAAATGCACTAAATTCGAATTCGAGCTCCTATAGTGAGCCCAAATATGAATCTAGGGAGCCGATTTGAACAAACTTGAATCAGATCCACCCTACAATGTTGCATACCAAATATCAAAAGATTCTGCCTGCTGGATCTGGAGAAGAAGATTTTCAAAGAAATTTGCCTGAAATGCAGTAAGTTCAAATTTGGGCTCCTATACTGAGCCCAAATATAAACCCAGGGGGCCGATTTGAACAAACTTGAATCAGATCCACCCCACAATGTTGCATACCAAATATCAAAAGATTCTGCCTGCTGGATCTGGAGAAGAAGATTTTTTAAGAAATTTGCTTGAAATGCACTAAGTTCAAATTTGGGCTCCTATACTGAGCCCAAATATAAACCCAGGGGGCCGATTTGAACAAACGTGAATCAGATCCACCCCACAATGTTGCTTACCAAATATGAAAAGATTCTGCCTGCTGGATCTGGAGAAGAAGATTTTTTAAGAAATTTGCATGAAATGCACTAAGTTCAAATTCGAGCTTCTATAGTGAGCCCAAATATAAATCTAGGAAGCCGATTTGAACAAACTTGAATCAGATCCACCCCACAATGTTGCATACCAAATATCAAAAGATTCTGCCTTCTGGATCTGGAGAAGAAGATTTTTTAAGAAATTTGCCTAAATGCACTAAGTTCGAAATCGGGCTCCTATACTGAGCCCAAATATAAACCCAGGGGGCCGATTTGAACAAACTTGAATCAGATCCACCCTACAATGTTGCATACCAAATATCAAAAGATTCTGCCTGCTGGATCTGGAGAAGAAGATTTTTTAAGAAATTTGCCTGAAATGCACTAAGTTCGAAATCGGGCTCCTATACTGAGCCCAAATATGAATCCAGGGGGCCGATTTGAACAAACTTGAATCAGATCCACCCCGCAATGTTGCATACCAAATATCAAAAGATTCTGCCTGCTGGATCTGGAGAAGAAGATTTTTGAATAAATTTGACCGAAATGCACTAAGTTTGAATTCGAGCTTCTATAGTGAGCCCAAATATGAATCCAGGGGGCCGATTTGAACAAACTTGAATCAGATCCACCCCGCAATGTTGCATACCAAATATCAAAAGATTCTGCCTGCTGGATCTGGAGAAGATGATTTTTTAAGAAATTTGCCTGAAATGCACTAAGTTCGAATTCAAGCTTCTATAGTGAGCCCAAATATGAATCTAGGAAGCCGATTTGAACAAACTTGAATCAGATCCACCCCACAATGTTGCATACCAAATATCAAAAGATTCTGCCTTCTGGATCTGGAGAAGAAGATTTTTTAAGAAATTTGCCTAAATGCACTAAGTTCGAAATCGGGCTCCTATACTGAGCCCAAATATGAACCCAGGGGGCCGATTTGAACAAACTTGAATCAGATCCACCCTACAATGTTGCATACCAAATATCAAAAGATTCTGCCTGCTGGATCTGGAGAAGAAGATTTTTTAAGAAATTTGCCTGAAATGCACTAAGTTCGAAATCGGGCTCCTATACTGAGCCCAAATATGAATCCAGGGGGCCGATTTGAACAAACTTGAATCAGATCCACCCCGCAATGTTGCATACCAAATATCAAAAGATTCTGCCTGCTGGATCTGGAGAAGAAGATTTTTGAATAAATTTGACCGAAATGCACTAAGTTTGAATTCGAGCTTCTATAGTGAGCCCAAATATGAATCCAGGGGGCCGATTTGAACAAACTTGAATCAGATCCACCCCGCAATGTTGCATACCAAATATCAAAAGATTCTGCCTGCTGGATCTGGAGAAGATGATTTTTTAAGAAATTTGCCTGAAATGCACTAAGTTCGAATTCGAGCTTCTATAGTGAGCCCAAATATGAATCTACGAAGCCGATTTGAACAAACTTGAATCAGATCCAACCCACGATGTTGCATACCAAATATCAAAAGATTCTGCCTGCTGGATCTGGAGAAGAAGATTTTTTAATAAATTTGCTTGAAATGCACTAAGTTCAAATTTGGGCTCCTATACTGAGCCCAAATATAAACCCAGGGGGCCGATTTGAACAAACTTGAATCAGATCCACCCCACAATGTTGCTTACCAAATATGAAAAGATTCTGCCTGCTGGATCTGGAGAAGAAGATTTTTTAAGAAATTTGCATGAAATGCACTAAGTTCAAATTCGAGCTTCTATAGTGAGCCCAAATATGAATCTAGGAAGCCGATTTGAACAAACTTGAATCAGATCCACCCCACAATGTTGCATACCAAATATCAAAAGATTCTGCCTTCTGGATCTGGAGAAGAAGATTTTTTAAGAAATTTGCCTAAATGCACTAAGTTCGAAATCGGGCTCCTATACTGAGCCCAAATATGAACCCAGGGGGCCGATTTGAACAAACTTGAATCAGATCCACCCTACAATGTTGCATACCAAATATCAAAAGATTCTGCCTGCTGGATCTGGAGAAGAAGATTTTTTAAGAAATTTGCCTGAAATGCACTAAGTTCGAAATCGGGCTCCTATACTGAGCCCAAATATTAACCCAGGGGGCCGATTTGAACAATCTTGAATCAGATCCACCCCACAATGTTGCTTACCAAATATGAAAAGATTCTGCCTGCTGGATCTGGAGAAGAAGATTTTTTAAGAAATTTGCCTGAAATGCACTAAGTTCGAATTCGGGCTTCTATAGTAAGCCCAAATATGTATCCAGGGGGCCGATTTGAACAAACTTGAATCAGATCTACCCCGCAACATTGCATACCAAATATCAAAAGATTCTGCCAGCTGGATCTGGAGAAGAAGATTTTTGAAGAAATTTGCCTGAAATGCACTAAATTCGAATTTGAGCTCCTATAGTGAGCCCAAATATGAATCTAGGGAGCCGATTTGAACAAACTTGAATCAGATCCACCCTACAATGTTGCATACCAAATATCAAAAGATTCTGCCTGCTGGATCTGGAGAAGAAGATTTTCAAAGAAATTTGCCTGAAATGCAGTAAGTTCAAATTTGGGCTCCTATACTGAGCCCAAATATAAACCCAGGGGGCCGATTTGAACAAACTTGAATCAGATCCACCCCACAATGTTGCATACCAAATATCAAAAGATTCTGCCTGCTGGATCTGGAGAAGAAGATTTTTTAAGAAATTTGCCTGAAATGCACTAAGTTCGAAATCGGGCTCCTATACTGAGCCCAAATATGAACCCAGGGGGCCGATTTGAACAAACTTGAATCAGATCCACCCTACAATGTTGCATACCAAATATCAAAAGATTCTGCCTGCTGGATCTGGAGAAGAAGATTTTTTAATGTTTTTCCCATTGCCTACAGTGTTAAAAAGTGCTGACTCAGCACTTTTTCAAAGTCCCGAAACTGTACCCTATGATAAAACCGATGGCAATTTTTTTTTACCAATCCTTTCTGTTGGTCCTAAGGAAGCTGCACGCCAAATAAAAATTCTCAGTGCCGTGCAGTTTTGGAGATATGGGCGTTTTAAATTTTTTCTATTTTTAGCTCCTGCGGTTCCCACGGGGCTGCAGGAAAAATTTTTTTTGCATAAATCAAGTACTCATGACCCAATAAGCCCTCACATAAAATTTGGTTCAAATCAGCCTCTCGGTTTGGAAAATAGAAATTTTGGGCGGGGCAAAAAATTTTGCCCCTCTCATAACAACGTCAAGTATAGCCCCACAAACTTCTCTTGAACAAATTTGAGTCTACACCTCAAAAGGAAGCTGCACACCAAATATCAAGTCTCTGCTACTGCTGGTTCATAAGAAGAAGATTTACAAAGATTTTGGTGCCCCTTGGGGGTGTGGCACCACCCAGGAGGAGGGGCAACTTCATTTGAACAAATCTGAATTGGCATTAGGTAATAAACATTTAGCCAACATTTGAATAAAATTGGGCTAGTGGTTTAGGAGGAGAAGTCGATAATGTAAAGTTAACGCCGGACGGACGACGACGGACGACGGACAGAAAGTGATTAGTAAAGCTCCCCTTGAGCTTCGCTCAGGTGAGCTAATAATGAAATTTGAATATCAATATTTGTGATTTATTCTTGTTTAACCCTTTACCTAACACAAAAAGGCAGACAACACTTGCAAACAATTGCAATTCATGAATAATTAATTTTTTTCCATTTTTGCATCGAAAAACATAGATTAAAACCCTTCACTGGAATAAGCTCAACAGGCTTGTTTCAAAGAGGGGTCATAAGCTACGTCCGACAAAAAAAATAAAGAAAATTTAATGGTGATTTCAGTAAATAGCACTGGCCGTTTTTTTGCCATTACATTTGGTAAAGGTTAACCTTTTATCTAATGAATCGGCCACATCCAGCTGCGTAATTTACAAGAAAAAAAAATATCAACAATACCATACCACATCATCCCTCATTGGAACGAGCTCATTCCAATGAACGTGTCACATGATATGGTTTTATTGAAAATTTTTGATAAAAAAAAAATGAAAAAATATTAAAAATATTACATTTTGATATCCTGTGCGTTGGGAAAAGGGTTAAGATCATATATTTCTGCACAATGGCTAATCATGACTGCAACATGGATATAAAGTCAGGTCCAGCCAATCGTTTATACCCATGTTGCCCATTTTGGAGGACTTCCACTGGACTAGTCAGATTTTCAAAAAATAGGCCCATGAAATTGGCAGATGTGTACCCATACGCGCAACTAGTAGAAAGCTGTATGACGGAGGGCCACCACGGATGCCGACATTATGTACACCATACATGGTATGGGTACATATAGAAATGGATTGGCGGAGTGTCTAATTTGATGGATTTGTTGGTAATTAACGTCACATATTTATGCACCATGGCTAAACGTGACACAACATGGAGATGAAGTCAAGTTTAGTCAATTGTTGATCAACATGTTACCCATTTTAGAGGACTTTCACCCCAAGCATTGGTGACTGGGTCCTATTTTACTAGTAAAGCGGAACTGGTTTACCACAGTAAACAAGTGCTGCTTACTTCCCGGGGTTCCCACGGGGAATAATTTGATGGATAAAGGGTTAATATCTCCGGATCAAATTATCAGATTTACATAAAAAAAACTATACAGCACAGCACATCAGTAACCTGAATAAAAATATAAAGTAACTTGACTATCAGATTGATATTTTTTGAGTTATCTCATGCCAAAGGGATTGGAGGAATTTTCAATTTGAAGGATCAAGGGTTAATATCTCAGGATCAAAATAACAGATTTACACCAAAAAATATACAGCTCGGTACATCAGTAATCTGAACACAAATATAAAGTAACTTGACAATCCAAGCAATATTTTTCAAGTTATCGAATGCCAAAGGGATTGGTGGAATTTTCAATTTGAAGGATAAAGGGTTAATATCTCAGGATTAAATTCAGTAACCTGAACACAAATATAAAGTAACTTGACAACCCAAGCAATATTTTTCAAGTTATCGAATGCCAAAGGGATTGGAGGAATTTTCAATTTGAAGGATAATGGGTTAATATCTCAGGATCAAAATAACAGATTTACACCAAAAACTATACAGCTCGGCACATCAGTAACCTGAACACAAATATAAAGTAACTTGACAATCCAAGCAATATTTTTCAAGTTATCGAATGCCAAAGGGATTGGAGGAATTTTCAATTTGAAGAATAAAGGGTTAATATCTCGGGATCAAATCATCAGATTTACACCAAAAACTATACAGCTCGGCAAATCAGTAACCTGAACACAAATATAAAGTAACTAGACAATCCAAGCAATATTTTTCAAGTTATCAAATGCCAAAGGGATTGGAGGAATTTTCAATTTGAAGGATAAAGGGTTAATATCTCAGGATCAAATTATCAGATTTACACCCAAAACTATACAGCTCGGCACATCAGTAACCTGAACACAAATATAAAGTAACTTGACAATCCAAGCAATATTTTTCAAGTTATCGAATGACAAAGAAATGGATACGGATGCCGGATGGACAGACAGATGGACGGACAAAGGATGGACGAACGACGGATGGCCATCCCGGATGCCGGCATTATGTGTACCATACATAGTATGGGTACACATAAAAAGATAAGCGGATAAAGTCATAAGTGCATTTTGGGGTAAAAGAAGGTAACAACTGTTTTTAACATACTTTGGGAGGGCTGATACCAAATATTGCTGTTACCAAACTGTATTTTTAGTTTTTAGGCATGAAATTGCCATATTAAAATTTGGCCCAAAATGCAATTTTTTCTTCTTGCATAACTGAAGAAACCAATTATAAGTATGACTTTCTTAGGAAAATGTAATCCAAATATAACTTATAATATATATATATGTATTTAATAGTAAAACAATATTGCTTGGAACAATGTTATTATAAATCAATATTTGACGCAACATATTTCTAAAAAGAAAACAATTCAACCACATTGGGCAAACTTTCTAGTTTTCTCAAGATAATTAGTGTTATAACATCTAACGTTACCGATAGGAGCACATGTGGAAGTACAATATATACATTAAAACTTTATAAATTATATGAGTTATTACTGCATCCAGTCTGTACACGATATTACATTATAACATTATACACGATATTTGAGTTACTACTACATGTACATCCAGTCTGTGCACGCTATTATAAAATGTCTCTTGACTTGGTGACCTCACAAAAACTGATAGTGCTAGTGAAAATGCAAACAAAAAGCTAATTGTTCATACAACAGTTTTCATGAGTACACTGCTTCTCACATCCACACAGCATGGTGCATGTTAGTCCAGATTTATGGCACTTGCGTTTCATTTGGCAACGCGAACTCTGACAATGACATGCAACCATTTCCAAGCATCCTGTTGGGACTGGATCAATAGACATTAGAATTGGTTGGAGTTTGTTACCACATAGCTTCCATCCAAATAACTCTGGAGAAGGAACCTCCGAGATTCCTATGCAGGCATTCTTCCAAACAAGCGATTGGAAATGAGCTCACCTGGTGTGGAAGGATAGCAAGTTACAGGTTGGTGGAAGAAATTCTGGCTTGTTACAGCTAGCAAACAGTACATGTCAGGCAGTGTCAACGGAATGTGTGTGTTCTACCTTGTATAGTCCGCAAACAAATGTTTCTGCAAATTTCAGTTTATCATCACTGACTTCTTCTCCCAATGAAGACAAGAGTTCATGGTTCTTTACAAACACTTTCCACGCTGACCTTTTTGTGTGGTTAGCAATATATGAAGTGGAGTCACTTCAAGTCAAAGCATGGAAGGGCAGAAGGGAATTCACAGATCCTTCAGGAAGGTTTTGCAGCACATCAGATACTGGAATGAACATTTTTTTCTTTGAGGTACCCATCCACATCCAAACCTGATCACATGTCATGTGATGATAGTGAGAAACAAACAGAGAACGTCTGTGTCTCTGGATTTTACCACCACTGCACTAGAATCAAAATGTATAGCATGAAGTATCATGCAGGTATCAGTTTCCTCGTGATTAGATACAAATGGTGTTATATCTCGATCTTTGCTGGATGTTTTCACGCACAATTCATCTTCAAATCCACCAGCTGTTATTATCTCTTTGTTAGGAATTCTTTGTGAAAGTAGCTCTTCAGACAAGAATTGTGCTAAGTCAGCTTTATTTTCGGACATCGCCATAAAGTTTGCCCATTTGTTTGGTAAAGGGACTGTTATGGATGTAATGACACAACGAACTGGTCTGACTGTTCGTGTTCTTTTTGCTCTAGTACTGGACTTCACGGAAACCTCTGTATCTGTCAAAGACCATATGAATTTTGTCATAATTTGATCCAGTGTGTAACACATTGTTGACATATATATCTGCAAGATCTCCAAAAGTAAATGCTTCAGTTGGTTTACCAATATCTTGAACTAAAGCCTGGCCATCAATTATCATGCAGGAGGATTCACCTGGTTCTATTTTATCTGGACACACAATCCCATCCAAGAGAATATCTGTTAGCAACGACTTGTTACCAGTTCACTGTGTTCCATTCATCTCAGCAAGTGACAAAGGTAAGATAAGGCCTAAAAAAATAAAAAATCTGTTTCTCAGGCCCTCCCGCATGGTCCTTTTGGCTGCCGCATGCTCTCTTTTTATAACCAATTTAAACTTAAAAAAAATTAAAACTAAATGATTTAAGTCTGATATTTTACCGAAGTTAAAAAAATTGATGAATTTGTCCCTGGAGTGCAAGAAGGCTTTGCAATGCTTTAGCATTGCAAAGCCTTCTTGCACTCAAGGGATGAAATACACCACCACCCTTGGTATTCTGTACATTATGAGGCCTAAAACTTGAACCAAGAACATGAACTTCTGATGGCTAAGAAGTAATTACTGAAATAAAAAATAAAATAAAAAACCGCTCGCCCGCATGCAATTTCACAAATAATGGCCTGAGAAACAGAAGATCTACTTTGTGTGGCCTAAGGTAAGATCGATGGCAAGTCAGTTGGTCTTCCCGATTCATATGCTGTTACTACACGCTGCAGAACTGATCTATCTGCTTTGATGGCAGCTTGTTTGTTTTAACTTTTTGTCTTTAAAGACATCATACAGTGATGAGAAAGTCTGTGGGTTGGTTCTCGAAATAGGAGCCTTAATAGAAACTTCTGGTTTACCATCTACTGCAGATGCCATAAGTCTGTGTTGCACAAAATCATACAAGATCCGTTGGCCAGTGTCTCTTGCATTCAGCAGTGATCGCCAAATCTCCACTGTTGCAAGGTCTTTGGTAGCTATATTCTGTAATTTATTTATTTATTGATGTTTAAGGTCACATATTTATGCACAATGGCTAATCATGACCGTGACAGTTTTACGGGTGGAGGAAGCCGGAGTACCTGGAGATAACCACCGAGCAACGATGAGCAGCTGCCAGCTCCCCAACATCGTAACTCCGCACTGCAGCACAGACAGGGTTAGATTGGTTGAAGACATGCGTACCATCGACGTGCAGTACGCTTTAGTACACGGCGTCATCGTGCCCCCACGCGGGCAATGGAGATGAAGTGTCTTGCCCAAGGACACAACGCGGTTGCCGCAGGTGGGATTCGAATCAAGGACCTCTCGGCTTGCAGCCTGCACCTCTACCTACTGAGCCACCATGCTCCCTATATTCTGTAAAAAAGTGATATTGGTGTGTTCAAAAAGTCCAAACCTCATGAATGTAGATAAGAGTTCATCTTCATCAGTATTATCTTGTTTCTGGCAACTTGGAGAGCTCTCATTGCGACGCAGATTGTCTTCAGCATTAACACCATACATACAGTACGTGGAGAGTGGATTATAACTAAATCACCCACAGAGTGGAGTTATCACTCAAGCTATAACTTTCAAATTTTGTACACATCGACAAAAAACACAAGAAATGTTTCAGCCAATGGACCTCCGGGTTTAACCCAGATGTCCATTGGCTGAAACTTTGATTGTGCTGATTATGCTTTGCAACAAATTTACAATTATTGCTTGGGTGGAATCTCCACTCTCTGGGTGATTTAGTGATAATACACTCTCCATGTACTGTAGTGAGAGTTTCAGCAGAGATGTCCGACCTCAGGTTATAAGAAAGGCTCCATCTAGTCAAGGCAGAAAAGGTCTTTGTGATTCCTACTACACCTACACTTCTCTTGCCAGTAGCATTGAGCCATTCCTGGGCCTGATCTGGATCCACCTGGCAAAATTTTCAACTAGAGGACTTGACTACAAAGTTGCCTTCTTCAAATTCAGCCAACACTGAAGGAGGAAGCTGCTGCATTTCTGACAAATAGATTGGACCCCATCTGATATAATTGTAGTGATCATATAGACTGAAGTAGGGTAGCATTAAACTGAAGGACTGCAAATACAGATCCCAGATTCCATCTCTCAGTGCTCTTGTGAACATGCGAAGTATTGACACCATGCTGAGGTAAGTCCACCAAAAATGAAAACTAACATCTTGAAGTTTTTCACTTAGGAATTCTTTAAACAGCTGTAGGAATTCCTCACCTGTCAATAGCTGAGTGAGCATTCTGAAGCCCTCAGAAGATTCCTCTTTTGTAGCTCTCACTATATTGTCCAAATAGTCTTGGTCTTCTCTCCCTAGTTCTGTAAAAAGTAGTGGAATAAGGATGTGCCAGATTGCTTGACAAGTCAGTTTGTAAGCCCGCATTCCTTTGTTGTTTGCTTTACCACATAGAACAAGTGCAGCAGAATCCTCTGAAAGAAGACCACTCTCAATCCACACATCAGTCAGTCCAGAGCCGTTCATGTGGTCACCTAGTTTTTAAAAAATTCATGCTAATATGGAGACCACCTAGTCGTGGAATGAGTTTTTCAGTGTACTCTGGAACCAACCACTTTAATTCCATCAACTTGCAGTATAGTGCTTGGTCTTCAGTAACAACTGTGTACTCTTGGTTCAGGTTAGAAGAAACAGCCATGCACCATCTAAAACTTTTGTTTATTGATGAATAAAGTTGGTGACTATAAATGTAAAACGCGATGTAATATGAAAATTTTTGTAAACTTTACAATATTTTTTAAACATCAAAATAAAGGACGAAGATCGCATTTGTCAACTTGGTAACAGCCATTCTTGGAATCAGCATATCCGTATTATGTAAAAAGTACTTGTTACATGCTGTTACCCCAAAATGCATCAACCATTTGCAGTATGTGAATATCCGCCTAGTCTACGCCCAAAGCATTGGTTACTGGATCCTATTTTATATGTACAATATGTGGAGAGTGGATTGTAAGAAAATCACCTGAGGAGTGGAGTTATCACCCAAAAATATCACTTTCAAAATCTGTACATGTGGACAAAAAACACAAGCAATGTTTCAGCCAATGGATCTCTGGGTATAACCCGGAGGTCCATTGACTGGAACTTTGCTTGTGATTGTTATGCTTTGCCACAAATTTACAATTATTGCTTGGGTGAATTTCCACTCTGTGGGTGATTTAGTGATAATACACCCTACACGCACTGTATATTACTAGTAAAACAAAGAGTAAACAAGCACTATTTCAACACGAGGATCCCTCAGGGAATGTTTGTAAATGGCACTGGCTGGATATGGCCATTACTTTTGGTAAAGGATCAACAGGGATTCTATCATACCCTCTACAGAGCCAACACTATCTACATCTACCCATAGTGAGATGGCATTAACTTAACTACACTTTACCAGTGAAGTAACAAATAAAACAAAATTCCCATATGTTAACCTTCCTCCAACCTTAACACTTTATCTAACATGAAAAGCAGACGACACTTGTAAAAAGAATTCTTGAATAACTAATTTCTTTCATTTTTTGTCTCAAAAACATAGGTTATGACCCCTCTGTGGAACAAGCTAGACAAGCTTGTTCCAAAGAGGGGTCATAACCTATGTTTTTGAGACAAAAAATGAAAAAAATAATGAAAATTAATTGGCGATTTTTGTGAACAGCGCTGGCCGGTTTTGGCCATTACGTTAGGTAAAGGGTTAAACTTTCCAACTCAATATTCTGGACACAACAAAGAAGAGCTCACGTATCGCTGAAGCAATACAATGTCCCCTACCGGACTAATGAGCATTAATAATTATGCAAATGTTATAACCTAGAAGTGATCAGCATGAATCTTAAACATTATCTATATCTCACCATTCTAAAATCAAATAACAAAAATCAAATTATTAAGTGGAACCATTTCCGAAAGAAGTCATGAGAACTGATATTTTGGCGCTTTTCCATATTTCCAAGGGCCGTAGCTCACACAAGAATAAGGCAATCATCATGAAACTCAAACTTGATCTGTAAGTCATAGTTCTATAGTAGGTTACCAAAAATGAAATCATTCGGTTGAAATGTTTCCAAAAAAAAGTCGGGAAAACTGATATTTTGGCGTTTTTATATATTTCCAAGGGCCAAAACTCACACAAGAATAATGCAATCAGCATGAAACTCAAACTTGATCTGTATGTCATCGTTCTATAGTAGGTCACCAAAAATGAAATCATTTGGTTGAAGCATTTCCCAAAAAAGTTTGGAAAACTAAAGTGTGACTGACAGACTGACAGTGCAAACCTATAGTCGCCTTCGGCTTTGCCGGTAGGGGATTAATAAAATGGGCGGGGTGATTTGTAATATTATGTTTAATTTATTACATAATAACAAGTTTAATTTCCTTTCTTTCAGCAATACTGTTCTATTAATAAAAATGATAATAATTTACAAATTACATATTAACAGTATTTTCAAAGGTATGACATGGAATGAAATACTTGTACAAAAATAGTGTTCACATTGAAGATTAGATTATTTTCTCTGCACTGGATTCCTGCAGGCAAGGACTGAGAAAGTCGAGGCTATTCAAGACCGTTTTCTCGAAAAAATTCATATATTTCAAGGCCCTAAAATAGCCAAATTCAAGGATTTTAAGGCCCTTCCTTGACTAGTCTGAAATAGAACCTCTGGTCATTACCCTCTACTCCCACGTCCCCACAAGGGAAGTGGGAGGAGGGGATAATGATTGGAGGGTCCCAATTAGGACAATACCATTCACAAACTATGGCATATAAAATATATAGTTATCATTACATCCTTACTCAGCATTTTACTTTTGTGAATATTCAAGGATTTTCAAGGCCTTTTGGCACATTTTTCAGGATTTCAAGGACTTGAATAACCTGTAGTCAAATTCAAGGCTGTTCCTTGAGTCAACCCTGCAGGAACCCTGCTGCATTTTGTATATCAGAGAAACTACCCCAAAACAGAAAGCAAAAAGTTGTCTTTCCAGAATAACAGTACAAAGCATCTAAACATTAATAGTTTTACAGGTACAAGTACAAAGACCTAGGTTCATGTATGTAGTAAAATTTTTATGTACTCTGCACCACAGGTGAAGGCTACATAAAATTCTAATGGTACATGGGGTTGTGTAACCTTCTCATAAACCTGTACAACAAATTTGTCATACTGGAAAGCTATTGTAATATGTTCTGAATGCAGTGATTTTCTAATCTCCTTCCTTGGATCCAAGCAGAAAGTATAATGTACAGTATGTGGAGAGTGTATTATCACTACATCACCCATAGGGTGGAGATTCCACCCAAGCAATAATTGCAAATTTGTTGCAAAGCATAACAAGCACAAACAAAATTCCAGCCAGTGTTCCTCTGGAGGTCCACTGGCTGAAACATTGCTTGTGTTTTTTGTCCATATGTGCAGAATTTGAAAGTGATGCTTTGAGTCATAACTCCACTGCACGGGTGATTTAGTTTCAATCCACTCTCTACATACTGTAGGCCTATTTATCACCCTGCTCTGTTGACTAAAGTTCAAAGATGGTGTTTGGCTTTTTATCACTCAAATATTCACCAAACGTTTCAGCTGCCATGTTATAATTATCTTTTGTGGCAGCAAATAGTACTCACAGGTTGTAATGGTTCATATATCTTTTCATGTTTATTTGAATCGGTACACTTTAAACCACTTGTAACTTTATTTATGGATGTAATCATCTTCTTGGTTCAGTTTTCAAAGGGATTTATCTTCCTTGACTGCCTATTTATTTATTTATTGGTGTTTTAGGTCACATATTTCTGTACAATGGCTAATTGTGACTGCAACATGGATACAGGGCAAGTGCAGCCAATCGTTTATACCCATGTTGCCCATTTTAGAACACTT
Source organism: Pictodentalium vernedei (assembly GCA_031216915.1). Taxonomy (NCBI): domain Eukaryota; kingdom Metazoa; phylum Mollusca; class Scaphopoda; order Dentaliida; family Dentaliidae; genus Pictodentalium; species Pictodentalium vernedei. Next base: position 100,359,672 of record CM062294.1, read on the forward strand.
CCACCCCAAACACTAGTGATTGGGTCCTATTTTTATCAGTAAAACAGAGGTTGTTTACCAGCGTAAACAAGCATCACTTCATTTCTCAAGGTTCCCACAAGGACCTTAACCCTTTACCCAACGCAGACGATATCAAAATTTATTATTTTAAATATCATTTTTTTAAATTTTTCCAAAAATTTCAACAAAACCATATCATGTGACCCCTCGTTGGAACGAGCTCGTCGCTCGTTCCAACGAGGGGTCACATGATATGGTTTTGTTGAAATGTTTTGAAAAATAATATTTTTTCAACTGCTGAATTTGCATATTACGCGGACGGAAGCGGCCTATTCATTAGGTAAAGGTTAACTATGTAGAATGTCACATGATTTTTTATTACAAGCCTGTTCTATGAATTCCCCATCTGCAGCAACACTAAACCATGCGGAAAATGAAAATCTGTTCTGCACAGACTATTTTTATAAAGAAGCAAAATTTCACTGGAATTTTCTACAAACCGTGCAACGCAATTACAATTTGAATCGTAGCGATAGCTGAAAATTGTCCCCTGAGCTTCAATGAGTTCTATGTGTCAGTAGGCACATAGAACACATTGGAATTCAGGGGACGAAATAGTAACACAGATTCCCCCCGCAAATTTGGTTGGCGATAAAATGTGTTCTTTCTGTTCATAGTTGTCAAATGAATTGTTGAGTGTCCTTCTAATAATTGTTTTTATTGGCATGAAGGCATGTAATAAACACAGAATGACACACGCGTATGAATGGGTTAATTGATGTGGCACTTGTGCCATCGCGGAAGGATATAACTCGAGGCCTGTGGTCTCTCATTTTATCCTTCCGCACTGGCACTCGAGCCATATCGATTAACCCAATCACACGCGTGTCGTTCTGTGTATGTACAATGGCAAGGTGGCCAATCACAGCTCAACATTTTTCTTTACAGAATGACAATAAAAATTGTTTCTCATTTTTCTTCAAAATGAACTATTATTACACATGTTAAATTATTCAATTTAAATCAGCCTTTTCATTACACACATTAGGAGGGAAAAAAAAAGAAAAATCTCAGGTTCACCATAAAAGAAAATCTGTTCTCAGCTACTATCACATGGATATTTTATTTGCAAATAGTTTCTTCAATAACAAATTTTTTTTTTGCAATCCAAGAAAGAAACTTTCAAGAGCATTTCCCTTGACCTTTATCATAAATTAATTTTAAGGCCACACAAAGTTGATCTTCTGTTTCTCAGGCCATTATTTGTAAAATTGAATGCGGGCGAGTGTTTTTTTATTTTATTTTTTCTATAATTATTTCTTTGCCATCAAAAGTTCATGTTATTGATTTATGTTTTAGGCCTCATAATCTACGGAATAGCATAGGTGGCGGTCTATTTTGTCCCTCGAGAGCAAGAAGGCTTTGCAATGCTAAAGCATTGCAAAGCCTTCTTGCACTCAAGGGACAATTTTTTTTAACATGGGTAAAATATGAAACATAAGGCATTTAATTTTACTTTTTTTAAGTTTACATTCGTTATAAAAAGAGCACATGCGGCAGCCAAAAGGACCATGCGGGAGGGCCTGAGAAACAGATTTTTAATTTTTTTAGGTCTAACCTATGTTTATATAGATATTAGTTTATAATTCTTATGCATATGTTCCAAATCAATAACATCCGCACCTGGAACTGATCCTCACATACTTATTTATTGGTGTTTAACCCTTTACCCAACATAGAGAATATAAAAATTTATTATTTTAATTACTATTTTTTTTAATTTTTCAAAAACAATTCAACAAAACCATATCATGTGACCCCTGACAGGAATGAACTCGATGAGCTCATTCCAATGAGGGGGGGGGGGGGGGAGGGGGTCACATGGTATGGTTTTGTCGAAATATTTTGAAAAATTAATTTTTTTCAACTGCTCAATTTGCAAATTACGTGGGCGAATGTGGGTGATTTGTTAGGTAAAGGGTTAAGGTCACATATTTCTGCACAATGGCTAAACATGGAGATGAAGTCAGTACCCATCTTGCCCATTTTTGAGGACTTCCACCACAAGCACTGGTGACTGGATCCTATTTTACCAGTAAAATGCTTCACAGGGGTGGGGTGGGGGGGTACTTATCTCACAAATTTCTCTTAGATTCACAAACATCAGTGTTAGGTGCGAGAACGATTACAGAAAAATAGAGATAGGAGAATAGGATGCCTCTGAAGACAAATAATGAGGATTATGTTCAAGACACTGGGGGGATGACTGCCATTTCTGTTTCATGCATACCAGAAAATAAGTGGTCAGACAAGGACAATGTTAGGTACAAAAAGGCCAATGTCTGACTGAGGTTTAAAATCATCAGTCGAATTGTCTGATGCCAAAATTATCAATGAAGTTCAGTGATCAGAACATCATGCATGCTGGAAATCATGTAGCAAGCCTAAAATTAATGATTAGTGTGATTTCTGGTCCTGGCAAGTTGGGAAGCGTGAAGAAAGTGACTGTACAATTCATCAGTATTAACAGAATGTGAAGGACTACAATTTGATACAGCCCTACATGTATTTAAATTATGTCTGAAGGGTAATTCAGTACCAATTCAGAATGAAACCAATCATACCTTGTTTGGCAGGGCTCATTGAGGCCTGCCAAACAAGGTATGGTTGGATGAATTCTGAGCAGTTTTAAGATGAAGGTACATGTACACCCAAAACACATTATTTCAAATACTCAGAGAATACTCCATTTTGTAATATGTCAGGTATCATTCTTAAATGACAGACATGATTCATTTGGTGCCTGACATTTTGTCTGGAAGTGCAATGAAAATTCATATGGAAGCAATCACAAAAGCTGTTTAGTTTTGAGCGAGTTCCAATTATTATTATTATTATTTATTAGGGTTTAACGAAACATTAACAGCCAGGGTCATATCATGTCGGTGACAGTTTTATGGGTGGAGGAAGCCAGAGTACCCAGAGAGAACCACCGAGCAACGACGAGCAGCTGTCAGCTCTCCAACATCGTAACTCTGAACCGCGGCACAGGCAGGGTTAGATTGGTTGAAGACATTCGCACCATCGTCGTGCAGTACGCCTTAGTACACAGCATCATCGTGCCCCCATGTAGGCAACCAGGGACACAACACGGAAGAACGAATCAGTCGATGAAATGGTCACCCAACCAACTACTAACCACGCTCGACGTTGCTTAACTTCGGTGATCTGACGAGAACCAAGCTAGTTCCAATAAGGAGTTATCTAGTGATGCAGACCCAAAGTGGTATGATCCAGATAAGAGGCAGTCCAATCCAATCTGCTCCAGGTCAATGTTCTCCAGTATTCATGCCTGGACAAGTATACAGGTATAAGATAAGCTGGCAAATTATCGAGCCTCATTTCAGCATTTTATAGAGTAAAGATTTAACCCTTCACCCAACGTAACGACCAAAACCGGCCAACGCTATTCACAAAAGTCGCAAATTAATTTTCATTATTTTTTCATTTTTTGTCTCAAAAACATAGGCTATGACCCCTCTTTAGAACGAGCTCATCGAGACAAAAAATGAAAACAATTAGTAATTCAAAAATTTTGTTTGCAAGGGTCGTCAGCTTTTCATGTTAGGTAAGGGGTTAAATGGTAGTGTACAGAGCTTACATTTCAATCTTTCAATTTTGAGGTCTGTCACTTTTGTGTGCGATGGCACTGGCAATATTTACTTTTTGCGAGTAGACAATAGCACGCCTCGATTCCACCTAGCAAGCGACTGACCTTTACCTAATGAATGAGCTGCATCCACCACTAATATACAAATTGTGCAGTAGAAATTTTTTTTTAAAAATTCAACAAAACCATATAATGTGACCCCCTCATTTGAACAAGCCCACTGAGTTCGTTACAATGAAGGATCACATGATATGGTTTTGCTGAATATTTTTAAGAATTGGGCAGCATAATTAGGAGGGGTGGGGGGGGGGGGGATTGAAATAACAAAAATTTTGATAACATGTTTTCTGTAAAGGGTTAAAATCTATTCATGAGAAATAGGCCAAATAATACCATGGTTCCATGAAAATGTGAACAATACACCATAAAATATAAGCTGTAGCATTCCAAGACTTCAAACTAATCAAACTGCACTTTCCATGAATTGGTACGTAAATAACATAATTTGACAAACTTTAAAGGTCAGTACAATAGAACCTGTCTTGAGAGACCGCCCTTTGGGCCACACAAAAGTGGTCTCTCAAGACAGGTGGTCCTTCATAACAGGTTCCAGGTTTTCTCAAGTTAGTGAATAACCAACCACAAAATCCAGAAATGGAGAAGAATGGATTCTTGTAATTACTTTGTAGTTGTTTTTTTTATGAAGTTGTTGTAACAAATTGAAATGGACTGTTATAAAAATTATAAAAATAAATTAGTGTTGAAAATCTTCATTGAAGATTTTCAACACTAATTTATTTTTATAATTTTTATAACAGTCCATTTCAATTTGTTTCAAAAAGATTTTCAACACAAATTTATTTTCATTCCTATCTGTCACATTTCAGGTATGTATGAAATTGTTTATTCAGCAATAATCCTAATCTTTTCACAGGGGTCTTATAAAAAAATCTGAATCTTTAATGAGTTAGCAATTGAAACCCAATAAAGAGCTATTAATACTTTTAATTATGTTAGTATAACCACAATAGATTTTCCAATTTCAGAACAGGTAAAAAGTTTTTGTCATGGTTTCAGTCTTCAAAGGCGCATTCTCTCAAGACAGGTCCATTATGGCATAAAAATACAAGTTGGTGCCAGGTCACAGTGGTCTCTCAAGACAGGTGGTCTCTCAAGACAGGCGGTCTCCCATAGCAGGTCCATTATAGAGTAAAACCAATCGGTGCCTGGTAGATGTGGTCTCTCAAGACAGGTGGTCTCTCAAGACAGTGGTCTCTCAAGACAGGTTTTACTGTAATGCTACTCACTGTCTTTTTTAACTCATGCATTCTGTGGAGAATCATCTGATTGACTTACATTTGCTCCATTGAAGTTGCATTTCATGTATTATACTGAATTCTAAATTTGATTATAAGCATACTAAAAAAAAATCAAGTATATTTTGGGAATCCCTACTTAACCCTTTACCTAACGAATTAGCCACATCCGCCGGCGTAATATGCTAATTCAGCAGCTATAAAAATATTTTTAAATTTTTTTTAAACTATATCATGTAACCCCTCTTTGGAAGGAGCTCATCGAGTTCATTCCAATGAGGTGTCACAAGATATGGTTTTGTTGAAAAATTTAAAAAATGAAAGTGTCAATGACACTATAGCTCAACTTGTCAAGACATGTACATGTATAGTATGTGACACAGCAATGACAAACATCTAGGTAATGACCTGATAACAAAGGTACATATAAAGTATTGTAATGGCCTGTACATAAATACTGACTGTAGCCTGTAACAAATGTATAGATAAAGTATTGTAAAGGTGGGTGACAGTCAGATGCTAAACTAGAAAAGAAATCTTTGAGTCCCAGAGTGGGTCTGACTGAACCCCAAAATATTTCTCATAGCACAGTGATAACAAAGGCACCCCAAAACACACTCATTCCTGTCCCAAGGTGAAAACAAAGGTACCCAAGAAGTTTCGTGAAGATCAGTTCATAAATACGAGCTGTATAGAAGTTGTGACAAAAAACTGATTGGACCTAATTTCTGTACAAAATGGCCACTGGCAGCCATCTTGAATTTTTGGACCGCACTCAGAAACACTCGTTCTCATCCCAAGGTGATAACAAAGGTACCCAAGAAGTTTCGTGAAGATTGGTTGATAAATACAGCCTCTAACCCGAGCCGTATTGACATGTGCACTTACAGTGTATAAGCAGCAATAAATAAATCAAAATTCATCTAATTTGAATAATTTCTGCATGAGAAAAAACCTGTACTATATGTGATGTATTCCATGTTACAAAACATTCATACAAAAAATTATTCAAATCTGAACTTTCATACAGAAGTTCTGTACAAAAGACTGATTGCACTAATTTTGGTACAAAATGGCTGCTGGTGGCCATCTTGAATTTCGGACCACACACAAAAACACCCGTTCTCATCCCACGGTGATAACAAAGGTACCCAAGACGCTTCGTAAAGATCGGTTCATAAATACGGCCTCTAGACTGAGCCGTATAGAAGTTGTGTACAAAAAACTGATTAGACCTAATTTCGGTAGAAAATGGCCACTGGCAGCCATCTTGAATTTCGGACTGCACTCAGGAACACTCGTTCTCGTCCCAAGGTGATAGCAGAGGTACCCAAGACGTTTCGTGAAGATCGGTTGATAAATACAGCCTCTAGCCCGAGCCGTACTGACATGTGTACTTACTGTGTGTAAGTAGCACTGAAAAAATCAAAGTTCATCTAATTTGCATAATTTCTGCACGAGAAAAAAACCCGTATTATATGTGATGTATCCCATGATACTAAATATTCACACAAAAAATTATTCAAATCAGAGCTTTCATGTGGAAGTTCTGCGCAAAATTCTGATTGCCTCTAATTTTGAACAAAATGGCTGCCAGTGGCCATCTTGAATTTCGGACCGCACCCAAAAACACTCGTTCTCGTCCCACGGTGATACCAAAGGTACCCAAGAAGTTTCGTAAAGATCGGTCCATAAATGCGGCTTCTCGCCCGAGCCGTATTGGCATTTGCACTGACAGTGCTGAAAGTAACACTAAATACATCAAAGTTAAGCTAATTTGCATAATTTACGTACGAGAAAAAACCCAGTATTATATGTGATGTATCCCATGGTACAAAACATTCATACAAAAAATTATTCAAATCAGCGCTTTCATATGGAAGTTCCGTGCAAAAAAACAGATTTCTGCATCGTCGGTACAAAATGGTGGCTAGCTGCCATCTTGAATTTTGGACCGTACCCAAAAACATTCGTTCTCGTCCCATGGTCATAACAAAGGTACCCAAGAAGTTTCGTAAAGATCGGTTCATAAACACGGCCTCTAGCCCGAGCCGTATTGAATTGTTGACGGACAGACGGACGATGGACGACTGGCCATGGCAAAAGCTCAAATTTTGCTTCGCCAAAGTTGAGCTAAAAATGATATTTAAAATAATAAATTTTGATATCATCGGCGTCAGGTAAAGGGTTCACGTACACAAGGGGAGTGAGTGGTGTGCAGATGTTCATTGATGATTTTCATAAAAATATTTTCCTGATGCTGGGACCCAACAATAGTGTGCTTCACTTCAAATGGTAGCGAGCAATATACAGCATGCCTCCCATTTTCAAAATCTAAAGACTGAACATTTGGTATAACTTAGGTGGGTGGAAAAGCAAATTTGATGAAATGAGTACATAAAATCAGTTAAAAAGTATGCCTCCCATTTTCAAAATCGAAAGACTGAACATTTGGTATAACTGAGGTGGGTGGAAAAGGAAATTTGATGAAATGAGTACATAAAATCAGTTAAAAACAATTAAATTTCCCAAATTCACCCATAGAATAAAGAACATGTTATTCGTAACCACAAATGTTTGACACAAGCTAAGAATCTTTTTTGGTCCCTGTGATAGAAAAATGAATGTAACAAGGTACTCAACTCCCATTTTCAAAACAAACCTTTTCTCTATGCACCATAAATCTGTTCTCTATGCACCATAAATCTGAAAAACACTGCATAGTCCTAATACTCAGCATTAATCAAAATAGGAGACAATTATCTTTGCACTGATGTATCACTTGGCAGTCAGACATTCTTGGGTTGTCCATAATTAGTAAGAACTGGTTGGGGGAGGGGTGGGGTGTTAGGGTTGGGTTTGAAAACCACAAAGCGATGTGACTACGAACATCTTATAACGATGGAACCTAAATTTCTCTGGGTGTTTTTTTTCAGACCAAGATATTTCCTGATCTACTAAAGCAGATTCCAACACTACCTGTTTCGTATTATTGTTTTTTATAAAGACGAATCAACTTAATTTATGTGTGATGACCACAAGTCTCATATTTACATTTTCTGTCTGTGAGTCCAAGAAGTGTTACACCAAAGCCAGCCATTTCTACACTCAAAAAACATTTTTTGGACTTCCATCGGCTAATATTCGTACCCAGAAGAAATGGAATTTTCTCTAATTACCAGTTGCCTTTTCATTCGAACTATGGAATTTTCTATCTCGTGATACAGCCTTCTACGAGCAGGTGGTGCACTGTGAAAAGTCAATTTGAAAAGGTTCTGCTCTATCTGATTTCTCCATGTCACATTTATAAACCTGTATATATGTGAGTGAGTGTGTGTGTGTGTATGGGGGGGGGGAGGGGTGGAGGAGGGGTGGGATGTGGAGGGGGTCAAAGTTTTATTCAGTCCAGAATGGAAACCTGGTGGGCAGGAAAACATAATCATATTAATGACAAATGTAAGCCAATACTTGTGATATGCAATGATTTTGCAATCACTGAATAGTAGACTAGACTGGAGAGTACCGGACCAGCAAAGTGGACAAGGAAACAAGGTACTCAACTCAACTCCTGGTCCAAAGTGGTACAACGATGGCCATCAGGTCCACATCTGTAATTGGGGATACGATGGGTACAAAGCAGTCCAGTTCACATCCATAGAGTTACCAGTTATATTTTGGAAGCAAAATTGAATGGACAAGCCTACAAGTCAGATAAAATAAGTAACTTATGAGTGTTCTACCATATCCACAAACTGGACTGTGATCTGAAAAAGTTCCCATTGAAGTGTCGATTACATCCACACACCATAGCAGATCCGTTTATTTCACCTTAGTAGCTGTAATTATATTCACAACTGTGGCAGAAGAACTACAGCTCCATCATCACTCATTATTGAAGGTAGCAGAAGCTATTTTATCACATAATCACCATCAAATAGCTCATTATGAAAAATATCATTCACAACACGTCTAATACGGGAATGACATCAGAAGTCAACATCTACGTTGGAAGTGCAATTAATCTTCTCTTATTTTACATTAATTGCCTACCTGATACAACAAATAGCAGATGTTATTTAATGCTCAGGCATCAATTCACGCTGAAAAATTAAGTCATATTCCCCTGTCGGTCGGCAAAACGAAATATCAAAATGATATTTAGAAATCGATATTTCATCGTAGGTTCGGATGACGAATCACATGTACTTTAAACGAGTCAGCACATCAGTAATGAATTCCAGAGTCCCAAATACAAACGAATTCGAATAATTGATAGTGACAGTGACTAAATCAATTCATTAAATCAGTGGTTTCAAAGTTTGACTTTCTCATTCACCTTCCAGCGAAAAGCCGAAATCACTTTCAAATTTCTTCAGTTCAACTTCACACGTCTTCAGTGCATTGAGTTAAAAAAAAATAAAATGACGTGTCTTGTTATTGAAAATAAGAAAGTGGTGTTTTTTGTTATTGTTCTATTTCTTCGAAACACATTGCGATTATTTCAATTCGCCAGCCTTGGTAAATCGTAAAGTTAGGGGAGAAATAAGACGGGACTACTTTTTGTGCGGATATTCACACATTCCAATGGTTGGAGTTTGGTTGTTGTAATTTTTGTATGGACGCCGGTTCGGCACATAAATTTTGCGCCTTAATGGCAAATAAAGGCCACAAATTGGAGAGTTTGTAGTCGTAGAGCATTAAATAAAAAGAAAATTCACGAAAATTTGATGAATACCGAAAATATCTCGTTCGTGGCTACAAGAAATATGAGGATCTTCACTCGCGACTGCGTCGCTCGTGAAGATCCTCATATTTCTTTGTAGCCACTCACGAGATATTTTCGGTATTCATCAAATTTTCGTGAATATCCTCTATATATTTGTGGAAATCATTTCCGAAATAACTAAATATTTCATTTTTTGTCTTGAAAATTTAGCTTATAACCCCTCATTGGAGCAAACTCACCAAGCTTGTTTCAGTGAGGAGTCATAATCTATGTTTTTGAGGCAACAATTAAAAAAAATATAATGAAAGTTTGGATGGTGATTTTTGTGAACAGTGCTGGCCAGCTTTAGTCATTGTGTTTGCTAAAAAATTAAATTGCGCATTATGTGACAAACAAAAATCTCAAATTCATCAAGATTTGACATGAAATTTCTGAACCTTGCCACCTAAAATCAATGTGAGCCATGGTAAACCTAGGTTCAGATCAATTGAAATCGGTACAGAAATTTCATATAAAATCCCAACTCATGAGACATCTTATTTATTTTTTTAGGCTAAAAAAAAGGTGTTTTGATTCTCAGGCAATCCTCCATTGAATTTGAACCCCCTCATTGGACATTTTATTACCTCTCAGTGTCTTCCAATATTAGTACAGTGGAGCACACTTAACTGGATATCTCTTAATTGTATATCCCTCTTAATTGAATATAATTTTCAAACACAAAACCATTTACCATACCTTCAGTACAAATTTGATCTGTTAATTGCATATGGGTTGTAGAGTAAACTCCTATTAAATGTATATACATTTTTGTAATATGTCGAAAAAATTGCTGTGACACGCACAAAATTCCCCTTATTTATCAACCTTTTTTGGCCTCATACATCCAATACAGACATTTATTCTATTATATCTTGTTTGACAGAGCTCTAAGAGCTCTGTCAAACAAGATATAATAGAATGAATGCTCAGTTTATCTCCAGAACACAACTGACCAAATCCCTGTTAATTGAAAACTCCTGCTAATTGAATAATTTTCACAGGCAAAATGGATATTCAATTAAGAGGATTCTACTGTATCAACTCCTTGAGATCCGAAACATTTTACATTTTTTGCTTGATGCATATTTAGTTGTGTCTCCAAATGTTTGCCTTGTTACAATTTATGGGAGAGTGCCGAAAGGCACTCTCCCATAAATTGTAATGAGGCAAATCCCCAAAGTTTCAATATTTTTACTTTAAAGATAATATGAAGATCATCAAAAGAATATGAAGCCCTTGAATTGCAGTTCCTACAGTTTGTATTTTAGAGGAATGTTTTATTTTTCAAATTAAAAATGAATTTTTTTGGATAAATATGCACTTTCTATATTTCTGTGTGTAAAAAGACAGCCGAAATCCTTTCCATGTTTGTTCACTTTTTGCAAAATAAAAATAAAATCCTCCCTCCCTCCCTGATTTAAAAAAAGAATTTCCTGAGAATCAATTAATTTATTTTGTGTGGCCTTATTTATTTTATTTATTTATTTAGTCAACGTACAGCCAATATGGTGCCCAGTTTAGATGATATCCACCGCTGACATTGCTGACTGTGTGATATTTTACACGTAAAAGTGAACCTGTTTATCACATAAACAAGCATTCCCCAGGTGGAAGAAGCTACAAGGTTGTAAGTTTCAATACTAAACTGGTGTATCTGCCTGGATTCTGATAGAACTTCTTTTTACTGTAATTTATCTCACAATCGGGGTGTTTTTGCACTGTTACGCAATTAAAGTTGAATGTATCTGGGCCCTTGTTCCCAATCCGTATCAAGGGCCCCTGATACAAGCGCGTGATTCTGCTGTTGCCAAAACAAAGGCATTAATATCGTTGTTCGATCGCTTCGCATTTTTCCCTTCAGAGAAAACAATATTAGGTGAGGCGAAGCCGAACCTAATATTGTTTTCTCTGAGCCGTATATGACAGTGTATCTGCCAACAAAACGCCCGGTAATGTATTTATTATGCACGCATGCTAAAATGTCACTGGGGAAGTTAACTCAACGAATAGTTAAATTATGCACACTTTTCGGCATCTTGGGCTGGTTTGTAGCCTATTATTGGGATTTTCCTGAACGCTCGAGTCGAGGCTTCTCTCTTGAAGTTAAAGGATTAGCTTTCGCTATGAAATGTGGAAATCTCCACCTCAATAAACGATGAACAGCATATTTTAAAATATAATAAACCTTTACACCAAGGGGGATATTTAATTCACCAGTAATTGTTGCAAAAGTTACAACCAAATTCACGTTGACGAAACACATAGTTGCTCCACTTCGCAAGCAGTATCCAGTAAAGTGAATCCCAGTGACGTAATTTTCTCTGAAGTGTAACGTCATCACTGACCTCAATATGGAGTTCCATGAACGCTATTCTATTTTTCAATTTGCGTCTTTCCGTCGATAAGGCAAATGAAAAAGTTCCTCTTAAAATAGTTTTATAACACATTTTGTGGTGAATATTGTGAGATAAATTTATCATCACCACAGTGTGTGTCTCCGGGAATTCAGATCAAGTCCCGTTGTAGACACAGAATCGCATTTCGACTCACCCTAACGGGCTTGTCGAAATACTGTTCTGTTCCTACAACTCGACTTGATCTGAATTCCCGGAGACACACACTGTGGTGATAATCTGTATGGAACTTGTTTCTTCAGGAAACCGAAAACTGCTACTTGAGAAATGTAAATTGAAAAATGAGATTTAAGTTCTTCTGTTAGGAAAATATTTATTATAAATATCAAATGTCGTGTCTTCACACAGGTACTCTTCAACCCTCTTCAACCCTAAAAAGGAAAATTATGTTTGACATAGAGAGTTTTAACAAGCACTATTATTCAACCAAAATCCCCGACAAAATACATAATTTATATAGAAAAAGCAAACAATTTAAACAACAGCTACCAGTATTCATTCACCTAATGTTTTCTAATTTGGTTTTTATCTCTTTTATTGCTCTCAAAATTTCACTTGCAATGATAAAAATAAATTTACATTTACGGAATGCAAAACATTAACATTTTCTGCTTTAACAATTACAGCTAAAAATATAGAAAGTCACATTATTTACCTCTGTATATACAAGAATATACATACACCATTTTCAAGTCTCACACTTAATGTATTTTATCTTAACCCCCTGCACTCTGATGACGAAACGCCTGATTTGTCATCCATGGTTATCCCCCCTGTGTTGTCAGAAATTCAGCAATTTAGATTTTGGTTGACAGAGCTCCAATTGAGCTCTGTCAACCAAATTCTGAATTGCTGAGTTTCTGACAACACAGGGGGCAGATATTATCCATGGATGACAGGGAGGTGTGGTGCGGCTTAGAGTGGGGGAGGCGTCGAGTATTCTCGACATCAGAGTTCAGGGGGTTAAAGATACTTCAGGTGAGTTTTTACCATAATACAAACATGAAAAGCAGATGACACTTTCAAAACAATTTCTGAATTACTGAAAATTGTTTTGTCTCAAAAACATAACTTATGACCCCCTTATTGGAAAGCACTCAATGAGCTCATTCCAATGTGGGTGCATAAACTACGTCTTTGTGACAAAAATATAACAAATAAGAAAACTGGAGTGTCGATTTTTGTAACTAGTACAGGCTGGTTCTGACAATTATTTTGGGTAAAGTGTTAACTAGTTCCATTTGAGTACGATTGTTATGCTTTAGAGTCATGAGGAAGAATTATTTTAAAATGTGAAGCTGCAGACCTTTAAATTACAAAATTGGAATAATTTATTTATTGGTGCTTAAGATCACTTTCTGCATCTATGGCTATATTATTTATATATTTACTGGGGTTTAAAGTCACATATTTCTGCACAATGGCTAATCATGACCTTGACAGTTTTACAGGAGGAAGAAGCCAGAATACCCAAAGAGAACCACCGAGAAACGGCGAGCAACTGTCAGCTCCCCAACATACTAACTCCACACAAGCAGGGTTAGCATTGGTTGAAGACAGGTGCATCGCTGACATGCAGTATGCTTTAGTACACGTCACTGTGCCCCCACGAAGGCAATGGGGGTGAAGTGTCTTGCCCAAGGACACAACGCAGTTGTCGCAGGGGGGATTCGAACCAAGGAGCTCTCGGCTTGCAGCCTGCACCATCTATGGCTATATAAGACCGCAACACAAGTATAAAGTTAAGTTCAACAGTTTATACCTCTGCTGCCCCCAGTATTGGTAGTATTATTTACAAGGCCCTACTTTACTTGATGGGTTTCTGAACTTCACTAGTCAAGAGATAAAAAAAAATTTCAGAGGTGATTTGTAAAATGAGAATTTGTTTTTTTGTTTTCTTGGATATCATTCTGCCAGTAAGGGGAACCCTAGTTTTGTTCATAGATTATTGTTTTGTTACAATCTATTGGAGAGAGCCCCTAGGCACTCTCCAATAAATTGTAACGAAACAATTTTGTATCCTTCTGCTTGTGAAGAAACAAGCTAATGAAACCAGTGTAAAGTAATTGAAATGCAGGGTGGCCCGTCTGTGGGGTTGAGTAAATAATAAACAAATATTGCATTTGTCACCAATTTCAGCTCTGTGCTGCAAGGTGTGGGGGCAGTTAATAAAGAGGGTTGGACTGAGCCTCCAGCAACAAGGTGGAATGTTTGGCAGTCTGATTCCAATGTTGTGAGATATAACTTTCCCGGAGATGACAGGTAGACAGCCAATCTGGCTATGTCGTCTTCCTGTGGTATACAATTTGTACATTTCGAAGTATTGTGGTATGTATATATTTATTTATGTTATTTGTATACTGCTGAATCAATCAATCAGCATGGCTGAAACCCACTGGGGGTGGGGGGGGGGGGGTGGTGAGAGGCATTTGGAAAGGGGTCCCATTGACTCAATGTACTTTTTACAATTGCTACTCTATTGACATGCAGCAAGTGTAGCTGTCTGTCAATAAATAATTATGAATTGTTTGCATATTCAATTATCACACCATCCACCAATTAACTACCCATCTGGCAGTAAATATATCGGCAAATAATGCAACACAAATTATCGAAAGGAAAATATCTGATTTCGGCTCTTCATTCAACTTTAATAAGGTTAGGAATTTCCCTTTTTTCGGTCCCAGATTTAAACACTTCTCACACCGGGATGAATCATGGTTGGCCCAGTGCATAAATTGTTCTAGGCTCCCATGCAAGTTTGGGCATTAAGTGTCTCAGGGCCCTGGGCAAATTTTTTTCTTCACATTTTAGGTGAATCCCAACCCAAGCATTGGTTTACCAGACCCTACTACACATCACTAAAATAGAACTTGTCTACCCAATAAAACAAGCACTACTTCACAACCTGGGGTTCCTGCGGGGGAAGAATACCAAATTCCATCCTTTGCACATGGAAATCCAAAGGATAAACTTTACTGTTGTCATCTTATAACTTCATTGAACGTTTGAAAACTTCTATAAAGGCATGTATATGATATTCAACAAAAATTTAAAAAATAAAACCTTTATTAATATTTCATTTGCAGTCTACAGTAAACAAATGCGTTGCTTATAATATGGTGTAACTCTGAAAAAATGACATGTAGTGTGCCAATACATCTTATAGAGTTGATAAAAAAAATTATTTCATGCATATCTCTATTTGTTATGTGTTAGTGAGACTTTCTAAGAATGTTTTATCAGAACATCTGTTTGTAAAGTTTAATTTTCATTTAAAAATATAAAAATACAGGTCAAAATCTCTCAGTTGTGGTCATTTAAAAGAGATCCACCGGCTTCATTTTTGAATGAAGGTCTTCTATAATTTTTTTTTAAACACAAGTTACAGTTCAAGACAGAATTTCAACTTTGGCCCCTTGAATGAATCCAGGGGGAGGGTCACCTGCCCCCTCCCTATTTTTGATCCTTTTTTTAACAAGCACCATGACCAGGAGACACAGTATTACCAGCGATAACACAAAGACGTCCACTACCTGAGGTATTTGTTTATTTAGTGGGGTTTAACGACACTTTCAACAGCCAGGGTCACCTCGTGTCACACAGTTTTACAGGGGGAGGAAGCCAGAATACCCAGAGAGAACCACCGAGCAATGGCTAGCAACTATCAGACTTCCTAACATACTAACTCCACACAAGCAGGGTTAGCATTGGTTGAAGACAGGTGCACCATCAAAGTGCAGTACACCTTAGTACACAACGCTACCATGACCCCACATGGTAAGTGAGATTGTCTTGCCCAAGGACACAATGCGGTTGCCGCAGGTAGGTTTTCAAACCAAGGACCTCTCAGCTTGCAGTCTACATCTCTACCTATTGAACCACCATGCTCCCACTACCTGAGGTAGAGGATGTCCATTTGTTATCATGGATAAAATTGTACCCCATGCATACAGCTCTACCTCTCGTGCTGGTCTCCTGTTGTATGAGTCATTATTTCCAAATGAAACAAAATACTGCATTTTCATTGACTGAGAGGTACGGTGCAACTAGCAATCCACAGTGGCTTTTTCTTACACCGTGGTTAACCAAGGTATAAAAACAAGAATACACAATAGCAGCCTATATGGCTAAGAAAAGTACCCATTTTTAATTGTTAATTCATACCTTCTGCTCGGTTATGTTAGAACAAAAATAAAAATACAGGAAATTTAATATTTATGTGCAATAAAATATTACAGATATGGATGTCTTTGGAACTGGGTCACTGAGCCAGTTCCAATGACATCCATATTTGTCTGGTTTCATTAAGAGTTCCAATGACATCCATATTTGTCTGGTTTTATTAAGAAACTTACATAGTACAAATTTTCTGTAATTTTTTTTCCACACTGTAGGTTAAAGTATTAAGTATACCAAAATTCTTGGAAATAAATCTGTTATCCTTGTGTTTTCCAAGGTTTATGGGAGTTTACACCGGTCGAGGAACTCATACACCCTTCGGCTTCGCCTCAGGGTGTATGAGTTCCCAAACCGGTGTAAATTCCCATACACCCTGGAAAACACAAGGATAACTAATATTATAAACTGGCTTTTATCATTGAGATGGGAGTATGCTTACACTCAATTGCTTCTAATCATGATTGACTGAAATGTGGGACTTCCACCACCACATTTAACCCTTTACCCATATCATGTGACCCCTCTTTGGAACGAGCTCGTTCCAAAGAGGGGTTACATGATATGGTTTTGTTGAAATTTTTCTAAAAATAATATTTTTTCAGCAGCTGATTTCGCATATTACGAGGGCGGATGCTGGCGATTCGTTGGGTAAAGGGTAAAACAATTACTTGAATCTGTGTTGAAAATAAAATTATCCCAGAGATGGCACGCAGTCCGGATCTCCCAGCAAACAAGGGCTTGTTAATCTTAACCCTTTACCCAATGAATCGGCCACATCCACCTGCGTAATATGCAAATTCAGCAGCTGAAAAAATATTATTTTTCAAACAGTTTCAATAAAACCATATTATGTGACCCCTCTTTGGAATGAGCTTGTCGAGCCATTCCAATGAGGGGTCACAGGATATTGTTTTATTGAATTTTTTGAAAAATTTAAAAAAATGATATTTAAAATGATAAATTTTGATATCGTCTGCATTGGATAAAGAGTTAACTGGTAGAGTGCTACATTATTTTTGGTTGTCTGAATTTGTTCATCAAAATTTGATTTATTACAAGTTATTGAAGAGTGCCCATGAAGAGTGCCCACAAGCACTCTTCAATTATTTGTGATAAAACAACTTCATATAAACAAAATATTATTTGTGTTTCACTGAATATTTAACATGTGCAAGAAAAATGTTGGCAGTTCCGTGGTACCCTCATTTTTTTTAAAGCCCTGATAATGGCTTCTAGAGCCCAACCAGTTTACAGGTAGAGTGCAGAATTATTTTGGATCATCAAAATTTGTTCACATGTCATAGCCTTAACAATTTGCAGGCACTCTGCCTTAAATTCTTAAAAAGGAAAATCTACGGACTCTAAAGTTATTTCACTTCGAACCCAACATGAAGCACATCCACAGAAGATGATGCCTTTAAGTTGTGGTACCTGCACCTCAGAATGAGATTTGGGATTCCAGCACTCACCGAGTTAATTCACAAGAGCCATTTCACGTGGCATTAGTCCCAGTACAATTTCCTGCATCATATTATTTAGAATGAATTCAGTACATTCTCTGTAGCTTAATTTGGAAATGAGAACAAGTTTAGCCTTCAAAAAGGAAGATGGAATGGTTAGTTGTTAAATGTTTGGACATGAACTATTTCAACATATAAATTTATTATTTCCTGTTATATTATCTGCAGTTTCATTTATGAAGGAAGTACAGAATGCAGAGTGAATTGGCACTTAACTCGTTGCATGCTGCTTGCAGGACAGGATTCCTCTTGCCACTGAAAAAGGTGCAATGCCACCGGTATCCCCCTCCCCCCCAAGAAGTGGTTCACTAAAAAGGGAAAGGGGATATAGTGGAAAAAGGCCCATAACTCTAGAAAAAAAATGGACAAAACCTCTTACAAGTGAATATCCTTTCCCCCATGGTGGTCTATCAGCATTCCAAAGATCATTTATCCAACATCTACTGACTAAGATATGAAGGTCCAAAATTGTTACAGATGGACGGGTGGATGGACAGACAAACAGATGGACGAACTGATGCTATATCCCCCACAAACTTCAATTTGGCAGCGGGTAATAAGTATAATTTGGGCACATTTAATAAATTTTTCCTCTGGTAAATTGGATAGATTTTTTCACCCAAGATTTTTTGAGTTATAGTTGAATGAATTTTTCTTCAAATCTAGGCATGGCTGCTTTACAGCAGCCATGGCTAGATTTACGAAAAATAATTTGAAAATACTCAGCAGGTTAAGAGTTCAGTGCCAGGCAAGAGGACGTTTACCCATTTGAGCTGCAAACTTGCTTGTGATGGTCATTCGGTTTTTAATGGACTAGTAAGTAAGAATAAGGGCTAAATGTCAAAACATATTTCAGAAGGATAGAGTTGTATAATGTTTGAGAATACAATTATCTGTGAAATTAGTAGTCAAAACAAAATTTTAACACTTTAACCCTTTCCCAACGCAGACGATTTCAAAATTTATTATTTTAAATATCATTTTTTAAATTTTATCAAAAAATTTCAACAAAACCATGTCATGTGATCCCTCTTTGGAACGAGCTCGTTCCAAAGAGGGGTCACATGATATGGTTTTGTTGAAATTTTTTGAAAAATAATATTTTTTCAACTGCTGAATTTGCATATTACGCGGGCAGATGTGGGCGATTCGTTGGGTAAAGGGTTAAGCCAAATTTCCAACTTCAACAATTTTTTTTTGTGACCTCAAAATGGGTGTCTCAACATGACACCAAAATGAAGTCCTTGAGGCAATAATAGTCGTTTCAAATGAAGTCTTTGTTATCCAAATAGATATTTTCAAGATTAGTAAGACTGATCAAGTTTTTACTTGTCCAATCAGATGACTGTAGTCTCATGTTTATGTGATCAGTTTGACAGCTGATAACCCTCTTTTGATTCAAATTGGCAATATCTGCCCAGTGCAATATGCAAATATTACCTCTCAAACATCAACCCTTTCAACCCCGATTGGTATTGTCTTATGCACAATTCTACATACCAAAATGGGCAAGTCTATCTTGCATTTGTGGATAGATTTAGTAATAATTTAATCATACAGCCCTATAGGGCTGTATAATTATATTATCACTAATTCTCCTATCCAGTTAGGTGTTTCTTTGGTTTATCTTATGCGCTACTCCATACAGTAAAATGGGTGGGTTTATCTTGCATCTGTGGGGAGGTTTAGTAATAATTTAATCTAAAGTACTATAGGGATGTAGCCCTTTACCCAATGAATCGCCCACAACCACCCACGTAATATGCAAATCCCGCAGCTGAAAAAATATTATTTTTCGAAGAATTTCAACAAAACCATATCATGTGACCCCTCTTTGGAACGAGCTCGTTGAGCTTGTTCCAAAGAGGGGTCGCATGATATGGTTTTGTTGAAATTTTTTGAAAAAATGTAAAAAATTATATTTAAAATAATAAATTTTGAAATCGTCTGCATTGGGTAAAGGGTTAAATTATCACCGATTCTTCCATCCAGTGAGATGTTTCTGAAGTTGTCAACACACAAGTGCAAACATTGCTTCATGCAGAAATTTATGATTACCTGAAAGGGTTAATATATTTTCAATTTTTGCTTCAAAATCCTAGTCTGCAACTCCAGCTGGAATGAGCTTGTCAAGCTTGTTCCAGTAAAGGGCCCTAAACTGTGTTTTTGGAGCAAAAACACAAGTTTTTAGTTATTGAAGAAAAATATTTGTCTTCCTCTCTTCATATCCGATAAAAGGTCAACATGTTCTTTGAAGCTACCACTGAGCAGGGCTTGATTTAATCTGAAAATTTTGAATAGCAATTTACTATTCACTCTGGAAAATTGATTAGCAGTTGATCCAAAAGCACTTGAAACTAATAAATCTTGAATAGCAAAATTCAGAAATTGGAGAGCAAAGTGCTATGCTAATCCAGTTAAATCGAGCCCTGCCACTGAGAGAACACATTTCATAGTAATGAAACTCATTTCTTTGAAATCTGTTTTGGAAATGAAGCAGGACTAATGCCGTACTGTTAATCTATTAAATGTACAACAGCTGTGTACCCCCATTTGCTTTCGTCATGCATGTTTACCCATACTACTATTTATGTATGCCAAGGTTATTTTTTTTCATTTTCTGTATTGAAAACATAGATTATAACCCCTCATTAGAACGAGCTCAACGAGCTCGTTCCAATGAGGGGTTGTAAGCTATGTTTTTTGAGACAAAAAATAAAAAAATGAGATGTTTGGTGAATATCACTGGATGATTTTGACCCTTATGTTGGGTGAATGGTTAATATCAAACTTGAATATGAAGGGTAGGTCTGTGCCAAGGACATAACTCTTTGGAAAAAATAGATGGTTCAAAGTTAGACTTTTTTCTGGAGCATTCTTCACCCATGATCCATTTTATGTATACCATGCAAAATAAACTATGAGAGGCAGTCTTCTGTGGAGTTTTTTGAAACACAGAGAGTTTTTTCACTCACTGGGGTGGGCATGCAATAAGAGTTTATTCCTTCTATGCAGTGAGGTAACTGCCGAAGATTAATATTTCAAGAACTGTGATGAACAGATTTTCACCAAGTTCAATAGAATGGGCATGTACTGAGTTTTCAGTTTATTCAACTACAGGGATAACCAACTTTCAGAGAGGTTATGTAAACATACATGTTATGAATGAGTATGTTTGACTGTATTTATCGTGTTAGTAATAAATGCGAGAAAAACAAATAGAAACTACAAGTTCTGTGATGTATCGGAAATCCACCAGACTTCCTATGTACATCTTATATACATAACATAAATATAGAAATTATGGCATAAATATTATATTGCAATCTCAGCAACAATGCTTTTCCCTTTTTGAACAGCCTTTTTTTATGACAGACAGGTTTTTAAAACCCTTAAGGGCCTGGACAAGTGCCCTGAATTCCCACCAGCCCACAGCCTCTATACGTCCAGTGGCTAAGCAGTGATTTCTAGTAAAGTCTTGGCTGCCTCAACAGGCAGCCAAGACTTGACTAAAAACCACTGCCTACCTAATCTGTCTGTTGATGACAGGATCTCCTCATGATGGCATGTTAAGGGCACCTGTTTTGAGGTTGTAAAAGTCGGAAATTGCCCTTTAACTGGTAGAGTGCTAAATTATTTTTAATCATCAAAATTTGTTCACAAGTCTTTGCCTTGTTACAATTTATGTGAGAGTGCCTATAGGCATTCTCAGATAAATTGTAACAGAGAAAATCCATACGGACCAAATAATTTAGATTTGAAGATAATATGAAGGACGCCCACAGAGTTTGAAACCTCTGAGTTAGAGTACCGGCACTTTAGAGTAAAGCCCAAATATGGGCTTCCAGCACTCAACCAGTTAAGGGTTAATGACTGTGTTGTAGATTGAAGCATGCTCACTATAATTTATTGAAATGACCTTAAAAAAAAACCTTACAGTTGCAGACTGGGCCAGTGGAAAGTCATACAAGCAAACACATTTTCAGGTTTTATACAGAGGTCTAGTATCAGAAAGAGTGATTTTCACTTTGTCTACACTCAAAGACATCAACTAAACACACTGCTGGTAATCACTTTATTATCTCCACTCAAAAATTGGTAAATACATAATTCTCTATAGAGTATACCGCAGGGCATTAACAGAAAAATAAAATAAACTTATCTAATTATCTGCTTTTCAAGCATATGATAATTCACAAACAATAGTTAGCTTGCACTCCATCAGGACTTTATAAATCTGACAAAATAGAATTGAAAAAAACATATGTCAACAAGCCCTGAAATATCAGTCAAACAAATATATGTAGCAAATTGTGATTGGTGTGGAATTTGCCAACAAAAGAACCATCCAACATTTTGTACTATATATATATGCTTATTATATGCTAAATGATAGATTATTGAAGAAACTGCGGAAAGATAGAAATTGTATGCCCCACTGTGAAGATATAGAAATTTTCACTTTCACGGTATCACTCAAAATGGCGGCTTTCAAAGCATCACTTCAAGGTGAATAAGAGTCAAATTATCATTGGAAGATCAATTTGTTCTAGAACCATATAATGAAAAGAAAATCAAGTGTTTTTGAGTGGATACCGATCATTTCCAGCAATAATCAAACACATATTCACCTTGAATTGATGCATGAAACCCGCTCGTCCAAACATGGCCTGAAAGCCTGTAAAATAAGTTTTTGGTTTGGTATGTCCTTTCAAAGGATGTACCAAACCAAAAACTTATACTACAGACTTCCAGGCTTTGTTTGGACTAGATACCCACCAACTGAATCAGATCGCAAGACGCTATCAGTTCCGAGTATCGATCCAATCACTTCCATGTATCAATGATTCAATGCGCTGTTTACTTTTATGCATCAATTCATGGTTGAAATGAGTGGAATTATCAGATTCTTAAATAAAGCATATAATAAAAAGAAAATCTAGTGTTTTTGAGTGGATACCTAAAATTATTTCACTTGTGACTGAGACAAATAGTTATTTTCGCTCACACAAGCACCTGCGAGAAATAAACATTTGTATCGATCACTCATGAGATAATTTTCGGTATCCACTCAAACACACTAGATATCCTCTATATAACCTCAACTAATCCTGTATCCAAAATGATACAATGTTCAATTACAGAAATTAGAGTGAAATCGTATGCAACTTTCAGAGAACAATGCTGAGAATAAGGATGAGAAAGGTATGTGACTACATTATTTTTCTTCAAACATAAAAAAGACAGTTAAATTATTATCTTTTGAGATATTTTAATTCTAAAAATTCTCATGAAATGTAAATTTATAGAAAATAAATTCAGAATTTTGATTATGAAGTCGATCAAACCAACTAATTTGCAGAAGTTTGATTCCTCAATTTATTTACTTGTGTTTAAGGTCATTTTTAGCATCTTTGGCTATATCATGACTGCAACATAGGTATGAAGTAAAGTTTAGCCAATTGTTTATACCTTTGCTGCTCACTTTAGAGAACTTCCATTCCAGGCATTTCTTCAAGGTCTTATTTTACAAGTAAACCATGACTTGTTTACCACAGAAAACAAGCACTGCTCCACTTCCCGGCTTACTACAGGGGTTCACCCCTGAAAGAAAGATGCGAAGTCTTGTACTGTTCTCTGACTTACTTCCACAGGGTTCAATGTCTTAACTCTTTACCTAACACGAAAAGGCAGACAACACTTGCAAACAAAATTCCTGAATAACTGTTTTCATTTTTTGTTGCATCAGAAAAAAAGCTTATGATCATTCATTGGTATGGGCTCAATGAGCTTGTTCCAATGAGGGGTCATAACCTATGTTTTTGAGACAAAAATGAAAAAAATAATGAACACTGAATGGTGATTTTTGTGAATAGTGCTTCCCAGTTTTGGCCGTTGCATTGAGTAAAGGATTAAAGAAGTGGTTACTTCCAAGGCTTTCAAGGATCCTTCCAAGCCATTTTCAACAACCTTTCGGACAAAGTTTGCAACTACAGTGGAGTCCACTTAATTGGATATCTCTTAACTGAATAACCCTGTTAATTGAATATAATTTCCCTGCACAAAACCATTTACCATACCACCAGTACATATTTGACCTGTTAATTGTAAAGAGTAAACTCCTGTTAATTGAATAAAAAATATCGTAATCTGTCAAAAAATTACTCTGGCTCTCCCCAGTTTTCCTTTGTTTATAGGCCTATTTGGCCTCAGTACATCCAATACAGACATTTAATCTATTATATCTTGTTTGACAGAGCTCATGGAGCTCTGTCAAACAAGATATAATAGAATAAATGCTCAATTTATCTGCAGAATACAGGAAAGTGACACAATACCTGTTTAGTGAATACTCCTGTTAATTGAATAATTTTCATTGGCAAACTGGCTATTCAATTCCCCTCCTTGGAACGAGCTTGCCAAGCTCGTTCCAATGAGGGGTCACATGATATGGATTTATTGAAATGTTCTGAAAAATTTAAAAAAAAACAATAAAATAAAAAATGTTGTTATAGTCTGCAATAGGTAAAGTGTTAATGTTAACTTAATGATGAGACTAGAAGGCAACTAAACTTGAAAAATTAGTGAAAATGTTTCTTTTTCAAGACCATTTTCATGTCAATTTAGAGAAAATAAAATCTTGCATTTTGATAAATTTTCTGAAATCAGCAAAGCAGTTGAACTTGCTTCCCTGGTTAACAGTTACCTAATGAATCGGAAACGTCCATCCTTGTAATTTGCAAATGGAGCATTTGAAAAAAAAATTCGGCAAAAAATTCAAACTAAACAAGAAGCCCCAGGGGGCCTGAGGGCGCTCACCTGACATGGTAGTCTGAATATCAAACCTGGGACTTGACTTGAATAAGCTGCATATGCCCCTCCTAAGAAAAGCATATACCAACTAGATGAAGCGATTGTGCCCACACAATACATAGAAGTTTCCTTCTATTTTCAGTTCCTGCACTTTTACGTCCCGAAATTGAGAAATCAATGCATAAAAAAACAAATTTTTTTTTATTTTTGTTCGGGAATTTTCGAAGTCCCAAACAAAATATTTTCAGACTAAAATTTTTTTTTCTTCTTCTTAAAATTGACCAAAACACATAAAAAACCAAAAAGTTAAAAAATTTATAGTAATTTATATATTTTTTATACTTACCAATGACCCAGACATAGCTGGTGCTAACTCTTAAAATATAGGGCCAAACACAAATTTTGCCCCCCAATCCCCAAAATTTGCATCTAAAACTAAAGAAAACATGTCCTGAAAGGCCCTCCACACCTCGCCCCCACTGCGCATGCGCAGTGTCAAGGACGTTCCGAAATTGGCGCCATTTATCATTCTAATAACCAGTGCCTGGTAAGCGCTATGTACTCAGCGGGGAGGCAAGAGTTCCCAACTCCTGGGAGGGCCATCCCTGTCTGGGTCATTGGTAAGTATAAAAAATATATAAATTACTATAAATTTTTTAACATTTTTATACTGTACCAATGACCCAGACATAGCTGAATAGTAAAAAGGCTGGAGGGCCAAGGACAGAGCAAAATGGAATACGCTCAATAAAATAAAATAGAGTCATCCCCTGTAGGGAAAAGAAGTAATAGGCCTTACATGTATCTTTCTTATTTATGATAAATTAGAAAGATACAACACCTTCCAAAAATTGAGCTTCATACATCCATGTACTCTATTAATATCCAATAATCCTTATACTAATAATTTTTAAAGTAAGCCAATAATAAAGTAAGTCTAGAGAATAGAGACTCTTATACTCCTAAAAGTGTGTGAGAATTGCATAATCATGTCCGTTGACATATGCAATATTCAAAAGCTATACTTTAAAAACTAAGACTTGACTGAATTTTATAACTTAAACTTCTCACTAAACAACCATCCCAATAACAGCTCAGAATTACTAACTCCGGAGGAGGTATCCCCTTGTTTTCATAGTAAAAACAGGTGACCCAAGGGAACACCCTCCCCCCCCCCCCTTTTTCTTGCCCTGGGTCAAATAGCCCAGAGCGAAGAGGGCAGCCGAACGGAGACACTGCCGAAACAGACAGCCTACCTAGCTATAGTAGCAACTGTTAAGTGAATGACATTCTGAGCAGTAGATAATAGACCTAACAATAGAGGCCTCCAGAAATGGACTCGATATTTCTGAGATAAAATTCATGAATGGATGGCTGAGCGCAATGAGCAGCCTTCAAAAATCTATAATAGCAACACTATTAATGTAAGCCCAAGAAGTAGAAGAACTCTTACTTCATGAGCCGAAATCTTAAGCACAACTGCTAAGCCAATGATATACCATAAGCAGTACGCTAGTTAATAGAATCCATTAACAATAAAATGGAGCGTAACGTCCTTCTACTAGACATCAAAGACAGAAGAAGCTTACGCCCTTGTAATAAACAGATATCTGTTTATAAATACATAAACTGTACCCGGAAAGAGTAAAGGCCTATGCCCATACGAAGACGGAAGGACCTTAAAATAATAGGTTCCGGATAATAGGAGCCTAACTCTTATGCAACAATCCAACCTAAATAGTAACGGAAGTATTGATTCCGAAACTATGAAAGTGAAAATCATCCATCGATAGTGCATGAAACTCACTGACTCTACAGTAAAAGAGAAACCAACAGAATTACTGTCTAAAAGGTCAGAATTTGAAAACTACTGTTTCCAGAGGCTCAAATGATTACTTAGCTAAATAAGAACCGAAGTTAAAATCCGTATAGGAATTTAATCTAAAGATTCTAAGTCTATTTATCAAAAAGTTACTAACTGACTTAGATAAAGAGACAAAAGACTCAATTGTAAACTATCGTAGAGTGCATAGGTATGAGGTAACAAACCTATAACCTAAATAACAACAGGCTGCAGTAGATCTTGTGAAACAAGTATACTAAAAACTAGCAATGCGTAGTATGGAGGGATCAACAATATGAACATAATGATCCCTACACCACGACGGAAGAGCCTCCACTTTAGCCGCATAGAATAGCGAAGAAGAGGATCTCCTATAGTAAGAAATCGCGTCCAAAGCTCGTCCAGTACAGTGCTTACAATGCAATACGGACCACACAATGGAATACATGAAGGTTGCGACCTTGCTGGTTGTGATAAAGATGACACGATTTACCCAGTGAAAAAAGATCCTCACATAGAGGAAGATTTCACGTTAAGATCCACAGTAGACAAGAGAGTAAATTACTCATGATCTCTGTGAAGATAGAGATGCTATCAACAGAAATGTATAGTGGTTGTTTATCTTAGCAATACCTGCTAAAACAACAGCGCCGGAGGATACGCGTATCCTATCATTGCGTCCTATAGATCAATAGAGCGTTAACAGTATTAGCTCAGAGATCTGGACAAGCCAACACATACGTCTGCAATTGATTAGCAAGCTGTGTCATAATAAAACATCATTGGGCGCTCCCATAGATAGCAAATCTGATTAAATACTTGTTTGTTGAGAGTCCATTCTGACAGCAACAAGCGACCCGTAAGAGAACGGGAGTGCGATAAAACAATCAGACGACCCAGAATATGACGGACCAAAACTGAACTTGGTGTACTATAACCAACAGACGGATTCTTTCCATTAAATTGAATAACGGAAACGAAAGAGTGCCTCCCTGGTTCCGGAGATACGCCACTACTGTCGAATTAAAGGACAGGAATTTGGGCATGCGTTTCTGAATAATGTTCATGCAATGACATAAAGCAAGCCTAAAAAAACATTATTCCGCAGAAGTTAAACTGATAGCTAAAAGACTGCGGAACCCAAAGACCCTGGCACTTCGAATCCGTAGGGATCAGTATATATCCCAATCTGTTTGACTGGCAACCGTCATAACAGCCACACTAGGGTCCGGCAACTGCGGCGGCACTCTCTGAGTCAACCACCGAATGTTTGCCCCAGTCTGAATCTCTTGTAACACTAGATAGACAAGAGAATGTATAAATCAAGCAATTCATGGATTGCCGGAAAGTTGCCGTCGAAGAGAAGCTCCTCCGAGAACGAAGCGACTCTGAGAGAGTTCTTAACCTACTATCCACGCGTGGATGTAGCTAGGGCTGCATCACGTCTAACCAACTCCAATCAGCCACTGAAGGGCGGAGTTATACGTGAACAAACTACTGCCCTCAAAAGAAATTACATTGAGAATAATATCCCGTAAATCTTTTCTTGAAGACGTAATGATAACGCCTCAGTAAGGCGGATTACGTATAATAAAGCGTCTAAGTTAAGTCTACTATACATAATGTCGTTCCCAACATTGAAATTGGAAAAGACATAAACGGCGAAAAAGAATATATGCAGTCTTTAATCACACCGTCTAGACGCATATGAACTCTCGGTATGCCCTGCTCTGCCAAAATAAACTATATGTAAAAAAAGATAAAATGGCAGAAATGAGCCATGCGGACAAGAAACTAAACTATCATGCTTAGTAGCAGGCTTGTATATATATATATAATATATAGCGTCGAAAAATAAAACACATGTTGTAATGACAATATTGGACTGCGTCGGTAAGTCAGGGACAAAGTCCCTGTACCGATTGAAAAATCCGAGTCCAATGACGCTATAAGTCTCTTATCCAAGATCGCAGCAATGAAGTCCGAAAAATAATCACTGGAAGAAATGCCAGAAGATATGAAAGGCATCTTCCGATACTACTAAAGGGAAAACTCGAAATCTTTCGAATCCCTTTCGCCATCCTGTCGGAAACCTATAAAGCGTTCGGTCGTCCGTAGCTTGATACAACCGCGGACCGCACCGACCCAGCGCCGTCGGATAATTCCGGATTCGACCGAGAAACCGTCAATTGCTGGGATGCTGCGAAACAACTGTGCTAACTCGGATAGCACGTCCGTCACTGAGGCCTGAGGAGCAGCGGTCTTACGATGCATTGCCGCAGGAAGCTCCGAGATCGTTACCCCGTGCATACTTCCAATATGCGAGCGAACGGAGTGTATAGGCCTCGTGTCCCTTGGCTACCGGATGGCGCGACCTATTCGCTGTGGAATCACTGAATGCCGAAACTGATCGGATACTCGAGGTCACGTAGCCAATGTGCGGTCGTGTGCCCTGCTGTGAGGATGAGGAAGCATTAAAGACAGTCTCTCGGACTGTCAATATAACGGAGCGTCCCGAGCAACGGACATATGCTCCGAATGTAAAATATCTGAACCACAACATGCGGTCCCCTATGTTGTTGGCTTCCTCCGATCTGTCCTCAATCTGCCGTCACTGGGTGAGTACTAAAGTAATTAAAGTGCTCGCATCACCCAAATCTCCTTCCTAGACCGCAACGGACGAACCCGGCAGCCGAACCATTCGATGAATGTACGCTACACCGGGTGAGCTAGCGAATGTCATTCCGTAAGCGATAGACATATTCCATGAGCACTTATTGCCGCTAACTCTTCATTAACTATGACGACAGAGGCACACTTTTGAAAGACATCTCCATAACTCTTCGAACAAGAAACCAGAAATGCTTGGATAGCAAGCATAAAATAATAATATATATAGCGTCGTTCAATAATTCGAAAGTTTGTGTGACATTATTGGACTATGTCGGAACTGAGGGACGATGTCCCTGAACCGAACCAAAAATTTCTAAGTCCACCGACGCTATCAGTTTCTTATCCGGCATCGCAGCATATGTTGTTCCGAAAGGGAAAGCTTGAAATCCACCGAATCCCTTTCGGTATCCCGTCGGACCGGATGAAACTTTCGGACGTCCGTACCCGCTTCCGCGGAGCGTCCCGACCCAGCATCGTCGGATAAAATATATGCGACAGATTCAGTTGATGCTGGGATGCTGCGATAAACTGTGCTATTAAGGAAAGCACGTCCGTTCCCGAGGCCTGTGCAGTAGCGGACTTACGATGCATTGCCGCTGGAAGCTCCGTGTACGTTGACTCCCGCACACTTCCTATGCGAACGTCCGGAGTCTGCAGACCTCGAGTCCCCGGCTACCGACCCAGCGCTGTCGGATAATTCTCGATCCGACACCGTTTCTGTCGGCTGCTGGGATGCTGCGATAAGCTGTGCTATGTGCACAAGAATGTCCGGCGTCGAGACCTGCGGAGGCGCAGTCTATCGGTGCTTCGCTGAGGGCAGCTCCGCATCAGATGGCTCCCGCATACTTCCTATGCGAACGTCCGGAGTCCATCGGTCTCGAATCCCTGGCTGCCGGATGGTGTGACCTGGTCGCCGAAGAATCCTTGATCGGCGAAGCTGGTAATATATCGGCGGTCACGCAGCCAAGGTGCGGTCGTGTGCGCTGACGAGAAGAGGAAGCCTTAGCAGTCTCAGCGGACTGCCTATACAACGGAGCGTCCCGAGCGACGGACGTATGCTCCGCTAACGACACATTTGTACCACAACATCTGGGGCCAGATGTTGTTGAACGAGAGAGGGGCCTCTCTCGCTTGCCGTCCGGATGGACCGGAACGAGCTATGAACCGGACTAAAAGGCTTCCTCCGTTCTCCCTCCGATCCGCCGTCACTGGGTGTGCATTAAGTTAATTTTATAGTGCTCGCATCACCCCAAAATTCCTTCTAGACCGCAACGGACGAACCCGGCTGCCGAACCATTCGGTGAATGGACGCTACACCGGGCGAGCTAGCGGACGTCAAAGGCCGTCGAACCTACTAGGGTCCTCTTAGGCAATTGGCGTATTACATGAGCACTTTTCCGCTAGCCCTTCATTAATTGTGACGACGGAGGCACACTGTTGGAAGACATCACAGATACATCACCCTAATCTTGATCGTCTGAAATAGAAATTGATAAAGTAGAGTGACCCTGCGGGGAAAGGACCGGAGTGTCCAAATCCCCAACAACATACCGTGACATACGCTTCCCATATTGTCATCGAAATCATACGATACAGAACAGGAGTTAATGCGAGTACACTGACCACATATAGAATGATAATAAGGTCAGAGGAAGACTTCCTCCTAAAACAATTGATCAATATCCTTTCAATGTGAAAAGAAAACAAGTCCTGGTACTCGCACTAACCCCTGGCAATCAAAATACATAATAATAATATGATCCATTAATATAGAAAAAATAATTGAAATCAAAATATTTTGAAAAAATATTTTTTCAGAACAGCCCAAGTTTCTGAAAAGTAACGTTGAGCCCCAATGGATCCCAAGCCTAAGTGTGGACAAAAATTTTAAAAATATTTTAAACAATTTATTCAACACTTACGAACAATAATAATGTATCTAGTTATGATTAAAATAACATAAAGATATTATTATTTAGAAATCCCCCCCTCACACAGAGGGCTGTTGTAAATGTAAACAATGAGTGTAAAAACACTAAAATAAGACTCCAGGCACCCAGGCCCGAAATCAGTTACCAAAAATACACCATCTGATGCAAAACAGAGACTTCCAGGGAAGAAACTGCAGAACATCAGATGGTAGATGCAGAACACAACGCCTAACCACCCGTAGGTGAAGACGTAAACATGGGGAAAGAACAGAATTCATTCTGTTATTAAGCTAAAACTCCCAAGAAATTTTAGTAATAATAATTACAGAAACTATGCCAAAAGCATGGGAGAATAGCAAGGGGGAACTTAAAGGACAGGGAGAGAGGAAAAACACTTGAAAAAACAGTGTAACTAAATAATCAGAATGACAACAAAATGGCTGCTGCCTTGAAAATAGGTAACTTAACATAATTTCATTAAAAAATTTTAAGTTACAGCCCTGATAATATTCTGTCACACATTCTTTTCCTCTCCTCCTTTTCTATCCTCCTTAGAATCACCATTTCACTAATATTTATGTGTCTGGCATCATTTAAACTGAGATTTAAAAGCACAAAGATCAGTCAGATGTTAACTGATGAAGGGCCAAACTTAGAATAATAAATGGCGCCAATTTCGGAACGTCCTTGACACTGCGCATGCGCAGTGGGGGCGAGGTGTGGAGGGCCTTTCAGGACATGTTTTCTTTAGTTTTAGATGCAAATTTTGGGGATTGGGGGGCAAAATTTGTGTTTGGCCCTATATTTTAAGAGTTAGCACCAGCTATGTCTGGGTCATTGGTACAGTATAAAAATACTAATTTCTGGATTTTGGCCCAAATTTTTTAAGTCCCACCCGGACCCCAAATTTTCAGTGCAAAAAATAAAAAAAAATTTTGTCTTAAAATTGAACAAAACGCATAAAAAACCAAAAAACAATTTCCGGATTTTGGTAAAAAATTTCTAAATCCCACCCAGACCCCAAATTTTCAGTGTAAAAAAAAAAAAAAAAAAAAAAAATTGTCTTAAAATTGATCGATCATAACACAAAAAAGAACCCAAAACTCATTTCCGCATTTTGGTCAAAAATTTCTGAGTCCGGACCAGGACCCCAAATTTTCAGCCTAAATATGAACCCAGGGAGTTGGCTTGAACAAACTTGAATCTCACCCCCCTAAGGATGCTGCATACCAAATGTCAAAAGATTCTTATTGGTAGATCTTAAGAAGATTTTTAAAAAATATTCCTCATACTGCACTAATTTAAACATTTGGGCTCCCATAGAGAGCCCAAATATGGACCCAGGGATTTGATTTCAATAAACATGTGAAACAATCTTCCAAAGATGATATATGTGAAATTTGAAAGCTTTTGGAGCAGTGGTTTGGTAGAAACGTAGTCTTAAATGTTTTTCCCATTACCCACAAAGTGTTAAACAAGAGACCCCAAGGAGCCTTAATCGCTCACCGGCCAAAGTGGTGGTTCATCAACACTACAAAGGAATGCAGTCATGAGAGACAAATTTTATGGAACTAGGGCCATGGCTTGAACAAACTTGAATCTTACCCCCCTAAGGATGTTGCATACCATATATCAAAAGCATTCATCTGCTGGATCTGAAGAAGAAGACTTTTAAAGAAAGTTCCTCATTTTGAACTAAAAAGTTGTTATCATTCGGGAACCCACAGTGAGCCCAAATATGAACCCGTGGACTTGGCTTGAACAAACTTGAATCTCACCCCTTAAGGATGCTGCATGCCAAATATCAAAACATTGCGACTGCTGAATCTGAAGAAGAAGATTTTTTAAGAAAATTCCTCATTTCGAACTAAGTTACAATTCAAGCTCCCACAGTGAGCCCAAATATGGACCTAGGGACATGGCTTGAACAAACTTGAATCTCACCCCCATAAGGATGCTGCATACCAAATATCAAAACATTCCGCCTGCTGGATCTGAAGATTTTTAAAGACAAGGGACTCGATTTGAACAAACTTGAATCTGCCCCCCTTAGAGATGTTGTATACCAAAACTGAAATGATTCTGACTGGTGAATCTGAAGGAGAAGATTTTTAAAGAATAGTCCTCATATTGCACTAAGTTAAAATTTGGGCTCCCATAGGGAGCACAAATATGAACCCACACACTCAATTTGAACAAACTTGAATCTGACCCCCCTATACATGTTGTATACCAAATATGAAAGGATTCTGACTGGTGAATCTGAAAAAGATTCTTTAATGTTTTTCCCATCGCCTACAATGTTAAAAAGTGCTGACTCAGCACTTTTTCAAAGTCCCAAAACTGTACCCAATGATAAAACCCAAGGCAATTTTTTTTTACCAATCCTTTCTGTTGGTCCGAAGGAAGCTTCACACCAAATAAAAATTCTCAGTGCCGTGCAGTTTTTGGAGATATGGACGTTTTAATTTTTTTCTATTTTTAGCTCCTGCGGTTCCCACGGGGCTGCGTGAAAAAATTTTTTGACATAAAATAGGTACTTATGACCCAAAAAGCCCTCACATAAAATTTGGTTCAAATCGGCCTCTCGGTTCGGAAAACTTAAATTTGGGGTGGGGCCAAAATTCTTGCCCCTCCCATAAAGTCGCCAAATATTGCCCCTCAAACTTTTCTTGAACAAACTTGAGTCTACACCTCAAAAGGAAGCTGCATACCAAATATCAAGTCTCTGCTACTGCTGGTTCATGAGAAGAAGATTTTCAAAGATTTTGGTGCCCCTTGGGGGCGTGGCCCCACCCAGGAGGAGGGGCAACTTCATTTGAACAAATCTGAATTGACATTAGGTAATAAACATTTACCCAACATTTGAAAAATATTGGGCCAGTGGTTTCTTCGGAGAAGTTGGTTTTGTAAAGTTTATGCCAGATGGACGACGGATGGAAAGCGATCAGTAAAGCTCCCCTTGAGCTTCGCTCAGGTGATCTAAAAATGCTGATTCAGCACTTTTTTCAAAATCCCCAAAAAGTACCCCATGATAAAACCGATAGCAATTTTTTTTTACCATTCCATTCTGTTGGTCCTAAGGAAGCTTCACACCAAATAAGAATTCTCAGTGCCGTGTAGTTTTAGAGATGTGAGAGTTTGAATTTTTTTCTCTTTTTAGCTCCTGCAGTTCCCATGGGGCGACGGGAAAAAAAATTTGGGCATAAATTAATTACTTATGACCCAATAAGCCCTCATATCAAATTTGGTTCAAATGTGCCTCTCGGTTTGGAAAACAAAAATTCTTGCCCCTCCCATAATGACGGCAAATATAGCCCCACAAACTTCTCTTGAACAAATCTGAGTCTACACCTCAAAAGGAAGCTGCACACCTAATATCAAGTCTCTGCTACTGCTGGATCATCTGAAGATTTGTTAAGGCACACATTTTGGGCGTGGCCCTACTAAGGGGCGAGGCAACTTGATTTGAACAAAATCAAATTGCGATGTCATAACAAACTACTATCTCAAATATCAATTAAATTGGTTCAGCTGTTTGGGAAGAGAAGATGCAAACACCATGTTCACGGATGGCGGACAGTGAGTGATCACTATAGCTCTTCTGACTGAAAGTCAGGTGAGCTAAAAAAATCACATGACACTTCATTCCAATGAAGTGTCACATAATTTTTGTTGAAATTTTTGAAAAAAATAATAAAAATAACAAAATTTTGATATTCCATGCATTGGGTAAAGTATTTATAAATTTTCTCTTATTTCCCAGGCTTGTACGAGTTAAATCTTTGAAGCATCCCTAACCCTTAAATCCTCAGATTAATTTTATGACAAGGTGCAATGCCACCAGTATCCCACACTAAGGGTTTCTAAACTGAAGGGTTTCTGAGTTGAAAAAAGGAGAAAAAGTCCCATAACTCTAGAAAACAAATGGACAAAACCTGTTACTTGTAAATATCCTCCCCGGACACCCCCCCCCCCCCCCCCCCCCCCCTCCCCCAATGGTTGTCTATCAGCATACCAAAGATCCTTTAAATCCAACATCCACTGACTGAGATATGAAGGTCCAAAGTTGTTACAGGCGGATAACTAGTCAATCGAATCGACCCCATTTCTATATCCCCCGCAAACTTCACTTTGGCAGGGGATAATAATAACTACCATATTTATATGTACAAACTGCAGATGACTTAACAGTGTTTCAACATTATTGTTGGCTGCCTATCCAGGCAGCCAACAATGATGTAAAAACAATGTTAGGGTAAATGCAGCTTCCCAGTCGAGTTTTCAAGGACGAATACACTTAGGGAAACTTTTTCAGGGCAATATAAGAGGGACAGTTTGTGGCAGTATGAGGACTTTAGGTTAATAAAAATTGAGCACTATTAAAGATAAAGTACAAATTTCAAGTACTTTCAAAGCCTTGAAAACCCATTTTGCAATAAAAAGGCGTTCAAGGCCCACAATGAACCCTGTTCTAATTGAAGTTTCATTGAATTCTCACAACATTTTCTCATCCTCAAATATATACTCATCACTCAAATGGAAGTAGTTAGTAGAGTGTGGTCAATTCACAGTAGAAATTCGAATGTTTATCAACAGCAGCCTCCCTTTTTCTTTCCTTTATGCTGTTTTCCTAGTTGTATTGTATCTCTTTGAGTCTGTTCTGCTGCCTTCTTTTGTTGTTCCCTTTTTGTTTGTAAAACTAGTTTTGTTATTGCAGAAAACATCTGAAAAACATAACAGGATATAAATGACCAATTTCTCCATTTCTGTACTTTGGAACCCTGTTCTTGATGAAAATGAGTCAATTTATTTATTTATTGGTGTTTAAGGGGGCACGGTGGTGTTGTGGTAACCGGTTCTCTTCAGATCACCGAAGTTTAGCAACGTCGCGCCTGGTTAGTCCTCGGATGGGTGACTGTCTGAGCGATCGATTCGGACAGCCGCATTGTGTCATTGGGCAAGGAACTTAACCCTGATTGTCCACATGGCGGCACGATGACGTCGTGTACTAAGGCATACTACATGCTGATGGTGCACATGTCTTCAACCAATCTAACCCTGCCTGTGCTGCAGCGCGGAATTATGATGTTGGGGAGTTGGCAGCTGCTCATCGTTGCTCGGTGGTTCTCTCCGGGTACTCCGACTTCCTCCACCTGCAAAACTGTCAAGGTCATGATTAGCCATTGTGCATAAGTATGTGACCTTAAACACCAATAAATAAATAATATTGGTGTTTACGGTCACATACTTATGCACAATGGCTAATCAAGAATTTGACAGTTTTTACGGATGGAGGAAGCTGGAGTACCCGGAGAGAACCACCGAGCATCTGTGAGCTCCTCAACATTCTAACTCTGTTCAAGCTCTGCTGAAGCAGGGTTACAGCAGTTGAAGACATGTGCACCATCGACATGCAGTACGCCTTAGTACACGGCGTCATTGTGCCACTATGTAGACAACAAAGAAAAAGTGCCTTGCCCAAGGACATAATGCAGGTAGTCCCGGACGGGGATCGAACTAGTCAATTAACAGGAGTATTCAATTTACAGGAATTGTGTCACTTTCCTGAATTCTTGAGATAAACATATTTATTCTATTATATCTTGTTTGACATAGCTCAATGAGCTATGTCAAACAAGATACAATAGATTAAATGCCTGTATTGGCTGTACTGAGGCCAAATAGGTCTATAAACAAAGGAAAACTGGAGAGAGTCAGGCTAATTTCTCTTCAGGTTACAAGACTTTTTATTCAATTAACAGGAATTTACTCAAAATAACCTATATTCAATTTACAGATTAAATTTGTACTGGAGGTATGGTAAATGGTTTTTGTGTTGGGAAATTATGTAAAATTAACAGGTTTATTCAGTTAACAGATATCCAATTAAGTGAGCGCTACTGTATAATATTTTACAAAATTAGTAACCATTTTCATCCTGCACAATTCGCAAAATTTGCCATTCAAACTTATTATTTTCCCAATTTTTGTCTCCAAAACATAGCTTATAGCTTACGACTTATCACTGGAATGAGCTATAACTCTGCAACTGGAACGAGCTCATACAGTTCTTTCCAGTGAGATTTGCTGCTGTTTGTTGACTGGGGTTTAACAACACTTTCAACAGCCAGAGTCACATCATGTCAGAAGGTTTTGTAGGTAGAGGAAGCCGGAGAGCATGGCGGGAATCTCTGAGAAGCAGCGAGCAACTGTCAGACTCTCCAACTGACTAACACTGCACAAGCATACCTAGTACAGTGGAACCCTGTTAACTGAATAGCCACTTTGCCAATGGAAATTATTCAATTAACAGGAGTATTCAATTAACAAGGATTGTGTCACTTTCCTTTATTCTAGAGATAAACTTAGCATTTATTCTATTATATTTCATCTTCATTGCCCGCATGGGGACACAGTGGTGTTATGTACTAAGGCGTATTGCACGTCGATGGTGCACTTGTCTTCAACCAATGCTAACCCTGCTTGTGTGGTGTTAGTATGTTGGGGAGCAGACAGTTGCTTGCCGTTGCTTGGTGGTTCTCTCCGGGTACTCCGGCTTCCTCCACCTGTAAAACTGTCACGGTCATGATTAGCCATTGTGCATAAATACATGACCTTAAACACCAATAAATAAATAATATTCTATTATATCCTGTTTGACAGAGATCCATGAGCTCTGTCAAACAAGATATAATAGATTAAATGCCTGTATTGGATGTATTGAGGCCAAATGGGTCTATAGAGAAAGGAAAACTGGGGAGAGTCAGGGTAA
Source organism: Pictodentalium vernedei (assembly GCA_031216915.1). Lineage (NCBI taxonomy): Eukaryota > Metazoa > Mollusca > Scaphopoda > Dentaliida > Dentaliidae > Pictodentalium > Pictodentalium vernedei. The sequence continues at coordinate 100,397,577 of CM062294.1, forward strand.
TTTCTCGACAGATTACAAGACTTTTCATTCAATTAACAGAAGTTCACTCTGTAAGCTATTTTCAATTAACAGGTCAAATTTGTACTGGAGGTATGATAAATGGTTTTTGTGTTGTGAAATAATATTCAATTAACAGTGTTATTCAGTTAAGAGATATCCAATTAAGTGGGCTCCACTGTAGTGGTTAAGGGCAAGTGAACCCTCAAGGTGCAGTACTGTAGTGCAATCAGGATTAATGTCTGCCTAAGAACTTATTCCCAGGTCAGTATGGTGAGGTCATTGGCTTTATCGTGAACACAACATAAATATAATGTCAATTTTAGTCAAACATTTATACCAATACTGCCCTTTTAGAGAGCTCCCACCCAAAAATGGTTACCAGGTTCTATTATACATGTTCCAGAGAAGTAGAACTTGTTTACTACAGTAAAACACTGTGACCAATGCTGAAGATATATAAATACGTGAAACAAAAAAAAAAAAAAAAAAAATCTGAACAAGATTGTGGGGCACACAGAGATTTATTTATTTATTGGGGTTTTAACGAAACTTTCAACAGCCAGGGCCACCTCATGTCAGGCAGTTTTATGGGTGGAGGCAGACAGAGTACGCGGAGAGAACAACCGAGCAACGGCGAGCAACTGTCAGACTCCATAACATACTAACTCTGCACAAGCAGGGTTAGCATTGGTTGAAGACAAGAGCACCACTGACAAGCAGTATGCCTTAGTACACCACATGGGAAAGCAGAATGAAGGAACCTTTCGGTTTGAAGTTCAATGCCCTAACCACAATAAAGAGTTGAGTTGAGTAAATTCTGTTTAACCCTTTTCACACTGATGGCAAAATATAAAAAATTCAATCTTTTTTCTCATAATACAACTATGCATTTAACGAATTCAGTCTTGTCTGACAGAGCTCATTGAACTTAACATTTTTATATTTTAATCTCTGTGTACAGGAGCACGGTGGCTTAGAGGGCGTATTTATGAACCGATCTTTATGAAACTTCTTGGGTACCTTTGTTATCACCATGGGACGAAAAAGAGTGTTTTGGGTGCGGTCCAAAATTCAAGATGGCTGCCGCCGGCCATTTTGTACCAAAATTAGTGCAACCAGTTTTCTGTACAGATCTTCTGTATGAAAGTTCTGATTTGAATAAATTTCTGTATGAATGTTTAGTAACAAGGAATACATCACTTATAATATGGTTTTTTTTTGAGCAGAAATTATGCAAATTAGATGAACTTTGATTTATTCAGTACTTATACACAGTAAGTTCATGTGTCAATACGTCTTGGGCTAGAGGTTGTATTTATGAACCGATCTTCATAAAACTTCTTGGGTACATTTGTTATCACCTTGGAATGAGAATGAGTGGTTCTGGGTGCGGTCCAAAATTCAAGATGGCTGCCAGTGGCCATTTTGTACCGAAATTAGGTCCAATCAGTTTTTGTACACAACTTCTATACGGCTCAGGCAAGAGGCCATATTTATGAACTGATCTTTACAAAACTTCTTGGGTACCTTTGTTATCACTGTGGGACGAGAACGAGTGTTTTTGGGTGCGGTCCAAAATTCAAGATAGCCACCAGCAGCCTTTATGTCCCAAAATTAGTGCAATCAGTTTTTTGTACAGAACTTCTGTATGAAAGTTCTGATTTGAATAAATTTTTGAAGGAATGTTTAGTAACATGGAATACATCACATATAATACAGGTTTTTTTCTCGTGCAGAAATTATGCAAATTAGATGAACTTTGATTTATTCAGTGCTACTTATACACAGTAAGGGCACATGTCAATACAGCTCAGGCTAGAGTCTGTATTTATGAACTGATCTTCATGAAACTTCTTGGGGTACCTTTGTTATCACCTTGTGACAGGAACGAGTGTTTTTGGGTGCCTTTGTTATCACTGTGCTATGAGAACAAATATTTGGGGTTCAGTCAGACCCACTCTGGGACTCAAAGATTTCTTTTCTAGTTTAGCATCTAACTGTCACCCCACTTTTACAATACTTTACCTATATATTTGTTACAGGCTAAGGCCAGCATTTATGTACAGACCGTTACAATACTTTACATGTACCTTTGTTATCAGGTCATTACCTTGATGTTTGTCATTGCTGTGTCACACACTATACATGTACATGTCTTAAGTTGAGCTACAGTGTCATTGACACTTTCATTATACTGTATACCAACGGCCCAGACTAGCTGAATCGTAAAAAGGTGGAGGGCCTAGAACTTTCGAAATAGTACATCAACATAGATCAAATCCTTCAATCCATGATGAAGAAAATTAGAATAATTAGAATTTATATGTATGTCTCTTTATACCGTAATAGAGGAGACATATCCTAATATGGATCCCAATTATGTAAATCCTAAATCTGAGCATAAAATCATGCTAATTAGGATGTAACGAGTTCACAGTTTTTAAGGCTAGTCTGGACTAAGCCCTAAAAATTAGGATGGCATATTTGAGAAAGAGAGAAAATTGCCCATAAACCTACGCCATATAACTCTACAGCTGAATGCCAAATATAGTATGGATAAAACAGCTTCCTTCATAGTTACATTATACATACCCAATAAGCCAGAGAAGTGGAGAAAATGACCCCCCCGTTTTTTTGAACATATCTTCAACTTCAAAAGAAAGAGAAGAGACCTCTGGAACCAATAAGCGGTACCAGGAAATAATATAAATAAATATCGATCAGGCACTCAGGAATTAATTCATGAATAAAAAATGATTCTTAACACCACTTCACAAGGCAAGGCTATAGCGACGATTTTGGAAAATAATATTGTCTGCTACAAAATATGCACTGTAGATGGCGTATACTGTTACGACGAAATCAGTGATATAAAATATAACATACTCATATTAAAATGAGATACATTGAAATTACACTTCAAAGATCATCCACAGGCGGCCTCTGTACAATAAAATCCAGTAAGAACACTCTCCAACGTGTACTATATGATATCTACAACTATAAACACGTGAGAATATGCGATTTGAGAAGTGACAAAATAGAGACCAAGATCTTGAAATGGAGGTAGGATTGATTAACAGGCTCCAACACGGACCGCCCCCGAAATATATAATAATTTCAAGGTCCACCAAAGTGACAGCCTAATAAAATATTGTGCGAGTGCATTAAAATCCAGCATGTAATCATCTAAAAACCACTAACTGGTTATGCAGTCACCTATGAACTCAAACAGCAGCAATTATGATGATTTAATAAGCTCTTGCATATCAAAAATCAGAAAATAAACACCGGAAACTAATGCAACAAAAACTGCGTATATGCCTATGAGGGCGCCATTGAACACGACCCCAAAAGCATAGTATGTATGTATAAATATATATATACAAGACAGAGTGCGAGTGTGTGTGTGTGGGGGGGGGGGGGGGGGGGGGATTCAAAGACATAAAGACATGCTGAAACCTCCTCACCCACATTACTTGATCATTGCTGGTGCAGACAGCAAAAATATAGGAACCCTAAAGGCTCCCTCACATCTAACAGACTCCCTTATGCCACTATGGGTGGAGAATGATGTGAAGAACAAAACTTGCCCTGATGAAGATGGTCCTCTCGAGGAGGAAGCTTCTACAAATGTTCAATAACAGGCACTTTAGAAAACTGATAGAAGGATATTGTGATGACAGCTCTGTTATTAGTAGGAATCACACTGAGATTATTAAATCTTAATGTAATCTACTGAATCAAATGAATTGAAGGATACACTTATCCTACCATTCATTCCCCTGAATACGGCTGAACGTCAACTGTATGCGCTCAAAAGTCTAACACTGGCGACACAAATGAAGGAAACTATTGTTCCTATGCATCGCAAATTTAACTATCCTGGAGCGATCCCACATGCATGTTCGCTAATAATATAATCCAATGATGTAGCGTAAACAATAAGACATCATTCTTGATGAATATGTGATCTCCAAGAACTGAGTGTCCCAAGAACCCTGCATATAGAATCCGTCTGACTCAGGGTTGTAACCCAATTATGAACTCAAACCACTGAATATCTGCCCAAACTTGACCTTATGTTTACTAGACCCGTTAAAACAATACAGGTCCTGAGCGAAGAAAAACGTCTTCCCACTCCAGTTAAGAATAACTGGAGGTGACATGCGCGTAAGCGATCCATCGAAATAACATTTGTAGCTGCTCCGCATAATCCCATCTGACACATAAAATCTTCACTGTTAATGTGTCTGATAGAAGACAAAAGCGAGCCTAACAACTGGCTAATTCGGTCAATGAAAAAACAAACGAGCCAGCTTGTTGAAAATGAATTGTAGGATACGTGTCCTCTCATTCATCCCATGAGACATTATCTAGTTCATTTTTCAAGTGATCTTAAGAACTATAATTGCCGGACAGTCGAACATTCGAACGCTCGCTTTTTCAACTGAATGATTATCCAAAACAATAGCACCGCTTAGCGGGCAACATATGCCCGTCAAAATTGGAACATGCACAAGTTTCTTTGGGGTAAAGTTTGAAATTTTTGTTGACTCAACTATGTCTGTCTCCCCCCCCCCCCCCCACCCTCCAATCATTGCCCATTCCCCTGTCCTGTCTGGGGTGAAGGGTAATTCACCTGTTTTCACATTTTCATATTAAGCGATCTGAGGTCTTCAGAAAAAAAAAAAATAAAGGGCCATAACTCTGCTAAAAATGGGCCGCTAAAGACGGAAATCGAACCCAACCTGTATTTTGTTTTACTAAATCCATAAGCCGAATTTAACTCAGCTCAAACCATTACGACTAAAGTTATCGTCTGGAAACGAAATGTGTCCACGGACGGACAGACAGACGGACGGACGACCAGATGGACGGCGAGACCATTTACATAATACGTCCCATTTTTCAAACGGGCGAATATTTTAACCTTTAGAGCCATAATAAACATGTTATCCAGTTCCAGTTAATTATCGGTCGGACCGAGCTCTATAAGAGCCTCGAGCCACCGGCTCAGGAGTGTCTGATCAGTAAACTCAAACATACCTAAACCCCCTATCCAAGTGGCTGTATAGTCAATCCCTAAAGTAATATATAGGAGGGATAGCTATACCTTCGCTATGAGTCCTTATTGACGATCTGTGTCAAGGACCAACATCTCCTACTCTTTCTGCTGGTGTTGGTCGATTAGACCCCAACTTAAAGAGCCGAGAATTGATGCTTTCTAGTAGCTTAATCCTACATTAATGAAAGCTTACCGTCAAAGACTTAGTGTCTGGAAAACTAAAGTGACCTGTAGTGAGTTTTCCATCTAGTCAAATATTAACGATGATGACGCAAGGCTTCGTCACATCAGAATAGCTCCCACTTAACATCTGTTAAGACAGAGATATATGTGATAAATAGGCCTGGAAAGAATTTTTAAAAAGGTATAAACGTCCACAAAATTCCTTTCCATATAGACGTTGCGTCAAAGTACTTAACAGTGAAGTACATAAGACCGCAAGTCTAAATTCGCTCTGAATAAGAAATTATCTTCTCAATTGTGTCCAAGCGAACAGCGAAATGATGAAGGTAAGGTTACAACTAAGACCTTAGCCTAATCATTCAACGCAGAGAAACTCTCAACACATCTTCCCCAGTCGTTTTTTAAATGTATGTGATCAAAAAAACGGTTAAAAATACATAAGATGATGAAAAGAAACCGTATTACTTCTTCCCACAGGAAGTTAAAAATGGCATCATCTACATAATCAAAGACCTGTGACACTCGTGTAGACTTAACCGGAAAAGAGATCTTATTATCCTGCTCTTTGTCCAGATGAAGTCAGCGTCTAACAACGCTAGCGGTTTCTCACAATTACTCGCAGCATTGAGATTCACTGGAACAAGTTCAAGGAAACGATAACGGATAGTATCCAAATCATCCATGAGTTGTTCCGAAAGGGAAGGATATCCTCCTACGTATCCCTTTCATCATTCGTCTAAATCAGTTTTAGAATCACGGTAACAGGCAGATGAGTGGACCGATCAAGCACCATCCGACAGCTCAAGTTTTGAGATTGACGTTGAGTGCATCTGCCTTAGCAGGAATACTGTGATGAGCTGTGCAATCTGCGACAGCAAGTTCATTGCAGAGATCCTGAGGAGCAGCGGGCATGTATTGCTTATCCGACGGCTGCTCCTGGGATATGTGTCCAAGATGGCTCTTAACTGCGGACATCCCGATGAATGATGCCTCGTTTCCTTGGCTACCAGATGGGGGGACTTCCTCAACAAAGAGTGGACCTATTGACGATGCAGACTAGATATCCGAAGTCACGTAGCCAAGGTGCGGTCGAGAGTGCTTAGGAGACACTGAAGAAGCATTCTGGACAAAAGGTATGTACGATGTACGTGAGCTCCGAAATTACTTAAGTTCCTATCATCAGCATCTGGCCCCAGATGTTGTAAAAAGAGAGAGGGGGGGGGGGGGGGCTCCCTCTTGCTTGCGATCCAGGGAGACCTAGCCGAGCGTACCTCGGAACTTGTCGGCTTCCTCCTTTCCATCGTCGCAGGGTGGGCATGATTGGATTTTATAGTGCTCGCTACACCCTTGTCCGATGGTCGACTGCTATGGACATATCCGGCATCATGACACTCATATTCTGAGTGAAAAAAGCACTGGTTGAGCTAGCTAGAGACAAGATTGTAGACCCTATATTCTAAAGTCTAGGCCCTTGTCTTATATCATTGAGCACTTTTGCCGCGAGCTCTGATTTACTATTCAAGAGTAACCGCTTCACCGGCAACAGGGAACTGAAACCACTCATCACAGTTTATAGCCCTGTGCAATATAAAGAGCACTTTAGCCTTATGTTGAGGAAGCCGTAAGACTAGCCGACCCCAGCTGCCCATCAGACGGGACTTCCCGGACAAGTGGCATGGACGTAAACTTCGACTGACGCAAGTTTCTACCAACAACATCTGGCCCCAGATGATGCTGTTAGAGAAAGAGACCTCTCTCTTGCTCGCGCTCCTGGCAGACCTGTACGAGCGTACCTCAGAACTTGCCAGCTTCCTCCTTCCGTCATCGCTGGGTGAGCATAATTGTATATTGTAGTGCTCGCTTCACCCTTGTCCTCTCCTCAACCGCAACAGATTTATCCGGCATCAGGACACCCATATTCTGAGTGAAAGAAGCGCTGGTTGAGCTAGCTGGCGACAAGGACGAAAATCACATGATCTGTGATCTGGGGCCTTGTCTTATATCACTGAGCACTTTGCCACTAGCTCTAATTGTATATTGAGGTCCAACTGCATCAGTTCTCAGAGGCCTGAGTAACTGCTTCACCGGTCGAGGTAGCTGGTGACAGGGAACTAAAACCATACGCCGTGGTTTTTAGCCCTGTCTAAATGCGACAACAGACTTTGTGCAGTCGTGTGTGCTCATCGGCCATAGAGGAAGCCGTAAGACTAGACGACCCCGGCAGCCTATTAGGAGCATCCCGGTCAGGAAGACATGGACGTAAGCTCCAACTGACGCAAGTTCCTGCAAACAACTTCTGACCCCAGATGTTGTTATAAGAGAGAGGGTCCTCTCTCTTGCTCGCGATCATGGTAGACCTGGACGAGCATACCTCAGAACTTGTCTGCTTCCTCCTTTCCGTCGTCACAGGGTGAGCATGTTCGGATTTTTATAGTGCTCGCTACACCCTTGTTCCTCTTCTCGACCGCTACGGACATACCTGGCGTCACACCACCCATATTCTGCGTGATAGATCTGCCGGTTGAGCTAGCTGGAGACAAGGGCGTAAACCTTATATTCTAAGGCCTAGGCCCTTGTCTTATATCACTGAGCACTTTTCTGCTAGCTCTAATAGTATAATGCGACGACGGAAGCACACTGACTGCGTCACGAACCATACCATGTTCTTGTTCCTCTGTAAATAGAAGCTCCTGCTTCATTCAGATACTTTCTCATTTTCTTCTTTTTGATCTCCTTTAAATCTGTTTGTGTGTTGTTACCAAGTTGACTGTAAAACGCCGCCACATTTGCCAAAAATGTGAAATATATTTATAGTGTGGAAACAGCTTAACATAAGCTTTTAGCTTTTTGTTGAATCCACAAATATGTATTCTATGTATTATTGTATAATAATGCAACTTGGAAATAAATAATGTTTAAACTAAATAGAAACTGACAAACTGTAGTGACATTTTGGCGAGAAGACCAGCAGTGTCCCCTTGCAGCAAGAGAACCGCTAGAGTCCACTCGCCTAACAACAAACCATGACACCAGTCAGCAACATTGTCAAAATCGGACATATGGTACAAGAATTAGTGGTAGTACATTGATTATAAACAAGACAACGACCATGTAAGTAGAGGAATGGCTTCCTCTTATTTGCCCTGCTATTAGAGAAATATTATTACCTAAGATCTAATATAGGTCAACTGTACCACCACCAAATCTACATAAATATAAGATAACATTAAAATAATCGATGAAATAAATACATCCAAAAGAAAAATTCCTTCAAAAAATAAAAAAAATTTGAAACATTTTGTCTTATATAAAAGCCCAAGTTCCCAAAGGGAACAATGAGCCCAAAAGAACCTAAGTGTGGACAAAATTATAATAATATGTAATAAAATTAACTGCCACACTACCGGAATATTTTATGTTAATTACAACCGTCGTTTCTCTAAATAATAGGAAACTACCTAGAGCATTGTCAATGTAAACAACTTCAAACAAAAACCGGAAACAAGACCCCAGGCAACACGGCCCAAAGTCAGTAACAGAAATAAACTATCTGATGTAAAGCAAGATCTTCATCGGTTAATTACAACCGTCGTTTCTCTAAATAATAGGAAACTACCTAGAGCATTGGCAATGTAAACAACTTCAAACAAAAACCGGAAACAAGACCCCAGGCAACACGGCCCAAAGTCAGTAACAGAAATAAACTATCCGATGTAAAGCAAGATCTTCATCAGAAGAAAAAATGATACATCGGATGTATGATGCATGACCAAAATGCCCAAACACCCCAAGGGTGAGGACGTAACCATGGGGATATACAGAATAATCTTCTGTATAATATGTTAAACTCCCAAGAAATTTTATAAAAATTTCAATAAAACAAGCCAAAAAGCTTAGGAGCTTAACTGGGGGATCAAGGGAAGGTAGGGAAGGAATACTAAAGGAAACAGTGGACAAATCATTATCAATCAATGATGATATCAGGGCCATGTCCCGAAATTGGGGAATATGAACTAATTTTTATGAATATTATAAAATTATAGCCCTGAATGTTTCAAACCACTGTTTCTTCCTTCCTTCATCCAGTTGTGTCCTTGGATCCACCAAAATAACCACTGATTTGTGTCTGGCATCATTAAAACTGAGATTTAAAAGCACAGATGTCAGTTTGATGTTATCTGACTGAAGGGCCAAACAAAGAAAATGATGTTGGTGCCAGTTTCGGTGACTTCCTGGTGTCTGCGCATGCGCAGAGGGTAAATGTATGGAGGGCCAGATAGGACTTCTAATTTTCGGTTTTGCATGCAAATTTTGGGGATTGGGGGGGCAAATTTGTGTTTGGCCCTAGATATTTTTGAGTTAGCACCAGCTAGTCTGGGCCATTAGTAAGTATAAAAAATATAATATAGTTATTCAAGAATTTTATTTACAAGTGTTGTCTGCCTCACATGTTAGGTAAAATGTTAAAGGGTTAAACAAAATACTAAATCAGCCCTCAACTGTATATTTTAATGAAAAAAAAAACACATTTGATGATATGTAAATATGTGGAGACAAATAGGTAGAGATACACTTTAACCATGTCTGTAACTTCCTTCAGACACAGGCCATAAGCAGTCTGACATTTGCAAAATGAGGTCCCCAGAGGGTGAATTTTAGGATGTTATTCCATACAGTGGGCCAATTTATCTTCTGGGTACCTCTTTCTGTTTAGCTTTGAGACCCTGATTCAGATTCACAGAGGGTAAATTTAGTGATGCTACCCTGCTGTGCAGGGTAGCATCACTAAATTCACCCTCTGGTGAGCTCATTTTGCAGATGACAGTCTGCTTATTTTCTGGCTTGTTCAGACATTGCCCTACAATGAAATGAAGTTACCTGACTGTTCTTATGTACATACCTGTGCTTTTGGGTTTCTGGATAACTTTTCTGATTAACTAAGTTTTCTGCCAAGACTAAAATTGTATTATTTATCATCGATGAAACAGTAACAATGTTGCATTCGTTTTGACAATCTCAGTCCATTCAGAGAGTTGAGTATGTGTGTTGCTAACAGTTTCTGATTCTTAATTACTAAAACTGAATGCACCCAATTTCAGCGTGTTTGACAACAAAACCATGTGAAGCCAAACACACGAAACACGAAACTGTATCGTTGAAAACAATACCAAAATCACTTTTTATCACTGAAACTGACAATGAGGGGAAAATATCTTTGCTAAAATGCAAAATATGTTCTTCCGAATTTAATGCGCTCCGTGCAGAACCAAGGAGAAGAGGTGTGTTCATGCTTTATTTATAATCAAGGTTTACACTTACAGACATTTTGTTCCAATCAATTCAATACCTTTACCTTCTTAAACGGGATGTTTTGCAGTTGGACGATTTCCCCCTCCTGAATCAGAACACATGAAGAATTTTTATTTAATTGTTTTTTTATTTGTTCAATTTTAAAGTAAAAAACAAAATAATTATTTCATTGTCTTACAGTTACAGGGCAAATATTTCATCTAGATTTGGGAGAATCCATTTGGATTCTCCAGAAAATGGTTGCGAGAATCCATACTTGCTACGAGTGTCCCAGGATCCCATGAGGCCTCCATGATTGAATCTCGGTTGTATACTGATAATACACGTTAACCCTCTACCAGCACAGCTTTTAATTTTTAAAACATAAACTGAATATGATAGTGTTTTGAAACACAAACACTATTTACCAATCTTACAAATATGGCTGTCATTGGAGCCGGCTCATTGAGCCGGTTCCAATGACAGCCATATTTGTACAATTTTATTTACAAAGTGTCAGGATATTTCGCCATGTTAATCATGTATTGGCTATTTTGCTGCCGCTATGATAGGTGCAGGGTTAAATTGACTCAATTCATTTCATGCGAATTCTAGCAGAGGCCTAGCAGGGATGCAGCGCGAATCAACATGGATTCTTGATGGATGTGTTGCGCGAATCTTTGTGTGAATCGATTCTCGGATTCTCGTCGAAATATAAGCCCTGAGTTATGTTTGTTTTTCCTTTGTTATCTTTTTCACTTGCAAGTAATGTTATACTCATCTGAGTTATCATTGCATCACTTCATCTGTTGGAGTCAAATGTAGTGTTAAAGGGCACAAAATACACAAATGATATCACAGATAATCTTTTCACAATTTTATTCCATGAAATGTATTCACCCTCTGATCTATAGCAATCCACAGCATATTCTAGGTTCTTCTTAAACATTTGCAGGTCTCAAACTGGAAATCAGGATAAGATGAAAGTGTCAATGACACTGTAGCTCAACTTGTGTAAGACATGTACATGTATAGTATGTGACACAGCAATGACACACATCTAGGTAATGACCTGATAACAAAGGTACATGTAAAGTATTGTAAAGGTCTGTACATAAAACTGACCGTAGCCTGTAACAAATGTACAGGTAAAGTATTGTAAAGGTGAGTGACAGTTAGATGCGGCATCATGCCTCTAGCCAGACCCATATTGAAATGTGCACTTACTGTGTATAAGTAGCACGAAAAAAGTTAAAAAATTTATAGTAATTTATATATTTTTTATACTTACCAATGACCCAGACATAGCTGGTGCTAACTCTTAAAAATCTAGGGCCAAACACAAATTTTGCCCCCCAATCCCCCAAATTTGCATCTAAAACCGAAAAAATCATGTCCTAAATGGTCCTCCACACTTTCCCTCCACTGCGCATGCGCAGTGTCAAGAAGGTCTCGAAATTGGCGCCAATTATCATTCTTACAAGCAGTGCCTGGTCAGTGCTATGTACTCAGCGGGGAGGTATGAGTTCCCAACTCCTGGGAGGGCCATCCCCGTCTGGGTCATTGTTAAGTATAAAAGATATATAAATTACTATAAATTTTTTAACATTTTTATACTGTACCAATGACCCAGACATAGCTGAATGGTAAAAAGGCTGGAGGGCCTAGGACATAGAGGAAAATCCAATAAGCTCAACTATATAAAACAGAGTCATCCCCTTGAGGAGAAAAGGAGTATTAGGCTTTACATGTATCTTTCTTATTGTATGATAAATTAGAAAGACACAACACCCTCCATAATTGAGCATAATAACATTCATGTTCTCTATTAACATCCAGTATAACCCTTTATACTAATTATTTTTAAAGTAAGCCAATAAATAAAGTTAGCCCAGAGAATTGAGACTCTTTATACTCTTTTAAAAGTGTCCGAGGATTGTATATTAACGCCCGTTTGACACGTGACATATACAAATGCTTCACACCGAGCTACTCTTTAAAAATATGACATGAATGAATTTTTAAACATTAACTTTACACTTTAAAACCATCCCGGTAACGACTCAGAATTACTGACTCCGGAGGAGGTATCCCCTTGCTTTTCACTATAAAGCAGGTGACCTAAGGGAGCACCCCCCCCCCCTCCCCCCCCCCCGCTTCCCCTTGCCCTGGGTCAAATAGCCCAGAGCGAAGAGGGCAGCAGGACGGAGTCACTGCTGGAACAGAAAGCCAGCATAACTATAGTTGCAACTGTTTAGTGGACGACATTCTGAGCAACAGATAACGGACCTAAACAATGCAGATCTCCAGAAATGGACTCAATATTTCAGAGATAAAAATTTGTCGTGTGGATGGCGGAGACCAATATGCAGCCTTCATCAAATCTGTAATAGCAACACTATTTGCGTAAGCCCAAGATGTAGAAAGAGCTCTTACTTCATGAGCCAAAATCTTAAGCACAGACTGCTGAGTTGAAGATAGATTATCATAAGCAGTACGGATAGTTAAATGAATCCATCTAGCAATAGAATGGGCCGTAATGTCCTTTCTATTAGGCATCAGAGACAGAAAGAAGCGTTTTCGTCCCTTTCTGATAAACTGAGATCTTTGTTTATAAATACGTAAAGCTCTAACCGGACAGAGTAAAGGCCTATGCCCGTCTGAAGACGGAAGGGCCTTAATAACAATAGGTTCCGGATATTTATTAGGAGCCTGATTCTTAGCCAAAAATCCAACATTAGTAGTAAAGGTAATAGTGTTCCCGACACTACGATAGTGAGAATCGTCCACCGATAGTGCATGAAGCTCACTGACTCTTCTAGCAGAAGAGAAAGCTAAGAGAAATGCTGTCTTATAAGACAAGAATTTGAAATCTACTGTCTCAAGAGGCTCAAATGGCTTTTCTTTTAGTTTAAGAAGAACCCAAGCTAAATTCCATTTAGGAATTAATCTAAGGGTTCTAGGTCTATTTATCGAGAAGTTTCTAACTAATTTAGATAAAGAGACATTAGATCCAATTTGTAAACTATCATGGTGTGCATAGGTATCAGATAACATAGACCTATAACCTTTAATAGTAACAGGCTGCAGTTTGATCTTGTCAAACAAGTATACTAGAAAGTTTGCAATGTCTGGTATGGAGGGATCAAAAATATCAACAGAATGATCCCTACACCAACGACGAAAGACCTTCCACTTAGAAATCGCGTCCACTGCTTATCCTGTAAAATGATTGCAGTGCAAGAAGGACCGCACAACGGAAATACGTGAAGATTGAGACCTTGCGGGTTGTGATGAAGTTGACGCGATTTGCCCTACGAAAGAAGATCCTCTCGTGGAGGAAGTTTTCGCGGTAAGTCCCACAGCAGACACCTGAGTAGATTTATCCACGGTCTCTGTGGAGACAGAGATGCTACCAACAGAATTTTGCATTGTGATTGTTTTATCTTTAGCAATGTTTGCTGAATCAACAGCGCTGGAGGATATGCATATCCTATCATTCCATCCCACGAGATCGATAGAGCGTCTACTGCATATGCTCGGGGATCCGGATATGGAGACACATACGTCTGCAACTGATTGTTGAGTTGTGTCACAAATAAGTCTATCATTGGCCGCTCCCATTGGTAGCAAATCTGATTGAATACCTGTTTGTTGAGAGTCCATTCTGACGGCAACAAGCGAACCTTCCGTGAAAGGGAGTCTGCTAATACATTCAGACGACCCGGAATATGACGGACCGAAAGCAGAACTTGGGTGTTCTAGAACAAACAGAAGGATTCTTTCCGTTAAATTAAATAACGGAACGGAATGAGTGCCTCCCTGGTTCCGGATATACGCAACTACTGTCATATTGTCGGACAGGATTTGGACATGTGCTTTCTGAATAATGTTCATCCAATGACGTAGTACAAGCCAAATTGACATCATTTCCTTGATGTTTATGTGCTTGCCTAGAAACTGCAGATCCCAAAGACCCTGGCACTTCGAATCCGTTGGGATCAATGTTGCACCCCAACCTGTTTGACTGGCATCCGTCATAATCGTAAAACTCGGATCCGGCAACTGCAGTGGAACTCCCTGAGTCAACCACTGAATGTTTGCCCAAGTCTGAATCTCTTGTTTCACTTGATTTGACAAGAGAACGTCTATATCGAGCGAATGAATCGTTACACTCCAATTTTGAGTCAAGAAAATTTGGAGAGGACGAGTGCGTAATGGCCCCATCGGAATGAGATCCGCAGCGGCTCCGCACAGACCTATCAGTCTCATGAACTCTCTCACTGTGACTTTGTCTGAGTGAAGACAATAGCGAGCGTAACAACTGTTTAATTTCGCTCTGGTTAACGGCAGACCAACGAGATTGTTGTGCGTCTCGAAGCTTATTCCCAGATGAGTGAATGACTTGGACGGCACCAGATCCGACTTCTCCTCGTTTATTATAAAACCGAGACGTCGGAGTAATAGAAGCAGATTCTGCACATCGTTCTGAAGCGTTAACTCATTGCCGTACCTCTGAAGAATGTCATCCAGGTAGGCCGACGTTACCGCAGACGAATGAGCTCGGAAATGAATCATTACCGAGTTCATTATTCGAGTGAAAGCCCAGGGCGATAGGTTCAAACCGAAGCACATCGCTCGGAACTGATATACAACTCCTAGGACTGCGGAGCGTAGATACTTTCTGAATGTCGGATGTACCATGACGTGAAAGTACGCATCTTTGAGATCTATGCTTGTAGCATAGTCGTTCACCCGAATACTCGCTCTGACTGATCGAATTGTCTCCATATAGAACTTCGGAGTGACGATCAGCTTGTTTATCCAGCTCAGATATATGACTGGACGGAACGAGCCGTCTGGTTTCGGAACCAGAAACAGATGGCTGTAGAAACCCGGTGATTCCTGGTCTTCTACGACCTCTACCGCGTTCTTCGTCAGAAGAGACTGTACTTCTGATAAAAGAGCATCTCTTTTCTGCGGATTTGACGAAAGCTGAGTCCATTTTGGACTTCGAGTTAATGGAGGCTTTCGTTTGAAGGATATTCTTAATCCTTCCGAAATTACCTCTCGGACCCAGGGGTCGTCCGTAATTGACGCCCACTCGTTTATAAAACTCGATAATCTTCCGCCTACCGAAACACGATAGAGGTTCAAACCATCACCTCCTGGACCTGCGAGGCTTGCGGAAGGAGAAACTATGTCCTCCACGACCCGCACCTTGTCCCGTCGACCTAGGGATGTCTGACCGGTTGTCTCGGCCAGAATAACGTCCCATACGTGAGTCGCTGCCTTGACGGTCTCTAGAATAAGACCTAGAGTACGTATAAGAACCTCTATAGGAACTTCTCTTGGGCATACTTGTCCTAGAAGTGCCTGTCTTAATCTTTTCTGCTGTATCCGACTTTTTGGAAGCGGATTTGAATAGCAGAGAATCCGAAGCTTTCTTAGTTATCTTATCATAGATTGCTGAAAGCTTGCCGTCAAAGAGAAGCTCTCCGGAGACCGAAGCGACTCTGAGAGAGTTCTTCACCTTACTATCCACGAGCGTGGATGTAGCTAGGGCTGCATCACGTCTAACCAACTCCAGGTTTGCCACTGAAAGGGCGGAGTTATACGTGGAATAAGCTACTGCCCTTGAAAGAAGTCTTAATGAGGATTGTATATCCTGGAATTCTTTCCCTTGAAGACGTAATGATAACGCCTTAGTAAGGTGGTCTGCGTATGATGAAGCGTCTAAGTTAACTCTGTTAGACATTATTGTCGTTTCCAATGTCGTGGTTGGAATTGACATAGACGACAGTATAGACAATTCCAAGTCTTCAGCCTCGTCGTCTAGACGCAGAGGAACTCTCGGTATGCCCTGTCTTGCCGTTTCGAATTTATTCCTTGAATTGATGAAAGGCAGATTTAGAGCATTTGCGGACAAGAAACTAGACTTGCCTGTTTTGGTAGCAAGCTTATATATAGCGTCGTTCAATAATTCGAATGTTCTTGTGACTTTATTGGACTGTGTCGGAAACTCAGGGACGATGTCCCTGAACCGATCAAAACAAAAAATTCTGTGTCCAATGACGCTATCAGTCTCTTATCCGGCATCACAGCATTCTGGTCCGACGGAACAACCTCTGGAAGATAATGCCGGATGAAATCTACGGCAGCTTTATGTTGTTCCAAAAGGGAAAGCTCCAGATCCCCCGAATCCCTTTCGCCATCCTGTCGGACCCTATGAAGTTCTCGGTCGTCCGTACCTGATGCTTCAGCAGAGCGTACCGACCCAGCGTCATCGGATAATTCCTGATCCGACAGAGATTCTGTCGTTTGCTGAGATGTGCTATTTAGGATAGCACATCCGTCACTGAAGCCTGTGGAGTAGCGGTCTTACGTTGCTTTGCCGCTGGAAGCTCTGTGTACGTTGACTCCTGCATACTTCTCTTATGCGAACGTCCGGAGTCTACAGGCCTCGTGTCCCTGGCTACCGGATGGCGTGACCTGGTCGCCGTGGAATCCCTGATTGGCGAAGCTGGCTGGATATCCGTGGTCACGTAGCCAAGGTGCGGTCGTGTGCGCTGTCGTGAGGATGAGGAAGCCTTATCGACAGTCTCTCCGGACTGTCTATATAACGGAGCGTCCCGAGCGGCGGACGTATGTTCCGAATGCGAAATGTTTTGTACCACAACATCTGCTCCCAGATGTTGTTGTATGAGAGAGGGACCTCTCTCGCTCGCCGCCCAGATGGACCTGGACGAGCTAGGAACCGGACTAATAGGCTTCCTCCGTTCTCTCCTCTGATCCGTCGTCACTGGGTGTGCACTTTGTCTATTTATAGTGCTCGCATCACCCAAATCTCCTTCCTGGATTGCAACGGACGAACCCGGCTGCCGAACCATTCGATGAATGGACGCTACACCGGGCGAGCTAGCGGACGCAAATGCCGTCGATCCTACTAGGGACCTCTTAGGCAATTGATGTATTTCCATGAGCACTTTTGCCGCTAGCTCTTCATTTAACTGTGACAACGGAGGCACACTTTTGGAAGACATCACGGAAACATCACCCTGTTCTTGTTCCTCTGAAATAGAGATTGATAAACTAGAATGACCCTGCGGAGAAAGGACCGGCATGGCCTTTTCCCCGCCAACAACATACCGTGACACACGTTTCCAATGTTTGTCATCCCAACTGACACATACTGAAGTTAGTGCGAGTACACTGACTACAATTAATACAATGATTATGAAAGTCAGAGGAAGATTTTCTCTTATTACAATCTGAACAATATCCTTTCATTGTGAAAAGAATACAAAAAGTCCTAGTACACGCACCAACCCCTGAAAACAAAGATACATAATAACATGATCCATTAACATAGAAAAAATAATTCAAATCAAAAAAATGTTTGAAAAATATTTTTTCAGAAAAGCCCAAGTTTCTGAAAAGTAACGTTGAGCCCCAATGGATCCCAAGAAGCCTAAGTGTGGACAAAAATTTTTAAAATATTTTAAAAAATTAATGCAACACTTACATATAATAATAATGTATCTTGTTATGATTAAGCTAATACAAAGACAAGAAATCCCCCTCCACAGAGACTGTTGTCAATGTAAACACGAAGTGTATAAACACCAGAAACATGACTCCAGGCACTGATAACCATGGCCCGAAATCAGTTCCCAATAACACACTATCTGATACAAAACAGAGACTTCCAGGGAAGAAACTGCAGAACATCAGATGGTAGATGCAGAACACTACGCCTAAACACCCATGGGTGAGGACGTAAACATGGGGAAAAGAACAGAATTCATTCTGTTACCCAGCTAAAACTCCCAAGAAATTTTAGTAATAATATTACAGAAAATATGCCAAAAGAATGGGAGAATAGCAAAGGGGGGACTTAAAGGAAAGGGAGAGAGGAAACACTGAACAAGCAGTGTAACTTTATAGCAAGAATGACAACAACAGGCCCATGCCTCGAAATTAGGCAACATAACATAATTTCGTAGAAAAATTTCAAGTTACAGCCCTGATTATTTCTTGCCACTCATTTTTCCTCTCCTCCTTCTATTTCCTCTTTAGATCCACCATTTCTCTAATATTTATGTGTCTGGCATCATTTAAACTGAGATTTACAAGCACAAATATCAGTCAGATTTTTTACTGATGAAGGGCCAAATAAAGAATGATAATTGGCGCCAATTTCGAGACCTCCTTGACACTGCGCATGCGCAGTGGAGGGAAAGTATGGAGGACCATTTAGGACATGATTTTTTCGGTTTTAGATGCAAATTTTGGGGATTGGGGGGCAAAATTTGTGTTTGGCCCTAGATTTTAAGAGTTAGCACCAGCTATGTCTGGGTCATTGGTACAGTATAAAAATATCAAAGTTTATCTAATTTGCCATTGTCGGCCATCTTGAAATTTTGGACAACACACAAAAACACTCGTTCTCGTCCCAAGTTGATAACAAAGGTACCCAAGAAGTTTTGTGAAGATCGGTTCATAAATACAGCCTCTATCCCAAGCCGTATTGACATGTGCACTTACTGTGTATAAGTAGCACTGAATAAATCAAAGTTCATCTAATTTGCATAATTTCTGCACGAAAAAAAACCCTGTATTATATGTGATGTATTCCATGTTACTAAACATTCAATCAAAAATTTATTCAAATCAGAACCTTCATACAGAAATTCTGTACAAAAAAACTGACTGTACCTAATTTCGGTACAAAATGGCCACTGGCAGGCATCTTGAATTCCGGACCACACCCAAAAACACTCATTCTCGTCTCAAGGTGATAACAAAGGTACCCAACAAGTTTCGTGACAATCGGTTCATAAATACAGCTCATAGCCCGAGCTGTATTGACATGTGTACTTACTGAGTATAAGTAGCATTGAATAAATCAAGGTTCATCTAATTTGCATAATACTTTTTAGATCTGCGCATGCTTGGCATCCAGGAAGGTACTGAAATTGGCGTCAACCATCATTCTTTCTACAGATTGCATGTTAAATGTTATAAACAGCGGGGCAGGTATGAGTGCCCACTCATGGGAGGGCCATACCCGTCTGGGCCATTACTAAGTATAAAAAAAAATATAAAAATTACTTAAAATTTATATTTTTATATGACAACCAATGGCCCAGACAAGCCAGAAAATAAGCAGACTGTCATCTGCAAAATGAGGTCCCCAGAGGGTGAATTTAGTGATGCTAGCCTACACCTCAATCTGAATCAGGGTCTCAAAACTAAACAGAGAGGTACCCAGAGGATAAATTGGCCCACTGTATGGGATAGCGTCATGAAATTCACCCTCTGGGAACCTCATTCTGTAAATGTCAGACTGCTTATTTTCAGGCCTGGGCCCAGACAAGCTGAATCTTAAAAAGGCTGGAGGGCCTAGGACTTAAAGGAAAATCCAATCTCTCAATTATTTCAGTAAAGAATAGCTCCTACAAGAGAATAGGAGAAGACAGGAATTATATATGTCTTTCTCTTTTATGAGAAAAGAGAAAGACAGAACACCAACAATGTAATTGAGTATTACATAATATATATAATTCTCCATTTAATGCCAGCATAACCCATTATGCTAATTCGGTGAATGAAAACCAATATATAAAGATAGTCCTGAGAATGAGACTCTTTATACTCATTTAAAAGTGTCCGAGGATTGTACATTAATGCCCGCTTGACACGTAACATATACAAATGCTTCACAGTGAGCTACACTTTAAAAACAGTACATAAATGAGACATAGTTATTGCTTCACACCGAGCTACACGTTAAAACCATTCCAGCACCGACGCAGGACTACTGACACCAGAGGAGGTATTCCCTTGCTTTTCACTACAAATTTTCTCAGAACGAAGAGGGCAGTGGAACAGCGTCCGTGCTGTAACGAAGAGGGCAGTGGAACAGCATCCGTACTGGAACGGGCTGCCTAAAGACCTTATAGTTGTAACATTAATGGACAACATTCTGAGCAACAGAAAGATGACCCAAAGATCTCAGGTAACTGGAGATGGACTCTTAAATTTCTCAGGTCAAACTTGGTAAATGAAGAGGGCTGTGTCCAGTACACAGCCTTCATGAGATCAGTAATGGCTATACTGTTAGAATAAGCCAAAGAAGTGGACAGTGCTCTAACCTCGTGCGCCGAGATCTTATTGACAGAACGTTGATCCGAAGATAGATTTTCATAGGCAATGTGTATTGCCAACTGAATCCAACTAGCGACAGCATGAACAGCAATATCCTTTCTGTTAGGAATCAACAAAAGAAAGAAACGTTTTCTTCCCTTTCTAACAAAATCTGATCGACGTTTATAAATGCGCATAGCCCTGATTGGACACAGCAAAGGTCTACAGTTATCCGAGGACGGTAAGGCCTTAATGACAATAGGCTCTGGCGGCTTATTCCGGAATCTGATTCTTAGCCAAAGATCCCACTTCCATAGTGAGGGTAATGGTATTATTCACACTACAGTAGTGAGATTCATCAACAGATAATGCATGGAGTTCACCGACTCTTCTAGAAGATGCAAAGGCTAAGAGAAATGCCATTTTATAGGCCAAGAATTTGAACTCTATGACATCCAACAGAACCCAAGCCAAATTTCACTTAGGAATTAATCTGAGGGTTCTAGGTCTATTGGTAGAGAAATTTCTAACTAGCTTGGATAATAAAGTATTCGTTGCAATAGCCAGGTTATCATGATGAGTGTAAGTATCTGATTAACATGGACCTGTAGCCCTTAATAGTGACAGGCTGCAGTTTGAGATCGTTAAAATAGTAGACAGGAAATCGGCAACATTTGGTATGGACGGATCGTATACGTCTATCGACTGATCCCTACACCAATGGGAGAAAACCCCTCCACTTCGCTGCATAGTTCAATGAAGAGGAGGACCTCCTGCAGTTAGAAATTGCGTCCACTGCGCGTCCTGTAAAATGTTTTCCGTGCAAGAAGGACCGCACAAAGGAAATACGTGAAGATTGAGACCTTGCGGGTTGTGATGCAGTGTGTGAGACTTCCCCTGATAAAGAAGATCCTCTCGTAGATGAAGCTTCCGGGGAACATCCCATAACAGACACCTGAGAAGATTGATCCAAGATTTCTGTGACGTCAGAGGTGCTACTAGCAGGATTTTGCAATGAGATTGTTTGATCTTTAACAGAATCTGCTGAATCAACGGAGCTGGAGGATATGCATATCCTATCATACCGTCCCATGAAATTGACAGAGCGTCTACTGCGTTATGATCTGGGCATGGCGACACGAACATCGGTAACTGATTGTTCAGGTGTGTCGCAAAAAGATCTATCATGGGACGATCCCATTGGTAGCAAATCTGCCTGAATATTCGCTTGTTGAGAGTCCACTCCGATGGCAACAGCTGACCTTTCCGAGACAGCGAGACTGCAAATACGTTCAGACGACATGGTATATGATGGACAGAGAGATGAACGTGATGATTCATGATGAATAGGAGAATCATCTCTGTTAACTCGCATAATGGAATCAAGTGAGTGCCGCCTTGGTTCCTGAGGTAAGCAACTACTGTTGAATTGCCCGACAGAATTTGAACGTGGACGTTCACTATTGGCGAATCCAATGTTGGAGTGCTTGCCATATTGACATCCTCTCTTTGATGTTTATGTGCTTCTGTAGGAACCGAGAGTCCCCAAGACCCTGACTCTTCAAGTCTGCAGGAATAAGGGTCGCGCCCCAGCCCATCTGACTTACGTCCGTCATAATTGTGAAAGCCGGATCTGGCAGTTGCAGGAGAACTCCTTGAGTTAACCACTGAAGATCTGCCCAAAACTGAACCTTTTGTTTAACTAGGTTAAAACAATATTGGTTTCGAGCGAATGCATCTTCACACTGAAGTTCTGAGCAAAGAATATCTGGAGGGGACGCGTGCGCAGACAGCCCATCGAAATAATATCCCCAGCCACTCTGCACGGCCCCATCAGTTGAATTAACTCTCTTGCTGTTATTGTGTCTGAGTGTTGACAAAAGCGAGCACAACAACTGACTAACTTCGCTCTGGGTAACGGCAGATGAACCAGATTGTTGTGAGTCTCGAAGCTCATTCCCAAGTAAGTGAACGACTTGGACGGAGCTAGATCCGACCTTTTCTCGTTTACTATGAAATCCGAGACATCGGAGCAATAGTAGCAGACTCTGAACATTGTTCTGAAGTATAATTCTGTTGCCGTATCTCTGCAGAATGTCGTCCAAGTAAGCCGTTACCGCAGACGAATGAGCTCAGAAGACATTACCGAGTTCATTATTCAAGTGAAAGTCCAGGGAGCCAGGTTCAGACCAAAGCACATTGCTCTGAACTGATAAACCTTCCCTTGCACGACGAACCGCAGGTACTTTCTGAATGCCGGATGTACCAGGACATGAAAGTAAGCGTCCTTTAGATCTATACTTGCCGCATAGTCGTTCACTCGAATGCTCGCTCTTACCAAGCAAATGGTTTCCACAGAGAACTTTGGAGCCACAATTAGCTTGTTTATCCAGCTCAAGTATATTACCGGTCGGAACGAGCCGTCTGGCTTCGGTACGAGGAACAGGTGACTGTAAAAACCTTGAGATTTTTTATTCTTGACGACCTCTATTGCTTACTTTAATAAGAGAGCTTGTACC
The DNA here is from genome assembly GCA_031216915.1 of Pictodentalium vernedei. Taxonomy (NCBI): domain Eukaryota; kingdom Metazoa; phylum Mollusca; class Scaphopoda; order Dentaliida; family Dentaliidae; genus Pictodentalium; species Pictodentalium vernedei. Next base: position 100,420,785 of record CM062294.1, read on the forward strand.
TCCGCTAGGAGAGACTCTCTTTTGAAAGGATCCGCCAGAAGATTTGTCCAACGTGGACATCTTGTTAGTCGGGGTTTCGCTTGGAATGACAGCCGTAGGCATTCCGAGACTACACTTCTCACCCACTGATCTTCTGTGACTGCTATCCAGTTTCTCGCGAAGTTTGATAACCTTCTGCCAACTGGCAAACAATAGAGGTCTTGACCATTACCTGTAGGACTTGCGGGGCATACGGGAGGAGAAAATACGTCCTCCCCGCGAAGATCCTCGCTCCGTCGCCTGAGGGGCGTCTGACCGATAATCCCAATCAGACTTACGCCCCTTTCCCGAGTCGATGTATTGACGACCTCCGGAGTAATTATATGAGGGTTTCTTGTACCCCGGCGAGGAATTCCCTTTTGAAGATTTTGATTTGGAATGTCCTCGCTTACCCCGGTCTGCTGAAGCGGGTTGTTGAGACATCGACTTCAAGAGCAGAGCACTGGAGACTTTCTTAGTAGCCTGTTCATAGACTAACGAAAGCTTGTCGTCAAAGATAGAATGCCCGGAGAGAGCTTTTCACCTTGTTATCTATAAGTGATGACAATGCAAGGGTAGCATCACGTCTAATTAACTCCAGATTTGCCACTGTCAGGGCGGAGTTATACGTGGCATACATGATTTAGAGCTGTCTCGGTGTCGTTTTTTTCGGTGCGATTTTCGGTGTACAAGAAAACCGAAAATCGAACCGAAGCAATTTTTAAAAAATCGCTAAAGTCGATGTTATACCCATAATGCAATTTTCTGTTGCTGTTGTGTGTTTGCAACATGGAGCGACATGCCACTCGCATAAAAGAAAGTCAGCAAGTTACAATTTTTTCTCTCAATATTTTCATAATTCATAATAGACATCTATTAACATAAGAGCATGTGGTCAATACGCACACTAATCAGGGCTTGTCTTGAGTCGGCCAGTCTCAGACCGAGACAGCTCTAACATGACTGCCCTGGAAAGAACTCTTCTAAGCGAGGTACACACGTCCTCAAATTCCTTCCCATTGAGACATTGTGCCATAGCTCTGGTAAGGTGATCTGCGTAGGAAATTGCGTCCAAATTTGCTCTATTCGATGAAATTGCAGTTTCCATTACATCTGAGCGAATGTTGAATGAGGCAGGTAAGGATATGTCTAAATCCCCGACCTGCTCATCTAAACACAGTGGAGCACTCTGCACATCTTCTCCAACTGTTTTAAATGAACGTGGTCCAAGAAATGGTATATTTATGGAAGATGTTGATAAGAAACCACCTTTTTTCCTCACACTCGAGAGGTTAAATATGGGGTCATCTACATGGCCGAAAGCCTGCAACACCTGTTTAGACTGAACCGGGAAAGAAAGAACTTCTTCCTTCCTCTGTATAAAGTCTGCGTCTAGAGACGCCAGTGGTTTCTCCCTTGTTGTCACAGCTTGCCGATTCGGTGGAACAAACTCAGGATAGTATTGATGGATAAAATCCATTGCAACCATATGTTGTTCCGAAAGGGAAAGGTAATCCTCTTCCTTATCCCTTTCACCATCTGACTGAATCAGCTGAGAATCCAGGTCCATTGCATCTGCGTGAACAGACGACTGGACCGACCCAGCACCATCCGACAGCTCACTTTCTGAGTCTGAGGAAGGCTGCTCCCACACTTGCTGGGATGCTGCGATCAGCAGCGCAATCTGCGACAGCAAGTCTGTCACAGAGGCTTGAGGAGCAGCGGCTTTCTGTTTCTTAGCAGGTTGCTGCTCCTGGGACGGCGTTCCGGAGAAGGATCTCTTCTCCGAACGTCCCCATAATCGAAGCCTCGGTTCTCTAGCTACCGGATGGTCCGACTTCTGGTTCCGAAGGCTGGCTGGATATCTGAAGTCGGGTAGCTAGGATGCAGTCGTGTGTGTCTACTGATCGTAGCGAAGGAAGCCGAGACTGTAGCCGAGGCCGGCTGCAGACTAGATGGAGCGTCCCGAGTGGACATATGCTCTGGCCCGTGCAAGTTTCTCATAACAACATCTGGCCCCAGATGTTGCTGCGTTAAAGAGGGACCTCTCCCGCTCGCGGTCTTTTCAGACCGAGCCTCCCGACAAGAAACTTGCTGACTTCCTAGCTAGTTCCGTCGTAGCTGGGTGAGCTTTTGCTTTTAAGGTGCTCACTCTATCCACTTCTTCCTTCGACCGCAATGGACATACCCGTGTTACGGCTATCATGGATGGAGTAATTGCTTCACTTGTCAAGCTAGCTGCCGGCAAGGGTTTAAGGCCACCGCCCAGTGGCCTTATCCCTTGCCTAATATTCATAAGCACCTTAGCAACTAGCTCTGTTTGCTCATCAGAGCACGACAACGGTAGCACACTTTTGGTGAGTGTCACATTACCATCACCATGTTCTTGTTCCTCTGAAAAAGAAACTGAAAAAACTTGAATTACCTTTCGGTGAGAGCACTGGAATAGGCATCTCACCACCAACAACCTTCTGTGACACCTGCTTCCAACGTTTGTCATCCCAATCGACACATGTAGGACAAGAATCTGCAGGAGTACATCGATTACAGGCAAGGCAACACACATGTAAATCTGAGGAAGACTTCCTCGCCTTGCATTTTCAACAGTAAGCTTTCATGATTAATCAAAACTAAGTCGATTATACTCCCACAAACTCCACAATAAATACAAGATAAAGATACATAATAAACAGCAATCAAAATCGAAATCGAAAAATTCAATTCAAAAAAATTTTCGAATTTTTTTTTTACAAAAGCCTAAGTTCCCAAAGGGAACATTAAGAGCCCAAGGACATCCCGATAGAGCCTAAGTGTGGACAAAATCCAAATTTTTTGCTACACTACCGGAATATTAATTAATGTATCTTACAATAATCCTACAGTAATAATAACTAAATACTACATATATTTAAAGACGTTGCCAATGTAAACATCAAGGAAAAAAATGGAAACAAGACATCAGGCACATAAAAAAGGCCCAAAGTCAGTAACAGATTTTTAGCTACCAGATGTAAAGCAAGATCTTCAAACGAAGAAAAAACGATACATTGGATAGAAGATGCATGACCCAAATGACTTAACACGCCTAGGGTGAAGACATAACCATGGGGATAAACAGAATAAACATTCTGTAATACATGTTAAACTCCCAAGAAATTTAATAAAAAATTTCAATAAAAATAAGCCAAAAAGCTTGGGAGTTTAACAGGAGGGCTTCAAGGAGGGATAGGGAAGGAGCACTTAACAAACAGTGGATAAATCATTAGCAAGAATGATGATGTCAGGCACATGTCCCGAAATTGGGAAACATGAAATAAGTTTTATAATTATTATAAAGTTACAGCCCTGAACGTTTCTAACCACCGTTGTTCACTTCCATCATCCAATTATGTCCTTCGATCCACCAATTTCACCATTGATTTGTGTCTGGCATCCTCAACAAAGGAGATTTAAAAGCACAGATGTCAGTTCAATGTTGCTGCCTTTAGGGCCAAACAAAGAAATGATGGTTTGCGCAACTTTCGGTACCTTCCTGGATGCTGTGCATGTGCAGATCTAAAAAGTATGGAGGACCAGACAGGACTTAATTTTTTCGGTTCTGCATGCAAATTTGGGGGATTGGGGCGCAAAATTTGTGTTTGGCCCTGGATTAATTTGAGTTAGCACCAGCTAGTCTGGGCCAATGGTTGTCGTATAAAAATACTGATTCTCACAGGCAGGAGTTTGGAGAATCAAAACCTTTGGGAATGGGGACAAATTTTAAAGGCTGAACAGTGTGTTCTAACTTTAGGTTTGTGTCCAACTGTTCCAATTTAAGATAAGCTTGCTGTTTGGGATGTGCATTATGAAGCAAAGATACGCTGCCTGACTACTAGAAAAATTTTGTTGCAGTGTGACCACCCACCCTCTTTCAAACCTCTCATACCAGCATTCATTATACACACTAGATGAATGAAATGTGACTTGAAGGAAAACATAGTGCAGTTTTTTTTGTTTATTCACAGCCAATTATTTTGAAACAACTTAACCCTTTACCCAACACAGAGAATATCAAAATTTATTATTTGAATTACTATTTTTTTTAAATTTTCAAAAAAATTTCAACAAAACCATATCATGTGACCCCTCATTGGAACGAGCTCACCGAGCTCGTTCCAATGAGGTGTCACATGATATAGTTTTGTTGAAAATATTTTGAAAAATTATTTTTTTTCAACTGCTCAATTTAGAAATTACGCGGGTGGAAGCGGGCGATTCATTAGGTAAAGGTTTAAAACAATGTTCAACAATCTATATGGGAAGGTAATATGCAGGTTGGGCAATACACTTTTTTGTATTCAGGGTCCAGCAAAGCATCAAGCATTTGAAATGACTCAATATTGTCATGAAGATTCGATTCAATTCTCCTTGATCCTGAGGGATTCAAGATCTTTGAATATTGGATGTGGGTGACCAACCAGGATTATAAACAAGGAAATATGTATCATACGATGGCACATCATCTCAGTCATATAGTGATGGATGTGCTAGTAGGATAGATGCTTTGTGGAACATCAGAGATTGTTGTCACGTTATATTTTGGCAACTTCCATGCATTAACGCCCCAGACTTTTGTTTGTGTCACACAAAGCATTTAGGCATCTGTCCTCCTACTAGCACATCAATCATATGTAGATATACACAACAAATTATGTATCAACAGTAACCGAAACATAAACTAAGCATAGATCGATTGTTTACAGAAAATGTGAAACTTTCTTAATCGCCCCATCCTAAGTTATCAATTCTCTGCACAAAAGAATCTTATTTCTCATTTGTCGAAGTTTATGATTATGTTACCATCACATTTTCAGTAAAACGGAAGTTCAGTATGTCAGTTAACTTTGGAATGTGATGATGTGGTACGGTTCTTGCCTAGTCTTGAATGGCAGCATCCCTTGCTTTTTTTAACTAAAGAAAAGTTTTGCTTCTGTAATGATACTTTATCAATGTCTTGCCACTGCAAATTGTTCAAGATAAAAATGCCAGTAAAAAGAATTTGCCTTCTGCTATCCCAACATATTGACACAGAATTGCATAAAAACTTTCAAGTTTTTTCTCAAGCACAAAAAGTTATAAAGTTTATTGCTAATTGAAAAAATCATTCTATCTTATCTATTGATTATTCGACATACATTGTACTAGTGATAAAATTATGGACACAAAATAATTAAAAAAAACAAACAAACAAGTGGAACAGACACACAAGAAGCATGAGGATGGAGATTTGTATTTAACCCTTTACACAACTTAGACGATATCAAAATTTATTATTTTAAATAACATTTTTTTACATTTTTCAAAATATTTCAACAAAACCATATCATGTGACCCCCTCAATGGAACGAGCTCAATGATGGGTCATGTGATATGGTTATGTTGAAATATTTTGAAAAATTTAATTTTTTCAACTGCTCAATATGCATATTACGTGGGCGGATGCGGGCGATTCGTTAGGTAAAGGGTTAAAAGTCTTATAGTAAAGGGTTAAAAGTCTTATAGTATGCTTTGACTTACTTGAATTACCTTGGCACTGTTTTCTAGTCTCGTTTTGGCTGCATGTGTAGGTAGCCAAGACTTGACTTAAAATCACTACCCCACAACTTGTGGTGTTCGATGTATTTTCAGACCCTTGGGGAGAAAATCCAAAGTCAAGAGGTGGTAATCTGGGTGAAAATCATTATATTTTATCCTGTTGACAAAACATGCTCAATATCATTCTAATCTACGAATAGCAGGTTTGCAAGCGTTGAGTCGGAGTTTATAATTTACCATATAACTTACATCATCAACATTTTTATTTTCTTTTGCACTGGTTTCAAATAACTGTATTCCCATTTGTTCAGCGAACCTTTGTGCATCATGTGTTAATACAACTTTCCTGTCAGGATCATCATCTTTATTACCAACTGAAAAAAATTAACGTACATTTAATAACTGTTTGCAGCAACTTTTATATTACAAGAGGTTTTAACTCTTTGTATACTGCTAGTGGATACTCCTAAGAGGACATAAAATCTCTTGTTACTGAAATAAGTATAACTTGGTGACATATATCCAAATGTTTTCTCTGTAAACTGAATGGACTCTTTGACCAATGATTTCTTTGAGTTAAATTTGAAGAATTTTTCATCAAATCTAGTCATGGCTGCTTCACAACAGCCATGACTACATCTGATGATAAATATTTTTAAAATAATTAGCGGGTTAAGAGTTAATCCATGGAAACTGGGAAGGGACCTTTTTTCTGGAGTTAGGATTCTCTAAGTTCACGAAAACCTGTCAATTTAGCACAAACTACAATTCATGGAATATTTTTATTTTTGAAACTTGCATAGCAATTGCCAAACATATTAACCCTTTACCTAACGAATCGCCCACATCCGCCCGCGTAATATGCAAATTCAGCAGTTGAAAAAATGTTATTTTTCAAAACATTTCAACAAAACCATATCATGTGACCCCTCGTTGGAACGAGCTCGTCGAGCTCGTTCCAATGAGGGGGTCACATAATATGGTTTTGTTAAAATTTTTTGAAAAATTTAAAAAAAAAAAATTTAAAATAATAAATTTTGATATCGTCTGCGTTGGGCAAAGGGTTAAAAAGGGTTATAGCATTTAATGAAACTAACAAAACAGTTTTAAAACTAAATTTTCAAATAAAGTTTTTTATCTCAGAAATAAAAATGTCTAGACAAAATACAAATCTGTATTGAGGGTAACAACCACACATTCAATCATTCGATTCAGAAAGAGAACGCTTTTTACCTGCACTTTGCGAAAACTGATTATACTTGTCAACACCACTGTTTTTATAAAAGTAATTAAATGATAAATAAATCATCAACTCGCCAAACAAACAGGTTCATCATTTTCAGGTGGGCAATTGCCCACCTAAAGTCAAAATTGTTGGGTCGGTAACCATCCATCTGACCCTGATTTCCGCGAACCATTAATTCAATCAAAGGCACCTCAAAATCCGCCATCTCAAAAAGCAATCTTCATGGATAGAAGGAGGCAGCAAGGCGCAATTTGTGCCGTGTGTAGTGTGTTGTTGTGATAACCAGCATTCTCTTATCTGAAACAAACTGTAGGTCGGCAGAATTCCAAAGTGAAAATTACAGAGTATTTCTGTTGGTTTCGCATCGATGTTTGAGAAGCAAGATCTCCCAGGTGCAATCCATTCACCAAAACTTGATTCGCATGGAGCCGTTCAATGTATTTTTTTCTGAATTTTCATGTGCTCATCCAACATTCCAACTCAAAAGTGTTAAAACTACAAAAAAGCAGTGCAGCATTACTCCAATTACAACCATTGCTCTTGCGTAGCGATAAACTGAACAACCATTTTTTACGAGTGCTTTCCAATCAGTTGACAAAACTCACCTAATGTTATGTTATGGTGCAAAATATATGTCTTCTGTACTTGTACAGACTCTAATTATCTGCATCAGATAGACACAGTGAGTGTTATGACTAATGGGTATCTTGAATCCAAATTTTAAAGTCTCCATCAATACACTACATGATGTGCAATCATATTACAAGAACTGTGTACCTTAAAATGATTGAGTGGTCTACCCGGCTGGGTGAAAAATGAAAGTGTCAATGACATTGTAGCTTAACTTGATTGTGTCTTGTTTTATGAAAAGGATAATGTTCAATGTTTATGAAAGGATTATGAAATACGACAAGAATTGTGATAATTGAGAATATGTTAATTTCTGTTCCCTGTATGCTATGTTTTCAATAAAAATAATTTGAGGTGCAGACTGTACTAAAGAAGTGAGGGGTGGGTTAATGTGGCTCTCACAGTTAATGTATGTCAACCAAAGTTACCAAGTTACAGTGAAATTATTCCAAAAGGAGTCATCCTATGAAGTTACAATGAAATCCCTTCATAAATATGGCCTGTAGACTGCGCTAAAGGTTTGTGGGCTTCGGACCGTGTAGCCATAACGGTTGACCCAACCAAAGGAAAAGGGGATGTCCTCATCTAGACATTATACTGAGCCACCCTACAAAGTTAAAATGAAATCCCTTTATAAAAACGACCTGTCGTCTGTGCTAAAGGTTTTAGGGTTTTGGATTCGAGCAGCCGTCACGGCTGAATGATTGTGACGTACTCATCTTGACATTATCTGGAGTCATCCTACCAAGTTACAATGAAATCCCTTCATAAATACAACCTGTAGTCTGTGCTAAAGGTTTTGGGGTTTTGGGCTCCGGCAGCCATCACGGCTAAATGATCGTGACCAAAAGGGGACATTCTCATCTAGACATTTTTTGGAGTCATACTACCAAGTTACAATGAAATCCCTCCATAAATACAACCTGTAGACTGTACTAAAGGTTTTCAGGTTTTGGGCTTGTGCAGTTGTCACGGTTGACCAATCGTGACCAAATGGGGAAGTTCTCATCTAGACATCAAACGGAGTCATCCTACCAAGTTACAATGAAATGTCTCAAATATGACCTGTAGACTGTGGTAAAAGTTTTGGGGTTTTGGGCTTGGGCAGCCATCACGGTTGACAGATCATGACCAAAAGGGGACGTTCTCATATAGATATACAGAGTCATCCTACCCAATTACCATGAAATCCCTTCATAAATACGACCTGTAGACTGTGCTAAAGGTTTTCAGGTTTTGGGTTCGGGCAGCCATCACGGTTGACCAATCGAGACCAAAAGTGGACGTTCTCATCTAGACATGACCTCAAACCTGCATATGAAATTTCGTGATGATCGGGCAAGAACTACGGGGTGTAGCCTGTGCTAAAGGAGAATGTGAACAGACTCACAGACTAACAGACTTCTGCACACGTGATGGCAATAGCTTATCTTGACTTTGTCAAGTTAAGCTAAAAAATGGACACCGTAAACCAAAAATGGCTCTCCTGGGGTCATTTGAGGATAACCAAAAATGGCCCTCCTGAGGTCATTTAAGGCAAACCATGATAGCCCTCCTGGAAATTTGAAATTGACAAGAATGAACAAATTAGACTAGATCTTTTTTTGCCACCATATTTTTATATAGGCAGATCACATGATAAATCTGAAAAAAAAAATAAAGGAACCAACTGCTGAAACACTACTATAAACTTTGGCAGATATAGTACAAGCAGAACAATGAAAGGCGATTACATCAAGCACAGCTCAAGAACATAATATGAAAGTGTCAATGACTCTGCAGCTCAACTTGTCCAAGAAGGGACTGAACTAAATAGAAAGATCCAGTAATGCCAAGTCATTCATGCTAGTTTCTGCAAAAAAGACATCACACCAAAGCTGCATATGAAATTTGAAAAAGATCGGGTGAGAAGTGCGGCCTGTAGGGTGTGCTAATGGAATTGCTGACAATTTATATGGCAAATCCAAGATGGCCACAGACTGCCATGTTTTTCAACAAAATTCAGAAAAATTTGATAGCTCCCATCTAGACACTACACCAAAGTTACAAATGGAATTTGAAAAAGATTGTGTGAGAGATGTGGCCTGTAGGGTGTGCTAATGGAATTGTTGACTATTTATATGCCAAATCTAAGATGGCCACTGGCGGCCATGCTTTTCAGCAAAATTCAAAGAAATTTGAAAGCTCCCATCTAGACATTGTCCTAAAGCCATGTATGAAATTTGGAACTGATCAGGTGAGAGCTGTGGACAGCAGGGTGTGCTAAAGAAATTGTCGACGGACAGATGGCCAGACGTACAGACATACACACAAATATACATACAGATGAAGATGGAACACAACCTATATTTGACGTCATGTTGAGCTAATCATGATCTTCATTCATAAACAAGAGGCCCCACGGGGCCTGAAGCGCTCATCTTGTGCAGAACACAATTTAAACAGATTCCAAGAATGAGTCTACATTAAGCAAGCCATCTCCATAGGCAACACTGTCAATCCTTGAGACCCTCAGGAGTGACAAAAATAATCTGGGCATCATGCCTTTTCTTCAGTTGATCATAAGTAAAATGTAGAGCTCCCCTATTAAGCCCCTTGATACAACCTATGTGGATTAATCTTAGTACCTCTAGAGGGTACTGAATACAAAATTTTTAATTCTTCAGCAAAATGGCCAATTCCGGCTCCCATAGAGAGCCCAAATATTAACCCAGGCTCTTGATTTGAACACAGTTAAATCTGACTTCCCTAGAGATGTTGTGTGCCGAATATGAAAGCATTCTGACTGTTGGATCTGAAGAAGAGAAATTGTAAAGAAATTTCTTCGAATTGCACTAAGTTCAAACTTGGGCTACCATAGCAAGCCCAAATATTAACCTGTGGATCCGATTTGAACAAACTTGAATCTACCCCCCCCCCCCCCCCCCCCACCCTAGAGATGTTGTATACCAAATGTGAAAGCATTCTGACAAGTGAATCTGAAGAAGAGTTTTGAAGAAATTCCCTCATATTGTACTAAGTTAAATTTCATGTTCCCATATGGAGCCCAAATATTAACCTAGGCACTCGAATTGAACAACCTGGAATTTGACCCCCCATAGAGATGTTGTATACCAAATATAAAAGCATTCCGACTGATGGATCTGAAGAAGATTTTTAAAGAAATTTCCTCATATTGCACTAAGTAAAAATTTGGGCTACCATAGTGAGCCCAAATATATACCTAGGGATCTGATTTGAACAAACTTGAATCTGACCCCCATAGAGATGTTGCATACCAAATATCAAAGCATTCTGACTGATGGATCTGAAGAAGATTTTTTTAAAATTACCCTCCATATTGAACAAAGATAAAATTTGGGCTTCCGTAGGAAGCCCAAATATCAACCTAGGGACTTGGTTTGAACAATCTAGAATCTGACCCTCATAACAATGATGTATACCAAATATTAAAAGATTCTGACTGGTGGTTCTGAAGAAGATTTTTAAAGAAAATTCCCCATATTACCCTATGTTAAAGCTTCGGGCTCCTGTAGAGAGCCCAAATATGAACCAATGAGCTTTAATTCAACAAACTTTTATCTGACCCCCTTATAAATGCTGTATACCAAATATCAAAAGATTCTGATGATTGGTTCTGGAGAAAAGATTTTTTAAAATTTTTGCAAATATGCTGACTCAGCATTTTTTCGATGCCCATTACAGAACACACTAACATAACCGATGGCAATTTTTTTTTACCATTCAATTCTACTGGTCATAAGGATACTTCATACCAATTAAAAGCTCTCTGTTCCGTGGGGTTTGGGAAATATGGGCATTTGAAAATATTTCTATTTTTAGCTCCCAGGGTTCCCATGGGGACACGGTAATTTTTTTTTTTTGCATGGGTCAAGTACTTATGACCCAATACTACCACAAACCAAATTTGGTTCATACCGGACCATCGGTTCAGAAAATAGAAATTTTGGGCAGGGCCAAAAATCTTACCCCTCCTATTACAAAGCCAAATAATACTTCACGAACTTCGTTTGAACAAACTTGATTCTACACCTCATATGGAAGCTCCATAGCAAATATCAAGTCATTGTACACACTGGTTCTTGAGAAGATTTTAAAAATATTTTGGAGCATTTTCCCTCACTCCCTCCCTATGGGGCTGGGGATGCTGAGTTGAACAAAAATGAAATGCCCCTTTGGGACCATCACTCACACAAACTTTCACTTGAATTGGCCCAGTGGCTTTGGAGGAGAAGACCAAAACATGGTGTTGACTGACGGAGAGCGATGAGATTAGCTCAGCTTGACTTTGTCAAGATGAGCTAAAAATCAATTCATAGACGCCGAATAATTGTCAAAATATGTGTGAACATATCAAAAAAGGAAGGAATATTGTAAGATAAATTGGTTATTGCATGTACTACCATGCAGGTTTCTGAGATGATGTTTTGAAGTCTCGACAGCACTTCTGGGTCAAACCTCTGGGTCATCCTAATGGACTCGATGTAAGTCCAGACATGAGGTCTCGACTTCAATGCACCATCTCGGAAACCAACATGGTGGTAATAACCTATATGTGTGTGAAGTAAGTTTGGTGCTGGTCAAATCCTATTAGTAAATTGGGTTATAGAATGGGACATTTTTGCTTGGGCATGTTTTTGCCAAAAGATGTTTATATGAAGGGCGGGAGATGTTTTGACCAATGTTGGGGATGTTTTAACAAAATTTGTTTGGGTCACATTTTAGTTTGAGAGTGTTTGAACAGCACCAGAGATTACTCATGCAAAAAAACCCCCAATGAATCATGTTTTCAGCTTCTATTTGTACAGTGGAGTCCACTTAATTGGATATCTCTTAACTGAATAACCCTGTTAATTGAATATAATTTCCCAACACAAAACCATTTACCATACCTCCAGTACAAATTTGTCTTGTTAATTGAATATAGGTTATAGAGTAAACTCCTATTAATTGAATAAAAAAACTTGTAACCTGTCAAGAAAATACCCTGACTCTCCCCAGTTTTCCTTTGTTTATAGACCTATTTGGCCTCAGTACATCCAATACAGGCATTTAATCTATTATATCTTGTTTGACAGAGCTCATAGAGCTCTGTCAAACAAGACAGAATAGAATAAATGCTAAGTTTATCTCTAGAATACAGGAAAGTGACACAATCCTTTGCCCTTAACCACTACAGTGGAGCCCACTTAATTGGATATCTCTTAACTGAATAACACTGTTAACTGAATATTATTTCCCAACACAAAAACCATTTACCATACCTCCAGCACAAATTTGACCTGTTAATTGAAAATAGCTTATAGAGTGAACTTCTGTTAATTGAATAAAAAGTCTTGTAATCTGTCGAGAAATTACCCTGGCTCTCCCCAGTTTTACTTTCTCTATAGACCCATTTGGCCTCAGTACATCCAATACAGGCATTTAATCTATTATATCTTGTTTGACAGAGCTCATTGAGCTCTGTCAAACAAGACAGAATAGAATAAATGCTAAGTTTATCTCTAGAATACAGGAAAGTGACACAATCCCTTTAATTGAATACTCCTGTTAATTGAATAATTTTCATTGGCAAAGTGGCTATTCAATTAACAGGGTTCCACTGTACTGTAGATTTTTTTAACGTAACTTTTCAAGTGAAAATTTTCAATATAGAACTGCAAAGAATTAGATTTATCGATAACACTTTTCTAAATGAATATCCTCCAATGCACAACTTGCCGCAATCGACAGTAACCTATATTTTGTTTACAAGTGACAGAGAGGCACATGCAATTTGTGGGCAGAAGTCGTATAACATTGAATTATGAGACTTGAAGTGATTTCACAGGATGTTGATTTGACACAGTTTCTGTTAACTGAAAACTCCTGTTAAGGGAATAATTTTCATTGGCAAAGTAGCTATTCAATTAACAGGATTCAACTGTATTAGTTAGCATTTAGAAGATTAAAGTTGAGTCTGCTCAGGCTTGGCAATTTCAGGAGAGCGATTTTTTAGCTCTCCTTACTGCCCTCCTGAAAGAATTAAGGAGAGCGAAAAATTGCCCTCCTAAATATTTTGGTCTGGGATGATTGAGATTACATGTATTATGCTCACATTAAATTTTTGTTGTAAAGCAAAAATGTAATTTAACTTCGAAGTCACATAACATCACGTAATTTCATTTTGAAAGTGGTTTAGTGGTAAAAGGTAATGGCTGCAATCATACCCAAACACAGTTGCAATCGTTTGAAGCAAAATGGGTCACAGCAATATTTTTTTTTTTGGTCAGTTTCAAGTTCAACAACTAACATCACAGTTTGAGGGGTAATTATTCAAGGAACATTGACACTATAATATACTACCATTACTACTATCCTGTCACTTGAAGCACTTGCACCAGGATGTGACTGTAGATTCAAGCAGACCTGTTGTCCAAGAAAGTCATACGCCTACCACTACCACCTTCAACCCCCTTGGGGGGGGGGGGGGGGGAGAGGGGGGTTGAAGGTGGTAGTGGTAGGCGTATGACTTTCTTTGACAACAGGTCTGGGTACACACACAGGTCTTGTCAAGTGTGTGTTCGGTTGTTGAGTGAGACATCTAGATGTCTAAGAGATTTCGCTTTACCTTAGTAAGGTTAATAAAATCACTGATGTAGTCTGTTGGTTTCAGTTTCAATGAGTTCGTACAACTGGATACTTAAAATGCTGTGTAAAGCTAATTGCTCTCCTAAGCTGATTGAGGAGAGCAATTTTTTGCCCTCCTGCATTTTTCAGAATGCCAGGCCTGTCTGCTTGCCTTCAGTGTTGTTCAGCAGGGACTCCAGTTGGTGTTTGACAAATAGTGAACAAGAAAATGTGTTTTACCGAAGCAGACATTTTAAGTAAAATCTCATGAATAAGCAGACAACACTACAATAAAATTACTGCAAGGCCATAAGTCTTGATCCATTTTAATGTTCAGCAGATTCTCTTTTATATCCAGGGCTTGTACAGGGTTAAAATTTGGAAGCATCCTTAAAAATCACACATTTCAAGGTCTTGAAAACCCATTTTTCAATCAAAAGACATTCCATGTTTTCATGAGCCACGGTACTTTAAAAACTAGAGGTACTGTGAAAAACTAGAGGTACGCCTCAGTTGTAGCCTTTTTGGTACATTAATTTGTATTAAGATGATGTAGCAATTGAAATGATCTTCATATGGAGTTCTTCCATTGTGTAAAGTTTCATGAAAATTCTTCAAATGGTTTAGGAGGAGTTGCACTTATAAGGATGGACAGGCGGACGGATGGACGGACGGATGGACAGGGTGATTCCTATATACCCCCCCCCCCCCCCCCCCCCCCCCCCCAAACTTTGTTTGCGGGGGGTATAATAATTTCTGTTCCACACAAGAGTTTATGACCTCTCATCAAAATAGAGCTGACATGACTATCAGTTTTCAGAATCAACTAAATGGATGCCATATTCGACAGTTAGTCGATAATTCATCCATATTATAAAACAAATATAACAAATATTAAACATCAAATTACTCAGAATTAACCCCCAATGAATGTGGGGTGGGGGGGGGGGGGGGGGGCAGGGCAAAAACATAACATGACAAATGCTGTTCACAGCTGCAAAGTAATGTATTAATCAATATAGACGTGCCAACCTGTACAGTTAGCTCTCCTGATGTGCCTAGCATACATAATACAGTGCAGCACACTTAATTGGACATCTCTTAACTGAATAACCCTGTTAATTGAATATAATTTCCCAACACAAAGCCATTTACCATACCTCCAGTACAAATTTGACCTGTCAATTGAATATAGGTTATAGAGTAAACTCCTGTTAACTGAATAAAAAATCTTGTAATCTGTCGTAAAAGTACCCTGACTGTCCCCAGTTTTCATTTGTTTACAGACCTATTTGGCCCCAGTACATCCAAGTCGGGCATTTAATCTATTATATCTTGTTCCACAAGCTCTGTCAAACAAGACACAATAGAAGAAATGCTATATTTATCTCTAGAAAACAGGAAAGTGGCATTAACCCTGTTAATTGAATACTCCTGTTAATTGAATAATTTTCATTGCAAAGTGGCTACTCAATTAACAGGGTTCCACTGTACAGATATGGATGCATGTGATATTTTCATCAGATGCCAGGTATTGTGGTCAAGAGTTTGGATAAACGTTTCAAAGCTTTTGATGGTTTGATTTCAGAATCTGATTTGGCACATGTGACAGGTTTGTTCTACTTTGTCCAGTAGCCACACAGTATCTGTCAGTGACAGTTCACAGGCAGACATTTTATGCCGACATCATCATTCACCAAAAAACAAAGGACTAGAACATGATGTCATCCAGAAGTCAATCGTTACTCAACAGTTTTGTCTGCTGTTAGTGTTGTGTCTAATTGCCTATGTCTATTTAATGTATATAGTTTTGTGTTCTTCAACATTAATTATATTCGACTCATGAGATGGTGATATATACAAATTCATGGATGACTCTACAAATGAAAGTTAAAAAATTTATAGTAATTTATATATTTTTTATACTTACCAATGACCCAGACTTAGCTGGTGCTAACTCTAAAAAAACCTGGGCCAAACACAAATTTTGCCCCCCAATCCCCAAAATTTGCATCCAAAACAAAAAGAAATCATGTCCTAAAGGACCTCCATACTACGCCTCTACTGCGCATGCGCAGTGACGCAGACGTCCCGAAATTGGCGCCAATTATCATTCTTACTGGCAGTGCCTGGTCAGAGCTATGTACTCAGCGGGGAGGCAAGAGTTCTCAACTCCAGGGAGGGCCATCCCCGTCTGGGTCATTGGTAAGTATAAAAAATATATAAATTACTATAAATTTTTTAACATTTTTATACTGTACCAATGACCCAGACTTAGCTGAATAGTAAACAGGCTGGAGGGCCTAGGACATAGAGGAAAATCCAATAAGCTCAACTATATAGTAAAGAGGTAACCCCTTAAGGAGAAAAGGAGTATTAGGCTTTACATGTATCTTTCTTATTTATATTAAATTAGAAAGATACACTACCCTTAATAATTGAGCACAATAACATTCATGTTCTCTATTAACATCCAGTATAACCCTTATACTAATTATTTTTAAAGCAAGCCAATAAATAAAGTAGTCCAGAGAATTGAGACTCTTTATAGTCATTTAAAAGTGTCCGAGTATTGTATATTAAAGCCCGTTTGACACTTGACATATACAAATGCTTCACACCGAGCTACACTTTAAAAATAAGACATGAATGAATTTTAACATTAATATTACACTTTAAAACCATCCCGGAAGTGACTCAGAAATACTGACTTGGAGGAGGCATTCCCTTGCTTTTCACTATAAAGCAGGTGACCTAAGGGAACACCCCCCCCCCCCCACCCACCCCCCACCCCCCCCCCCCCCCCCCCCCCCTTCCCCTTGCCCTGGGTCAAATAGCCCAGAGCGAAGAGGGCAGCCGGACGGAGTCACTGCCGGAACAGAAAGCCTGCATAACTATAGTTGCAACTGTTTAGTGGACGACATTCTGAGCAACAGATAACGGACCTAAACAATGCAGGTCTCCAGAAATGGACTCAATATTTCTGAGATAAAAATTCGTAAATGTGGATGGCTGAGACCAATAAGCAGCCTTCATTAAATCTGTAATAGCAACACTATTAGCATAAGCCCAGGAAGTAGAAAGAGCTCTTACTTCATGAGCAGAAATCTTAAGCACAGACTGCTGAGAAGAAGATAAATCTTCATAAGCAGTACGGATAGTTAATTGAATCCATCTAGCAATAGAATGGACTGAAATGTCCTTTCTATTAGGCATCAAAGACAGAAAGAAACGTTTCCGTCCCTTTCTGATAAACTGAGATCTCTGTTTATAGATACGTAATGCTCTAACAGGACAGAGTAAAGGCCTACGCCCGTCTGAAGACGGAAGAGCCTTAATAACAATAGGTTCCGGATATTTATTAGGAGCCTGATTCTTAGCTAAAAAACCCACATTAGTAGTGAAGGTGATAGTGTTCCCAACACTACGATAATGAGAATCATCCACCGATAGTGCATGAAGCTCACTGACTCTTCTAGCAGAAGAGAAAGCTAAGAGAAAAGCTGTCTTATAAGATAAGAATTTGAAATCTACTGTCCCAAGAGGTTCAAATGGCTTTTCCTTCAATTTAAGAAGAACCCAAGCTAAATTCCACTTAGGAATTAATCTAAGAGTTCTGGGTCTATTTATCGAAAAGTTTCTAACCAACTTAGATAAAGAGACATTAGATCCAATTTGTAAACTATCATGATGTGCATAGGTATCAGATAACATAGATCTATAACCCTTTATAGTAACAGGCTGCAGTTTGATTTCGTCAAACAAGTATACTAGAAAGTTTGCAATGTCTGGTATAGAGGGATCGAATATATCTACAGAATGATCCCTACACCAACGACGAAAAACCTTCCACTTAGCCGCATAGTTTAGCGAAGAGGAGGTCCTCCTACAGTTAGAAATCGCGTCCACTGCTCGTCCTGTAAAGTGCTTGCCATGCAAGAAGGACCGCACAACGGAAAAACATGAAGGTTGAGACCTTGCGGGTTGTGATGGAGTTGGCGCGATTTCCCCTGCGAAAGACGATCCTCCCGTGGAGGAAGCTTCCGCGGTAGGTCCCACAACAGACACCTGAGTAGATTTATCCACAGTCTCTGTGGCGACAGAGATGCTACCAACAGAATCTTGCATTGAGATTGTTTTATCTTTAGCAATACTTGTTGAATTAACGGTGCTGGAGGATACGCATATCCTATCATTCCGTCCCAAGGGATCGACAGAGCGTCTACTGCAAATGCTCTTGGATCTGGACACGGAGACACATACGTCTGCAACTGATTGTTGAGATGTGTCGCAAATAAGTCTATCATTGGCCGTTCCCATTGGTAGCAAATCTGATTGAATACTTGTTTGTTGAGAGTCCACTCCAACGGCAACAAGCGACCCTTTCGTGAAAGGGAGTCTGCTAGCACATTCAGACGACCCGGTATGTGACGGACCGAAAGAAGAACGTGATGTTCTAGCGCAAACAGAAGGATTCTTTCCGTTAGATTGAACAACGGAACTGAAGGAGTGCCTCCCTGATTCCGTATATACGCCACTACTGTCGTATTGTCGGATAGTGACGTATACGCCAGTGATGTAACGCAAGCCAAATTGACATCATTTCCTTGATGTTTATGTGCTTGCACAGGAATTGCGGATCCCAAAGACCCTGGCATCTCGAATCCGTTGGGATTAATGATGCACCCCAACCTGTTTGACTGGCATCCGTCATAACGGTAAAACTCGGATCCGGCAACTGCAGCGGAACTCCCTGAGTTAACCACTGAATGTTTGCCCAAGTCTGAATCTCTTGTTTCACTTGATCTGACAAGAGAACGTCTACATCGAGCGAATGAATTTTCACACTCCAATTCTGAGTCAAGAAAATTTGAAGAGGACGTGTGCGTAACCGCCCCATCGGAATGAGATCCGCAGCAGCTCCTCACAGACCTATCAGTCTCATAAATTCTCTCGCCGTGACTTTGTCTGCGTGCAGAAAATAGCGAGCGTAACAACTGACTAATTTCGCTCTGGTTAACGGCAGACGAACGAGATTGTTGTGCGTCTCGAAGCTCATTCCCAGATGAGTGAATGACTTGGACGGCACCAGATCCGACTTCTCCTCGTTTACTATAAAACCGAGACGTCGGAGCAATAGAAGAAGATTCTGAACATCGTTCTGAAGCGTTAACTCGTTGCCGTACCTCTGAAGAATGTCGTCCAGGTAGGCCGACGTTACCGCAGACGAATGAGCTCGGAAGTAGATCATTACCGAGTTCATTACCCGAGTGAAAGCCCAGGGTGCTAGATCCAATCCGAAGCACATCGCCCGGAATTGATACACCACTCCTAGGACTGCGAAGCGTAGATACTTTCGGAATGTCGGATGTACCATGACGTGAAAGTACGCATCTTTGAGATCTATGCTCGTTGCATAATCGTTCACCCGAATACTCGCTCTGACCGATCGAATTGTCTCCATATAAAACTTCGGAGCGACGATCAGCTTGTTTATCCAGCTCAAATCTATGACTGGACGAAACGAGCCGTCTGGTTTCGGAACCAGACACAGATGGCTGTAGAATCCCGGAGATTCCTGGTTTTCTACGACCTCTACCGCGTTCTTCATTAAAAGAGACTGCACCTCTGATAACAGAGCGTCTCTTTTCTGCGGATTTGACGGAAGATGAGTCCACTTTGGACTTCGAGTTAATGGAGGCTTTCGTTTGAAGGATATCTTTAGACCTTCCGAAGTCACTCCTCTCACCCAAGGGTCGTCCGTAATCGACGCCCATTCTTGTGAAAAGCTCGACAACCTTCCGCCAACCGGAACGCGATAGAGGTTTAAGCCATCACCTCCTGGACCTGCGAGGCCTGCGGTAGGAGAAACCACGTCTTCCACGGCCTGCACCTCGCCCCGTCGACCTTGGGGCGTCCGACCGATTGTCCCGGCCTGAAGGACGTCCCGAACGAGAGTCGCTATCCTGCCGGTCTCTCGAATAAGACCAAGAGGACGCACCGGAACCTCTATAGGAACCTCTCTTGGGCGCATTAGACCCAGAAGTGCCTGTCTTATTCGTGTCTGCTGTATCCGACTTCTTAGGAGCAGATTTGAACAACAGAGAATCCTTAGCTTTCTTTGTAATTTTATCATAAATAGCGGAAAGCTTGCCGTCAAAGAGAAGTTCTCCTGAGACCGAAGCGACTCTAAGAGAGTTCTTCACCTTAGAATCCACTAGTGTGGATGTAGCTAGGGCTGCGTCACGTCTAACCAACTCCAGATTTGCCACTGAAAGGGCGGAGTTACACGTGGAATAAGCTACTGCCCTTGAAAGAAGTCTTAAAGAGGATTGTATATCCTGAAACTCTTTCCCCTGAAGGCGCAGTGATAACGCCTTAGTAAGGTGATCTGCGTAAGATAAGGCATCTAAATTGGCTCTGTTAGATGCAATAGCTGTTTCCAACACCGCGGTTGGAATAGAAGCTGACGACGGTAATGATAGCTCTAAGTCTTCCGCCTTGTCGTCCATACGCAGAGGAACTCTCGGTATACCCTGTCCTGCCGTATCGAATTTATTCCTTGCATTAATGAAAGGCAGGTTGAGAGTATTAGCGGACAAGAAACCTGCTTTCCCCGTCCTGGAAGCAAGTTTAAATATAGCGTCGTTCAATAATTCAAATGTTCTTGCAACATTATTGGACTGCGACGGAAACTCGGGAGCGATGTCCCTGAACCGCTCAAAAAATTCAGAGTCCAATGACGCTATAATTCTCTTGTCCGGAACCGCAGCAGTCTGGCCCGACGGAACAACTTGAGGGAGAAAGTGCCGAATGAAGTCCACGGCAGCTTTATGTTGTTCCGAAAGGGATAGCTCCAAGTCATCCGTATCCCTTTCACCATCCGGTCGGACCTCATGATGTTCCCGGTCGTCCGCCCCCGATGCTTCGGCGGAGCGTACCGACCCAGCGCCGTCGGATAATTCTCGATCCGACACCGTTTCTGTCGGCTGCTGGGATGCTGCGATAAGCTGTGCTATCTGCACAAGAATGTCTGGCGTCGAGACCTGCGGAGGCGCAGTCTTTCGCTGCTTCGCCGAGGGCAGCTCTGCATCAGATGGCTCCCGCATACTTTTCCTATGCGAACGTCCGGAGTCCATCGGTCTCGAATCCCTGGCTGCCGGATGGTGTGACCTGGTCGCCGAAGAATCCTTGATCGGCGAAGCTGGTAATATATCGGCGGTCACGCAGCCAAGGTGCGGTTGTGTGCGCTGACGAGAAGAGGAAGCCTTAACAGTCTCTGCGGACTGCTTATACAACGGAGTGTCCCGAGCGACGGACGTATGCTCCGCTAAAGACACATTTTGTACCACAACATCTGGTCCCAGATGTTGTTGTACGAGAGAGGGGCCTCTCTCGCTCGCGGCCCGGCTGAACCTGGACGAGCTAGGAACCAGACTCAAAGGCTTCTTCCGTTCTCGCTTACTATCCGCCGTCACTGGGTGTGCATCTATTATGTTTATAGTGCTCGCATCACCCAAAACTTCCTCTTGGACCGCATCGGACGAACCCGGCTGCCGAACCATTCGGTGAATGGACGCTACACCGGGCGAGCTAGCGGACGACATTTGTCTAATCTCCATGAGCACTTTTGCCGCTAGCTCTGAATTCATTTGTGACGACGGACGCACACTTGTAGAAGATAACATGGAAACATCACCCTGTTCTGGTTCCTCTGAAATAGAAACTGAGAGAGTAGAGTGACCTTGCGGAGAAAGAGCTGGCATCGCCCTTTCTCCAGAAACAACATATCGTGACACACGTTTCCAATGTTTCTCATCCCAATATTCACATATAGGACAGGGATTAATGCGAGAACACTGACTACAATTAATACAATGATCATGAAAGTCAGAGGAAGATTTCTTCCTATTACAATTTGAACAACATCCCTTCATTGTGAAAGAACAACAATAAGTCCTAGTTACTCGCAAAAACCCCTGACACAAAGATACATAATAACATGATCCATTAATAAATGAAAAAACAATTGCAAATCAAAATAATTTTGAAAAAATATTTTTTCAGCGAAGCCCAAGTTGCTGAAAAGTAACGTTGAGCCCCGATGGATCCGATGGCAAAGTGTGGTCAAAAATTTTAAATTTATATTAAATAATTAATGAGACACTTACGGATAATATAAATGTATCTTATAGTGAGATAAACTACAGCAAAGGCAAACAGCCCCCCTCAAAAAAGGCTGTTGCCAATGTAAACAAACAGTGTAAAAACACCAGAAAACATGACTCCAGGCACTGAAAAAACTGGCCCGGAATAAGTCATCAAATTACACTCTATCTGATGCAAAACAGAGACTCCCAGGGGAGAATCTGCAGAACATCAGATGGAAGATGCAGAACACAAACGTTATACACCCATGGGTGAAAACGTAA
Organism: Pictodentalium vernedei; assembly: GCA_031216915.1. Lineage (NCBI taxonomy): Eukaryota > Metazoa > Mollusca > Scaphopoda > Dentaliida > Dentaliidae > Pictodentalium > Pictodentalium vernedei. Next base: position 100,443,315 of record CM062294.1, read on the forward strand.
CTATGGGGAAAATAACAGAAAACATTCTGTAACCAAGCAACTCTCCCAGGAAATTTTAGAAATGAAATTTCTCAAAAATATGCCAAAAGCATGGGAGAATTGCAAGGGGGGACTTTAGAAGGCTAGGGGAGAGGAAACACTGAATAAGCAGTGCAACATTTAGCAAGAATGACAACAAGAGGCCCATGCCTCGAAAATAGGCAACTTAACATAATTTCATCAAAAAATTTTAAGTACAGCCCTGATTATTTTTTGTCACTTCTTTTTCCTCTCCTCCTTCTATCCTCCTTAGAATCACATTTTCTCCAAAAATTACGTGTCTGGCATCCTTTAAACTGAGATTTACAAGCACAAAGATCAGTGAGATGTTGACTGATGAAGGGCCAAACAGAGAATGATAATTGGCGCCAATTTCGGGACGTCTGCGTCACTGCGCATGCGCAGTAGAGGCGTAGTATGGAGGTCCTTTAGGACATGATTTCTTTTTGTTTTGGATGCAAATTTTGGGGATTGGGGGGCAAAATTTGTGTTTGGCCCTGGTTTTTTTAGAGTTAGCACCAGCTAAGTCTGGGTCATTGGTACAGTATAAAAATATAACCATCAAAGGCGACATACGTGGACTGTTAGTCGATTAATCAAGTAATTGCAGTAGCCCTTCATCAAAAATAACTATAGTCTGCAATAATTCTGATTACTTTTTTTTTTATCTCAAATAAGTCATAACGAACTTCAAAATTTAATGAGTCGGGAAGTGACATTCTATAATCCAGTTGAATTTTCTCTCTCAAATCATAAACATTGGAAATTACATCTAACAATTTCAATATATTTTAAACAGATGACTTCTTTTATTAAACGCTACCTTGTAAGACAGCGGGAAACGTCAAACAAATATTTCTTAATACGAAAAATACTGTCACTTTTCAGAAGTGATGCACAATAAGGCTACACGTATTAAAAAAAAAATTCTTGTTTCTCAGGCACCTCCCTCATTATAGAAAATCTGCTTCATCACCTTTTTCCACCTGGAAATCTCTTCTGACAGTAATTTGCACTTGTAGGACAAATATTTAACCAACTATACCTTGTTTGATAGAGCTCATATGGGAAATTTTCACTGATGAAAATGCTGGTTTGCCACATAATAGTTTAAGTAGTTAAATTTCTACTAATTCCAACTATTTTCAAAAACTGTTTTGTGAATAAACAAAAAAAAGCCTCCCTCCCTCATCATAAAATTGAGGAAAAATTGCCTGAGAAACAAGATTTTTTTTATAGGCCAAAGTTTAGATCACTATCAATTCACATTTTTGGTGTTTGGGGGTTTTAAATGAAATTAAAATGTTTCAATTGCAATTAAAACATCACACAACATATAACGAACCCCCCCCCCCCCCTCCCCCCAGTATTCTTTAGTAGGTACCAGAATTATCTCATAAGTGGCTGCAAAGAAATATATATTTAACCCTGAAGACCTTGACATTTTTCTACATTTCTGATACATTTTGACAGTCCACATCCTGTGACTTTGCAGTAGTTGTTCCTAGATAAGTCTTGGCTGCCTATGATGTCACGATCTTCATTGATAAAAAATCAATTCATAGATGCTGAATGATTATCAAAATATATGAGAACAAGTCAAGAAAGGGAGATATATTGTAAGATAAATTGGAATTACAGTAGAATCCTCTTAATTGAATATCCATTTTGCCAGTGAAAATTATTCAATTAACAGGAGTATACAATTAACAGGGATTAGGTCAGTTTCCTGTGTTCTGGAGGTAAACTGAGCATTTATTCTATTATATCTTGTTTGACAGAGCTCATAGAGAAGATATGGTAAATGATTTTGTGTTTGAACAGGGATATACAATTAAGAGATATCCAATTAAGTGGGATCCACTGTACCACCAAGTGGGTTTCCGGGATGGTGTATTGAAGTCTGGACGTCGCCTCTGGGTCATATATCAACTTGTCCTAACGGACTTGTTGATATATGCCCCGAGCCGGAGACAAAGTCTTCAATACTCCAACTCGGAACCCTGCATGGTGGTAATAACCTATATGGATCAGTATGTAGTACTCGACTGTAAATTATATACATACCTAAAATTCTATTAACTACATCACAGTTTTGGTCAATTTCATGCAACCACCTCTTCACATTAGCAAAACTTTCTCCACTTGTAACATCATAAACAACAATAACCCCATGAGTTCCCCTGTAATATCTATAAATAGAAAATAAAAAAATGGCATATTACACTTGTGTTACATCAACTGGTATGTGATCAGTGCAAGAACTTTTCATGCATTATATCTAGAGCTGAAATGGTTAAATGGTTTTCTTGATTGATTAATCACGTGGATTACTTGTTCAAATAGATATCTCAATAACTGCCATACCGTTGATGATTTACAGCATGAACCCTTTACCCAGCATAACAAAGCCGACTAGGCCTATATACAAAAATCTCCATTCAAATGTATTGTTTTTGTTTTCAATTTTTGTCTCAAAAACATAGCTTATGACCCCTCATTGGAACGAGCTTGATGAGCTTGTTTCAATGAAGTGTCATAAGCTATGTTTTTGAGACAAAAGTTAAAAAATTTATAGTAATTTATATATTTTTTATACTTACCAATGACCCAGACTTAGCTGGTGCTAACTCTAACAAAACCAGGGCCAAACACAAATTTTGCCCCCCAATCCCCAAAATTTGCATCCAAAACAAAAAGAAATCATGTCCTAAAGGACCTCCATACTACGCCCCCACTGCGCATGCGCAGTGTGACGAACGTCCCGAAATTGGCGCCAATTATCATTCTTACTGGCAGTGCCTGGTCAGCGCTATGTACTCAGCGGGGAGGCAAGAGTTCCCAACTCCAGGGAGGGCCATCCCCGTCTGGGTCATTGGTAAGTATAAAAAATATATAAATTACTATAAATTTTTTAACATTTTTATACTGTACCAATGACCCAGACTTAGCTGAATAGTAAACAGGCTGGAGGGCCTAGGACATAGAGGAAAATCCAATAAGCTCAACTATATAGTAAAGAGGTAACCCCTTAAGGAGAAAAGGAGTATTAGGCTTTACATGTATCTTTCTTATTTAATAATAAATTAGAAAGATACACTACCCTTAATAATTGAGCACAATAACATTCATGTTCTCTATTAACATCCAGTATATCCCTTATACTAATTATTTTTAAAGTAAGCCAATAAATAAAGTAGTCCAGAGAATTGAGACTCTTTATAGTCATTTAAAAGTGTCCGAGTATTGTATATTAAAGCCCGTTTGACACTTGACATATACAAATGCTTCACACCGAGCTACACTTTAAAAATAAGACATGAATGAATTTAACATTAATATTACACTTTAAAACCATCCCGGAAGAGACTCAGAAATACTGACTTGGAGGAGGCATTCCCTTGCTTTTCACTATAAAGCAGGTGATCTAAGGGAACACCCGCCCCACCCCCCCCCCCCCCCCCCCCTTCCCCTTGCCCTGGGTCAAATAGCCCAGAGCGAAGAGGGCAGCCGGACGGAGTCACTGCCGGAACAGAAAGCCTGCATAACTATAGTTGCAACTGTTTAGTGGACGACATTCTGAGCAACAGATAACGGACCTAAACAATGCAGGTCTCCAGAAATGGACTCAATATTTCTGAGATAAAAATTTGTAAATGTGGATGGCTGAGACCAATAAGCAGCCTTCATTAAATCTGTAATAGCAACACTATTAGCATAAGCCCAGGAAGTAGAAAGAGCTCTTACTTCATGAGCGGAAATCTTAAGCACAGACTGCTGAGAAGAAGATAAACTCTCATAAGCAGTACGGATAGTTAATTGAATCCATCTAGCAACAGAATGGACCGAAATGTCCTTTCTATTAGGCATCAAAGACAGAAAGAAACGTTTCCGTCCCTTTCTGATAAACTGAGATCTCTGTTTCTAGATACGTAACGCTCTAACAGGACAGAGTAAAGGCCTACGCCCGTCTGAAGACGGAAGAGCCTTAATAACAATAGGTTCCGGATATTTATTAGGAGCCTGATTCTTAGCTAAAAAACCCACATTAGTAGTGAATGTGATAGTGTTCCCGACACTACGATAGTGAGAATCATCCACTGACAGTGCATGAAGCTCACTGACTCTTCTAGCAGAAGAGAAAGCTAAGAGAAAAGCTGTCTTATAAGATAAGAATTTGAAATCTACTGTCCCAAGAGGTTCAAATGGCTTTTCCTTCAATTTAAGAAGAACCCAAGCTAAATTCCAATTAGGAATTAATCTAAGAGTTCTGGGTCTATTTATCGAAAAGTTTCTAACCAACTTAGATAAAGAGACATTAGATCCAATTTGTAAACTATCATGATGTGCATAGGTATCAGATAACATAGACCTATAACCCTTTATAGTAACAGGCTGCAGTTTGATTTCGTCAAACAAGTATACTAGAAAGTTTGCAATGTCTGGTATAGAGGGATCGAATATATCTACAGAATGATCCCTACACCAACGACGAAAAACCTTCCACTTAACCGCATAGTTTAGCGAAGAGGAGGTCCTCCTACAGTTAGAAATCGCGTCCACTGCTCGTCCTGTAAAGTGCTTGCCATGCAAGAAGGACCGCACAACGGAAAAAAGTGAAGGTTGAGACCTTGCGGGTTGTGATTGAGTTGGCGCGATTTCCCCTGCGAAAGAAGATCCTCCCGTGGAGGAAGCTTTCGCGGTAGGTCCCACAACAGACACCTGAGTAGATTTATCCACGGTCTCTGTGGCGACAGAGATGCTACCAACAGAATCTTGCATTGAGATTGTTTTATCTTTAGCAATACTTGTTGAATTAACGGCGCCGGAGGATACGCATATCCTATCATTCCGTCCCAAGGGATCGACAGAGCGTCTACAGCAAATGCTCTTGGATCCGGACACGGAGACACATACGTCTGCAACTGATTGTTGAGATGTGTCGCAAATAAGTCTATCATTGGCCGTTCCCATTGGTAGCAAATCTGATTGAATACTTGTTTGTTGAGAGTCCATTCCGACGGCAACAAGCGACCCTTTCGTAAAAGGGAGTCTGCTAGCACATTCAGACGACCCGGTATGTGACGGACCGAAAGAAGAACGTGATGTTCTAGCGCAAACAGAAGGATTCTTTCCGTTAGATTGAACAACGGAACTGAATGAGTGCCTCCCTGATTCCTATATGCCATTACTGTCGTATTGTCGGACAGGATTTGGACATGAGCATTGTGAATAATGTCCATCCAGTGATGTAACGCAAGCCAAATTGACATCATTTCCTTGATGTTTATGTGCTTGCACAGGAATTGCGGATCCCAAAGACCCTGGCATCTCGAATCCGTTGGGATTAATGATGCACCCCAACCTGTTTGACTGGCATCCGTCATAATGGTAAAACTCGGATCCGGCAACTGCAGCGGAACTCCCTGAGTTAACCACTGAATGTTTGCCCAAGTCTGAATCTCTTGTTTCACTTGATCTGACAAGAGAACGTCTACATCGAGCGAATGAATTTTCACACTCCAATTCTGAGTCAAGAAAATTTGAAGAGGACGTGTGCGTAACCGCCCCATCGGAATGAGATCCGCAGCGGCTCCGCACAGACCTATCAGTCTCATAAATTCTCTCGCTGTGACTTTGTCTGCGTGCAGACAATAGCGAGCGTAACAACTGACTAATTTCGCTCTGGTTAACGGCAGACGAACGAGATTGTTGTGCGTCTCGAAGCTCATTCCCAGATGAGTGAATGACTTGGACGGCACAAGATCCGACTTCTCGTTTACTATAAAACCGAGACGTCGGAGCAATAGAAGAAGATTCTGAACATCATTCTGAAGCGTTAACTCATTGCCGTACCTCTGAAGAATGTCGTCCAGGTAGGCCGACGTTACCGCAGACGAATGAGCTCGGAAATAGATCATTACCGAGTTCATCACCCGAGTGAAAGCCCAGGGTGCTAGATTCAATCCGAAGCACATAGCCCGGAATTGATACACCACTCCTAGGACTGCGAAGCGTAGATACTTTCGGAATGTCGGATGTACCATGACGTGAAAGTACGCATCTTTGAGATCTATGCTTGTTGCATAATCGTTCACCCGAATACTCGCTCTGACCGACCGAATCGTCTCCATATAAAATTTCGGAGCGACGATCAGCTTGTTTATCCAGCTCAAATATATGACTGGACGGAACGAGCCGTCTGGTTTCAGAACTAGAAACAGATGGCTGTAGAATCCCGGAGATTCCTGGTTTTCTACGACCTCTACCGCGTTCTTCATTAAAAGAGACTGCACCTCTGATAACAGAGCGTCTCTTTTCTGCGGATTTGACGGAAGTTGAGTCCACTTTGGACTTCGAGTTAATGGAGGCTTTCGTTTGAAGGATATCTTTAGACCTTCCGAAGTCACTCCTCTCACCCAAGGGTCGTCCGTAATCGACGCCCATTCTTGTGTAAAGCTCGACAACCTTCCGCCAACCGGTACGCGATAGATGTTTAAGCCATCACCTCCTGGACCTGCGAGGCCTGCGGTAGGAGAAACCACGTCCTCCACGACCCGCACCTCGCCCCGTCGACCTCGGGGCGTCCGACCGATTGTCCCGGCCCGAAGGACGTCCCGAATGAGAGTCGCTACCCTGACGGTCTCTCGAATAAGACCAAGAGGCCGCACCGGAACCTCTCTTGGGTGCATTAGACCCAGAAGTGCCTGTCTTATTCTTGTCTGCTGTATCCGACTTCTTAGAAGCAGATTTGAACAACAGAGAATCCGAAGCTTTCTTTGTAATTTTATCATAAATAGCAGAAAGCTTGCCGTCAAAGAGAAGTTCTCCGGAGACCGAAGCGACTCTAAGAGAGTTCTTCACCTTAGCATCCACGAGTGTGGATGTAGCTAGGGCTGCGTCACGTCTAACCAACTCCAGATTTGCCACTGAAAGGGCGGAGTTACACGTGGAATAAGCTACTGCTCTTGAAAGAAGTCTTAAAGAGGATTGTATATCCTGAAACTCTTTCCCTTGAAGGCACAGTGATAACGCCTTAGTAAGGTGATCTGCGTAAGATAAGGCATCTAAATTGGCTCTGTTAGACGCAATAGCTGTTTCCAACACCGTGGTTGGAATAAAAGCCGACGACGGTAATGATAGCTCTAAGTCTTCCGCCTCGTCGTCCATACGCAGAGGAACTCTCGGGATACCCTGCCCTGCCGTATCGAATTTATTCCTTGCATTAATGAAAGGCAGGTTGAGAGTATTAGCGGACAAGAAACCTGCTTTCCCCGTCTTGGAAGCAAGTTTAAATATAGCGTTGTTCAATAATTCAAATGTTCTTGCAACATTATTGGACTGCGACGGAAACTCGGGAGCGATGTCCCTGAACCGCTCAAAAAATTCAGAGTCCAATGACGCTATAATCCTCTTGTCCGGAACCGCAGCAGTCTGGCCCGACGGAACAACTTGAGGGAGAAAGTGCCGGATGAAGTCCACGGCAGCTTTATGTTGTTCCGAAAGGGATAGCTCCAAATCATCCGTATCCCTTTCACCATCCGGTCGGACCTCATGATGTTCCCGGTCGTCCGCCCCCGATGCTTCGGCGGAGCGTACCGACCCAGCGCCGTCGGATAATTCTCGATCCGACACCGTTTCTGTCGGCTGCTGGGATGCTGCGATAAGCTGTGCTATCTGCACAAGAATGTCCGACGTCGAGACCTGCGGAGGCGCAGTCTTTCGCTGCTTCGCCGAGGGCAGCTCCGCATCAGATGGCTCCCGCATACTTTTTCTATGCGAACGTCCGGAGTCCATCGGTCTCAAATCCCTGGCTGCCAGATGGTGTGACCTGGTCGCCGAAGAATCCTTGATCGGCGAAGCTGGTAATATATCGGCGGTCACGCAGCCAAGGTGCGGTCGTGTGCGCTGACGAGAAGAGGAAGCCTTAGCAGTCTCCGATGTTGTTGTACGAGAGAGGGGCCTCTCTCGCTCGTGGCCCGGCTGGACCTGGACGAGCTAGGAACCAGACTCAAAGGCTTCCTCCGTTCTCGCTTACTATCTGCCGTCACTGGGTGTGCATCTAGTATGTTTATAGTGCTCGCATCACCCAAAATTTCCTCCTGGACCGCATCGGACGAACCCGGCTGCCGAACCATTCGGTGAATGGACGCTACACCGGGCGAGCTAGCGGACGACATTTGTCTAATCTCCATGAGCACTTTTGCCGCTAGCACTGAATTCATTTGTGACGACGGACGCACACTTGTAGAAGATAACATGGAAACATCACCCTGTTCTTGTTCCTCTGAAATAGAAACTGAGAGAGTAGAGTGACCTTGCGGAGAAAGAGCCGGCATAGCCCTTTCTCCAGAAACAACATACCGTGACACACGTTTCCAATGTTTATCATCCCAATATTGACAAATAGGACAGGGATTAGTACGAGAACACTGACTACAATTAATACAATGATCATGAAAGTCAGAGGAAGATTTCTTCCTATTACAATTTGAACAAACTCCTTTCATTGTGAAAAGTCAACAACAAGTCCTAGTTACTCGCACAAACCCCTGACACAAAGATACATAATAACATGATCCATTAATAAATGAAAAAACAATTGCAAATCAAAATAATTTTGAAAAAATATTTTTTCAGCGAAGCCCAAGTTGCTGAAAAGTAACGTTGAGCCACGATGGATCCGATGGCAAAGTGTGGTCAAAAATTTTAAATATATATTAAATAATTAATGAGACACTTACGGATAATATAAATGTATCTATAGTGAGTAAAACTACAGCAAAGGCAAACAGCCCCCCCTCAAAAAAGGCTGTTGCCAATGTAAACAAACAGTGTAAAACACCAGAAAACATGACTCCAGGCACTGAAAAAACTGGCCCGGAATCAGTCATCAAAATTACACTCTATCTGATGCAAAACAGAGACTCCCAGGGGAGAATCTGCAGAACATCAGATGGAAGATGCAGAACACAACGTTTATACACCCATGGGTGAAAACGTAACTATGGGGAAAATAACAGAAAACATTCTGTATCCAAGCAACTCTCCAAGGAAAATTTTAGAAATGAACTTTCTCAAAAATATGCCAAAAGCATGGGAGAATTGCAAGGGGGGACTTTAGAAGGCTAGGGGAGAGGAAACACTGAATAAGCAGTGCAACATTTAGCAAGAATGACAACAAGAGGCCCATGCCTCGAAAATAGGCAACTTAACATAATTTCATCAAAAAATTTTAAGTACAGCCCTGATTATTTTTTGTCACTTCTTTTTCCTCTCCTCCTTCTATCCTCCTTAGAATCACATTTTCTCCAAAAATTACGTGTCTGGCATCCTTTAAACTGAGATTTACAAGCACAAAGATCAGTGAGATGTTGACTGATGAAGGGCCAAACAGAGAATGATAATTGGCGCCAATTTCGGGACGTTCGTCACACTGCGCATGCGCAGTGGGGGCGTAGTATGGAGGTCCTTTAGGACATGATTTCTTTTTGTTTTGGATGCAAATTTTGGGGATTGGGGGGCAAAATTTGTGTTTGGCCCTGGTTTTGTTAGAGTTAGCACCGGCTAAGTCTGGGTCATTGGTACAGTATAAAAATATTGAAAATTTTAGTAATTCATGAATTTATTTTGCAAGCTTCGTCTGCTACCCGCAATGGGTAAAGGGTTAAGAATGTCCATTTCCAGCCACTGATACAGTAAGATGATCATGTAAGTAAACAAGTATGTCAGCAAGTAACTTGCATGCTTTACTCTGTCTCATATAACTGATGTGAGTCAGTGTGACAATGTTTGCCTGTTTCTAAGCAAGTTTGTTCCTTTGTTAAACTATATAACACAGTAGTTCAAAAGTAATGGATAATCGATCAATTACATTTTGGATTGATCAAGATGTTGATCATCGATCGGTTAACCATTTCAGCTCTAATTATATCCCTGAAAACATCATGAAGAATGCTCTGCGAAGTTCACTGCTAGTTACCAAACTTATTAATTACCAGTGTTGGGAGAATGAGCCAAACAGCATGGACGATAATTTACTACTCAAAGTTTGCTAAGCACCAAGTACATCCAACTACCTGTTTTACGTTTTAGTTGAAATATTGTAATGAAAAGTTGATATATTTTTTATTTAATTATATCTTTAATGATTTAAGTACAGAAATTAAGATTTTATTTGTGTTTAACATTATGTTTTAGCTTTTGAATACGATAACCATGGAAAATGGATATTATTGGTAAAAGAGGAAATTTTTCAATATGCCAAAAAGTTGATGGAGCGAACTGGTATGGCTTCAATATCAAGTATGAGACCCATTACTGCTAATTACAGCTTGACAATGCCTTCTCATGCTCCCAATCAGGTTCCTGGTGGTCCTTTGTGGGATGTTGTTCCATTCTTGGACCAGCATGGCACCAAGCTCCTGGACACTTCTTGGCTGGACTAGACTTGATGAAATTGCAAGCTGCAACTCATTCCAGACATGTTCGATTGGATTGAGGTCAGGGGATCTTGCTGGTCAGTCCATACACTCAATCCCCTCCCTCTGTCAGTACTCCCCGACAGCATGGGCAACATGAGGACGTGCATTATCGTCCATCAGAATGAATCTATCACCCACTGCACCTGCCTACAATCTGATGTAGACATCCAGGATCTCATCAATATACCATTGTGCTGTCAATGTACCACATTCAAGGACACAGAGCTCTGTACGTCCATCCCTGCTGATGCCGCCCCAGACCATGATTGACCCTCCACAATAACGGTCATGCTCAGCAATGTTGGCAGCATGGAATCACTCTCCTGGTCTTCTCCATACCCTAGAATGCCTATCTGTGTGGTCTAGGCAGTACCTTGACTCATCTGTAAAAAGGACAGGTCGCCAATCTTCTCTGGTCCATCCAACGTGGTCCATGGCCCATTCATATCGTGCCTGGCAGTGGTTCTGGGACAGCGGAATGCGAATACATTGTCTTCTCGATCAGAGACCACCTTCGTGTAACCTTGCCCGGATAGTCTGTGTCGAAACATTTACCCCGGATGGATTCTGAAGGTCACTGCGAAGCTGGGTTGATGTGGCAAAGCAGTTCCTACGGGTCTGAATGATCAAAAACTGGTCTTCAGCTGCAGATGTTGCCCTGCCTCTGCCACCACCATGCCATCTCACTGGTGTGCCATACTGCTGAAATCTTGCCCAGGCTCCGGTGATCACTGTATTTTGCACACCAGGGGCTTCACCAACCTGACGATGGGTAGCCCCTTGCTCCATAATCCCTACAGCCTGCTGCATTTCTGCTTCAGACAAATGTCTTCTTACATTTGCATTTGCCATATTCAATCATTAAATCACAAAGGTTTGCATTGAAATGAAGATTGAATACCCTACACATGTCATGTACATGTAGACAGTACACGAAAACATCATGACAATCAAGGGGTACATGCTTTCCATGACTGTCATGAAAAGTCTGTCTGCCAAGAGAACTAATGTAAACATTGGGGACCATCTCAATACATTCCTCCATCATATCCACCAAAAATATCGCAGATATGTCACAAGCAAATTTCACAATGATGTGTCAAATATTTGGAGCTTAGCAAACTTTGAGTAGTATATGACAAGAACAGGCCTTTGCATGCTACTGGCGGACCTTCCTCCTCAAGAGATGATTTCTCTGTCACTGAAGTAAGTATAATTTCGGCACAATTACTCAATTCCACCCCACCCTCACCCCCCCCCCCCCCCCCCCACCCCTCAACGGATTTTTATCAATGACTTCACAAGTTAAATTCCATACCTGGCAATCTAGAAAGTTAAAAAATTTATAGTAATTTATATATTTTTTATACTTACCAATGACCCAGACATAGCTGGTGCTAACTCTTAAAATATAGGGCCAAACACAAATTTTGCCCCCCAATCCCCAAAATTTGCATCTAAAACTAAAGAAAACATGTCCTGAGAGGCCCTCCACACTTCGCCCCTACTGCGCATGCGCAGTGTCAAGGACGTTCCGAAATTGGCGCCATTTATCATTCTAATAACCAGTGCCTGGTAAGCGCTATGTACTCAGCGGGGAGGCAAGAGTTCCCAACTCCTGGGAGGGCCATCCCCGTCTGGGTCATTGGTAAGTATAAAAAATATATAAATTACTATAAATTTTTTAACATTTTTATACTGTACCAATGACCCAGACATAGCTGAATAGTAAAAAGGCTGGAGGGCCAAGGACATAGAGCAAAATGGAATACACTCAATAAAATAAAATAGAGTCATCCCCTGTAGGGAAAAGAAGTAATAGGCCTTACATGTATCTTTCTTATTTATGATAAATTAGAAAGATACAACACCTTCCAAAAATTGAGCTTCATACATCCATGTACTCTATTAATATCCAATAATCCTTATACTAATAATTTTTAAAGTAAGCCAATAATAAAGTAAGTCTAGAGAATAGAGACTCTTATACTCCTAAAAGTGTGTGAGAATTGCATAATCATGTCCGTTGACATATGCAATATTCAAAAGCTATACTTTAAAAACTAAGACTTGAATGAATTTTATAAACTTAAACTTCTCACTAAACAACCATCCCAATAACAGCTCAGAATTACTAACTCCGGAGGAGGTATCCCCTTGTTTTCATAGTAAAAACAGGTGACCCAAGGGAACACCCTCCCCCCCCCCCCCCTTTTTCTTGCCCTGGGTCAAATAGCCCAGAGCGAAGAGGGCAGCCGAACGGAGACACTGCCGAAACAGACAGCCTACCTAGCTATAGTAGCAACTGTTAAGTGAATGACATTCTGAGCAGTAGATAATAGACCTAACAATAGAGGCCTCCAGAAATGGACTCGATATTTCTGAGATAAAATTCATGAATGGATGGCTGAGCGCAATGAGCAGCCTTCAAAGATCTATAATAGAACACTATTAATGTAAGCCCAAGAAGTAGAAGAACTCTTACTTCATGAGCCGAAATCTTAAGCACAACTGCTAAGCCAATGATATACCATAAGCAGTACGCTAGTTAATAGAATCCATTAACAATAAAATGGAGCGTAACGTCCTTCTACTAGACATCAAAGACAGAAGAAGCTTACGCCCTTGTAATAAACAGATATCTGTTTATAAATACATAAACTGTACCCGGAAAGAGTAAAGGCCTATGCCCATACAAAGACGGAAGGACCTTAAAATAATAGGTTCCGGATAATAGGAGCCTAACTCTTATGCAACAATCCAACCTAAATAGTAACGGAAGTATTGATTCCGAAACTATGAAAGTGAAAATCATCCATCGATAGTGCATGAAACTCACTGACTCTACAGTAAAAGAGAAACCAACAGAATTACTGTCTAAAAGGTCAGAATTTGAAAACTACTGTTTCCAGAGGCTCAAATGATTACTTAGCTAAATAAGAACCTGAAGTTAAAATCCGTATAGGAATTTAATCTAAAGATTCTAAGTCTATTTATCAAAAAGTTACTAACTGACTTAGATAAAAAGACAAAAGACTCAATTGTAAACTATCGTAGAGTGCATAGGTATGAGGTAACATAAACCTATAACCTAAATAACAACAGGCTGCAGTAGATCTTGTGAAACAAGTATACTAAAAAATAGCAATGAGTAGTATGGAGGGATCAACCATATGAACATAATGATCCCTACACCACGACGGAAGAGCCTCCACTTTAGTCGCATAGAATAGCGAAGAAGAGGATCTCCTATAGTAAGAAATCGCGTCCAAAGCTCGTCCAGTACAGTGCTTACAATGCAATACGGACCACACAACGGAATACATGAAGGTTGCGACCTTGCTGGTTGTGATAAAGATGACACGATTAACCCAGTGAAAAAAGATCCTCACATAGAGGAAGATTTCACGTTAAGATCCACAGTAGACAAGAGAGTAAATTACTCATGATCTCTGTGAAGATAGAGATGCTATCAACAGAAATGTATTGTGGTTGTTTATCTTAGCAATACCTGCTAAAAACAACAGCGCCGGAGGATACGCGTATCCTATCATTCCGTCCTATAGATCAATAGAGCGTTAACAGTATTAGCTCAGAGATCTGGACAAGCCAACACATACGTCTGCAATTGATTAGCCAGCTGTGTCATAAATAAAACATCATTGGGCGCTCCCATAGATAGCAAATCTGATTGAATACTTGTTTGTTGAGAGTCCATTCTGACAGCAACAAGCGACCCGTAAGAGAACGGGAGTGCGATAAAACAATCAGACGACCCAGAATATGACGGACCAAAACTGAAATTGGTGTACTATAACCAACAGACGGATTCTTTCCATTAAATTGAATAATGGAAACGAAAGAGTGCCTCCCTGGTTCCGGAGATACGCCACTACTGTCGAATTAAAGGACAGGAATTTGGGCATGCGTTTCTGAATAATGTTCATGCAATGACATAAAGCAAGCCTAAAAAACATTATTCCGCGGAAGTTAACTGATAGCTAAAAGACTGCGGAACCCAAAGACCCTGGCACTTCGAATCCGTAGGGATCAGTATATATCCCAATCTGTTTGACTGGCAACCGTCATAACAGCCACACTCGGGTCCGGCAACTGCGGCGGCACTCTCTGAGTCAACCACCGAATGTTTGCCCCAGTCTGAATCTCTTGTAACACTAGATAGACAAGAGAATGTATAAATCAAGCAATTCATGGATTGCCGGAAAGTTGCCGTCGAAGAGAAGCTCCTCCGAGAACGAAGCGACTCTGAGAGAGTTCTTAACCTACTATCCACGCGTGGATGTAGGTAGGGCTGCATCACGTCTAACCAACTCCAATCAGCCACTGAAGGGCGGAGTTATACGTGAACAAACTACTGCCCTCAAAAGAAATTACATTGAGAATAATATCCCGTAAATCTTTTCTTGAAGACGTAATGATAACGCCTCAGTAAGGCGGATTACGTATAATAAAGCGTCTAAGTTAAGTCTAATATACATAATGTCGTTCCCAACATTGAAATTGGAAAAGACATAAACGGTGAAAAAGAATATATGCAGTCTTTAATCACACCGTCTAGACGCATATGAACTCTCGGTATGCCCTGCTCTGCCAAAATAAACTATATGTAAAAAAAGATAAAATGGCAGAAATGAGCCACGCGGACAAGAAACTAAACTATCATGCTTAGTAGCCGTCTTGTATATATATATAAATATATAGCGTCGAAAAATAAAACACATGTTGTAATGACAATATTGGACTGCGTCGGTAAGTCAGGGACAAAGTCCCTGTACCGATCGAAAAATCCGAGTCCAATGACGCTATAAGTCTCTTATCCAAGATCGCAGCAATGAAGTCCGAAAAATAATCACTGGAAGAAATGCCAGAAGATATGAAAGGCATCTTCCGATACTACTAAAGGGAAAACTCGAAATCTTTCGAATCCCTTTCGCCATCCTGTCGGACCCTATAAAGCGTTCGGTCGTCCGTAGCTTGATGCAACCGCGGACCGCACCGACCCAGCGCCGTCGGATAATTCCTGATTCGACCGAGAAACCGTCAATTGCTGGGATGCTGCGAAACAACTGTGCTAACTCGGATAGCACGTCCGTCACTGAGGCCTGAGGAGCAGCGGTCTTACGATGCATTGCCGCAGGAAGCTCCGAGATCGTTACCCCGTGCATACTTCCAATATGCGAGCGAACGGAGTGTATAGGCCTCGTGTCCCTTGGCTACCGGATGGCGCGACCTATTCGCTGTGGAATCACTGAATGCCGAAACTGATCGGATACTCGAGGTCACGTAGCCAATGTGCGGTCGTGTGCCCTGCTGTGAGGATGAGGAAGCATTAAAGACAGTCTCTCGGACTGTCAATATAACGGAGCGTCCCGAGCAACGGACATATGCTCCGAATGTAAAATATCTGAACCACAACATGCGGTCCCCTATGTTGTTGGCTTCCTCCGATCTGTCCTCAATCTGCCGTCACTGGGTGAGTACTAAAGTAATTAAAGTGCTCGCATCACCCAAATCTCCTTCCTAGACCGCAACGGACGAACCCGGCAGCCGAACCATTCGATGAATGTACGCTACACCGGGTGAGCTAGCGAATGTCACTCCGTAAGCGATAGACATATTCCATGAGCACTTATTGCCACTAACTCTTCATTAACTATGACGACAGAGGCACACTTTTGAAAGACATCTCCATAACTCTTCGAACAAGAAACCAGAAATGCTTGGATAGCAAGCATAAAATAATAATATATATAGCGTCGTTCAATAATTCGAAAGTTTGTGTGACATTATTGGACTATGTCGGAACTGAGGGACGATGTCCCTGAACCGAACCAAAAATTTCTAAGTCCACCGACGCTATCAGTTTCTTATCCGGCATCGCAGCATATGTTGTTCCGAAAGGGAAAGCTTGAAATCCACCGAATCCCTTTCGGTATCCCGTCGGACCGGATGAAACTTTCGGACGTCCGTACCCGCTTCCGCGGAGCGTCCCGACCCAGCATCGTCGGATAAAATATATGCGACAGATTCAGTTGATGCTGGGATGCTGCGATAAACTGTGCTATTAAGGAAAGCACGTCCGTTCCCGAGGCCTGTGCAGTAGCGGACTTACGATGCATTGCCGCTGGAAGCTCCGTGTACGTTGACTCCCGCATACTTCCTATGCGAACGTCCGGAGTCTGCAGGCCTCGAGTCCCCGGCTACCGACCCAGCGCTGTCGGATAATTCTCGATCCGACACCGTTTCTGCCGGCTGCTGGGATGCTGCGATAAGCTGTGCTATGTGCACAAGAATGTCCGGCGTCGAGACCTGCGGAGGCGCAGTCTATCGCTGCTTCGCCGAGGGCAGCTCCGCATCAGATGGCTCCCGCATACTTTCCTATGCGAACGTCCGGAGTCCATCGGTCTCGAATCCCTGGCTGCCGGATGGTGTGACCTGGTCGCCGAAGAATCCTTGATCGGCGAAGCTGGTAATATATCGGCGGTCACGCAGCCAAGGTGCGGTCGTGTGCGCTGACGAGAAGAGGAAGCCTTAGCAGTCTCAGCGGACTGCCTATACAACGGAGCGTCCCGAGCGACGGACGTATGCTCCGCTAACGACACATTTGTACCACAACATCTGGGGCCAGATGTTGTTGAACGAGAGAGGGGCCTCTCTCGCTTGCCGTCCGGATGGACCGGAACGAGCTATGAACCGGACTAAAAGGCTTCCTCCGTTCTCCCTCCGATCCGCCGTCACTGGGTGTGCATTAAGTTAATTTTATAGTGCTCGCATCACCCCAAAATTCCTTCTAGACCGCAACGGACGAACCCGGCTGCCGAACCATTCGGTGAATGGACGCTACACCGGGCGAGCTAGCGGACGTCAAAGGCCGTCGAACCTACTAGGGTCCTCTTAGGCAATTGGCGTATTACATGAGCACTTTTCCGCTAGCCCTTCATTAATTGTGACGACGGAGGCACACTGTTGGAAGACATCACAGATACATCACCCTAATCTTGATCGTCTGAAATAGAAATTGATAAAGTAGAGTGACCCTGCGGGGAAAGGACCGGAGTGTCCAAATCCCCAACAACATACCGTGACATACGCTTCCCATATTGTCATCGAAATCATACGATACAGAACCGGAGTTAATGCGAGTACACTGACCACATATAGAATGATAATAAGGTCAGAGGAAGACTTCCTCTTAAAACAATTGATCAATATCCTTTCAATGTGAAAAGAAAACAAGTCCTGGTACTCGCACTAACCCCTGGCAATCAAAATACATAATAATAATATGATCCATTAATATAGAAAAAATAATTGAAATCAAAATATTTTGAAAAAATATTTTTTCAGAACAGCCCAAGTTTCTGAAAAGTAACGTTGAGCCCCAATGGATCCCAAGCCTAAGTGTGGACAAAAATTTTAAAAATATTTTAAACAATTTATTCAACACTTACGAACAATAATAATGTATCTAGTTATGATTGAAATAACATAAAGATATTATTATTTAGAAATCCCCCCCTCACACAGAGGACTGTTGTAAATGTAAACAATGAGTGTAAAAACACTAAAATAAGACTCCAGGCACCCAGGCCCGAAATCAGTTACCAAAATACACCATCTGATGCAAAATAGAGACTTCCAGGGAAGAAACTGCAGAACATCAGATGGTAGATGCAGAACACAACGCCTAACCACCCGTAGGTGAAGACGTAAACATGGGGAAAGAACAGAATTCATTCTGTTATTCAGCTAAACTCCCAAGAAATTTTAGTAATAATAATTACAGAAATTATGCCAAAAGCATGGGAGAATAGCAAGGGGGAACTTAAAGGACAGGGAGAGAGGAAAAACACTTGTAAAAACAGTGTAACTAAATAATCAGAATGACAACAAAATGGCTGCTGCCTTGAAAATAGGTAACTTAACATAATTTCATTAAAAAATTTTAAGTTACAGCCCTGATAATATTCTGTCACACATTCTTTTCCTCTCCTCCTTTTCTATCCTCCTTAGAATCACCATTTCACTAATATTTATGTGTCTGGCATCATTTAAACTGAGATTTAAAAGCACAAAGATCAGTCAGATGTTAACTGATGAAGGGCCAAACTTAGAATGATAAATGGCGCCAATTTCGGAACGTCCTTGACACTGCGCATGCGCAGTAGGGGCGAAGTGTGGAGGGCCTCTCAGGACATGTTTTCTTTAGTTTTAGATGCAAATTTTGGGGATTGGGGGGCAAAATTTGTGTTTGGCCCTATATTTTAAGAGTTAGCACCAGCTATGTCTGGGTCATTGGTACAGTATAAAAATATCAAGGAGTGCAAAACAATTGCCCTCCTCTCAGATTGCTTGGGAGTGCAATTGCACCTGAAATTATCAATGCAAAACCTTGTATGCTATTTTGGTTATATTCACGTCAAGGTATTAATATTGTGACTGAGAAATTGTAGTATATTCAGCTACATAGTGGAAAAATTGGCACACACATCTTCTCATTATTAATGAAAGTGTCAATGACACTGTAGCTTGTCTGTGTGTTATGTTTGATTAAAAGGATAATGTTCAATGTTCATGAAAGGATTATGAAATAAGACAAGAATTGTGAAAATTGGGAATATGTTAATTTCTGTTCCCTGTATGCTATGTTTTCAATAAAAATAATATGAGGTGTAGACTGTACTAAAGAATTGAGGGGTGGGTTAATGAGGCCCTCACAGTTAATGTATGTGGCCCTCACAGTTAATGTATATCAATAAAAGTTACCAATTTACAGAGATATTATTCTAAAACGAGTCATCCTATCAAGTTACCAAGAAATCCCTTCATAAATACGGCCTGTGGACTGTGCTAAAGGTTTTGGGGCTTCAGGCCTGTGTTGCCATCACGGTTGACTGATCGCATCCAAAAGGGGACGTCCTCATCTAGACATTACACTGAGTCATCCTACCAAGTTACAATGAAATCCCTTCATAAATATGACCTGGAGTCTGTGCTAAAGCTTTTCGGCTCAGGCAGGTACCATGGTTAAATGATCGTGACCAAAAGGGGATGTTCTCATCTAGGCATTATCTGGAGTCATCCTACCAAGTTACAATGAAATCCCTTCATAAATATGACCTGTAGACTGTGCTAAAGGTTTTCAGGCTTCGGGCCCCTGTAGCCATCACAGTGGACCAATCACGAACAAAATGGGATGTTATCATCTAGACATTATATGGAATCAACCTACCAAGTTACAATGAAATACCTCCATAAATGCCACCTGTAGACTGTGCTAAAGGTTTTCGGGTTTTTGTCTTGGGCAGCTGTCACGGCTGAATGATCGTGACCATAAGGGGACGTTCTCATCTAGACATTATCTGAAGTCATCCTACCAAGTTACAATGAAATCCCTTCATAAATATGACCTACAGACTGTGCTAAAGGTTTTCGGGCTTTGAGCCCCTTTAGCTGTCACAGTTGACCAATCGCGACCAAAAGGGGATGTTCTCATCTAGATATTATATGGAGCCAACCTACCAAGTTACATTGAAATCCCTCTACAAACATGACCTGTAGATGGTGCTAAAAGGTTTTTGGGTTTAGGGCTCGGCAGTCGTCACAGCTGACCAATCATGACCAAAAGGGGACGCTCTCATCTAGACATTATATGGAGTCATCCTACCAAGTTACAATGAAATCCCTATATAAATATGACCTGTAGACTGTGCTAAAGGTTTTGGGGTTTTGGGCTTGGGCAGTCGTCACGGTTGACCGATCGCAGCCAAATGGGGAAGTTCTCATCTCGACATCATACGGAGTCATCCTACCAAGTTACAATGAAATCCCTCCATATTAAATATGACCTGCAGACTGTGCTGAAAGTTTTTGGGTTTCGGGCTTGGGCAGCCGTCACAGTTGACAGATCATGACCAAAAGGGGATGTTCTCATCTAGATATTATACAGAGGCATCCTACCAAGTTACAATGAAATCCCTTCATAAATACGACCTGTAGACTGTGCTAAAGGTTTTGGGCTCTGGCAGCTATCATGGTTAACCGCTCGCGACCAAAAGGGGACGTTCTCATCTAGACATGACCCCAAACCTGCATATAAAATTTTGTGACGATCGGATGAGAACTACGGGGTGTAGCCTGTGCTAAAGGAAAATGTGAACAGACTCACAGACTTCCGTATGCGTGATGGCAATAGCTCATCTTGACTTTGTCAAGTTAAGTTAAAAATGTTGCATTTAATTCTTATGTCACTGTCTTCTACGCTCAAAATGTATCGAAATGTAATACAGAATGGGTCATGAATTATTGCGAATCAATGCAACATTGACAAATCGTCCCCTGAGTTCCAATGTGTTCTCTGTGGCAGAAGGCACAGAGAACACATTGGAACTCAGGGGACGAAATGATAATAGATTTTAAAGGCAGTCCCAAACAGGACTGGCATTCCAGAAAATGAAGGGATGCAAAAAATTGCCCTCCTCAACTTTTTCTAGGTGAGTAGTAGGTGTGCAGCACTCAAAAAGAATTCCAGGCCTGAAATTCAGCTAATTTTTTCATCAAATCTAGTCATGGCTGTTGCACAGCAGCCATGACGAAATTTGTTGAAAAATATCTTGAAAATACTCAGGGGGTTCAGGCGGCTTAGGAAATAAATCCCCCAAATTGGCAACAATAAATGCTGTGCCTAAATTGTGCTTGTTGTGCCCTAATTCTGTGATATTCATTAATATTTTAATAAATTTGCAATTTTCCACCCATAGTTTGGTCACGGTACACAAAGCAAGCAACTTAAGTATGTTAAGCTCACTTTTCACTGGCAGACTCTGAGCATGTCATTGAAACTGGAGATCTAATCTGTTATCCTATTAATCTCCATGCATAACATTAGGCTTAAAAAGATAAAAAATCTGTTTCTCAGGCCCTCCCACAGGGTCCTTTTAGCTGCCGCATGCTCTCTTTTTATAACCAATTTAAACTTGAAAAAAAAAAAAAATTAAATGATTTATGTCTGATATTTTACCCAAGTTAAAAAAATTGATAAATTTGTCCCTTGCAAAGCCTTCTTGCACTCAAGGGATGAAATACACCATCACCCATGCTATTCTGTAAATTGAGGCCTAAAACTTGAACCAAGAACATGAACTTTTGATGGCAAAAAAGTAATTACTGAAATAAAAAATAAAATAAAAAAACGCTCGCCCGCATGCAATTTCACAAATAATGGCCTGAGAAACAGAAGATCTAGTTTGTGTGGCCTTACTACAAAGTGGAACCCCAACAACAATGGAAAAGACTCACAACAAAGATGCTGTAATACAGTGGATCCCACTTAATTAGATATCTCTTAATTGTATATCCCTTTTAATTGAATATAATTTCCCAACACAAAACCATTTACCATACCTCCAGTTCAAATTTGACCTGTTAATTGAATATAGGTTACAAAGTAAACTCCTGTTAATTGAATAAAAAATCTTGTGATCTGTCGAGAAATTACCCTGACTCACGTCAGTTTTCCTTTGTTTATAGACCTATTTGGCCGTAGTACATTAAATACAAGCATTTATTCCATTATACCTTGTTTGACAGAGCTCATGGAGCTCTGTCAAACAAGATATAATAGAATAAATGCTAAGTCTATCTCTAGAATACAGGAAAGTGACAGATCCCTATTAACTGAATACTCCTGTTAACTGGATAATTTTTATTGGCAAAGTGGCTATTCAATTAACAGGGTTCCACTGTATATATTCCTGAGCAAAAACATGAAAAGTGTTAAAAAAAATGCCAGAATGCTACACAATGGTCAATTTCTCTCCCAACAGTGCATATTACAGTTGGTCCAATATTGCTGCTGTGCACAAATTAAATCCAGCCTTGGACAATATTTACACTGCAAATTTCATCGCTTGTGAGTTCACTCTGTAAAAATCATTCATTTTCACATGGATGGATGAACACATTAATCATCTCATGCTTCAAAACACTAATTTTCCTGGCCAAACATTCTCTTTATAATAATGAGTCCATTACTAACCCCCATCCTGAGAAGTAACTAGGAAAATTACTTTTGCATAAAATTTATCATCATTCTTCTAGTTTAACATTCATTGAATGACTAAGCATTTTACTTTTCTTCATCAAAACAAAGCTGATGACCACCATTGAATAGAATCCCCCAAAACATAGCTAAATAGGTTTGTTCCAATGACAAGTCATAAGTTATGCCTTTTAGGAAAAAATTGTAAAAAAAGAAAATTTAGATAAAATTACTGAATCACACTCAGCGGATAGGGCCATTAAAATAGGTCAACGGTTATCATTGCTTATCAGGACCTCTGCGGTTGCCCATAAGATTGTCTATTGGTTAACTGAAGCTTTTACAAAGGAAACTGCCAAAAATCATTCATGGGCCTTTTTGAGCAATCGGTGATCTATCCACCCTTTTTGGGAAAGCGTCCAAGGGCCTTTCTATTGGGAATCCTTGCAATGTGAAGGACTAAATTGTGAATTTCTTTAACAACTACAAGCTAAAAGTTCAGTCTTCTCAACCTCCAATTTTGTATGAGCAAGCATTCTGTAACTCATTAGTCATGTAATGAATAACAGTAATCAGCAGAAGTTGTAAAACTTAAGGCCCCACAAAGTAGATCTTCTGTTTCTCTGGCCATTTTTTGTAAAATTGCATGCAGGTGGGTGTTTTTTTATTTTATTTTTTCTAGTTATTTCTTTGCCACCATAAGTTCATATTCTTGGTTTGTTTTATGTTTTAGGCCTCATAACCAACAGAATAGCATGGGTGGTGGTGTATTTCGGCCCTTGAGTGCAAGAAGGCTTTGCAATGCAAAGCCTTCTTGCACTTAAAGGACAAATTTATCAATTTTATTAACTTGGGAAAAATATTTTTACTTTTTCCAAGTTTGCATTGGTTATAAAAAGAGAGCATGTGGCAGCCAAAAGGACCATGCGGAGGGGGGGGGGGGGGGGGGGGGGTTTGATGAGAAACAGATTTTTTTTACTTTTTAAGACCTAAGCAGTTGTTTCTAGCCAAGTGTCGTCTGCCTGAATAGGCAGACAACACTTGACTGGAAACAACTGCTACATCATAAGTCTTAATAATTTTGATATTTGTGGGGGTTAAGTAATTCAAGAAATGAACTTTGTGCAGTATCCTCCTTGCTTTAAAAACAGGAGTTTCAGAATTTACACCATATGCACAGAAGATTGTTTGGTATTTGAGTGGGTTTCTGTTAACAATATCCACCGGAAGGAGAAACTGGGAATTTTTGGGGTCAGAATTGGGAGGAAGAAAAGTGGCCAAATTTACAATGGGAAGGGCGCAGATATTGGGCTCCAGGACTAACCCCTGGTAAAAACCAATTTCCGTTTCAGAGTGCATTAAAATAAGTCACTTAGCTGGTTGCATTCTTGTCATTCAATTCAGAGATCACTGAACCTAAAAATTGGATGGCTACTGATATTATACTTATGTTGATAGACAGATATACTTTATTCAGCAGCATTTGCATAATACAGAGTAATATGTTTGATATAAACAAAAACATTTAATATATACAGTACGTGGAGATTGTATTATTACTAAATCACTCGCAGAGTGGAGATTCCACCCGACAATAATTGCAAATTTGTTGCAAAGCATAACCAGCACCAGCAAAGTTTCAGTCAGTGGACCTCCGGTTTAAACCTGGAGGTCCATTGGCTGAAACATTGCTTGTGTTTTTAGACGATATGTACAAAATTTGAAAGTTATTGCTTGGGTGGTAACTCCACTCCGCAGGTGATTTAATTACAACCCACTCTCATGTACTGTACTGCTGGGAGATGGCATAGCCAGGTTGGCTGTCTACCTGCCATCACCCTAAAAACAAGAACTATTTTACATTAAATTTAATTCAATTCAGACCAGGCTACGTTTTCCCATTGAACCCTCAAAACTTAAGACTGAAGTACAGCAAATAGAAAATAAAGTAAGGTTGCATTCTTGTCATTCAATTCAGAGATCACTGAACCTAAAAATTGGATGGCTATTGATATTATACTTACGTTGATGTTATCGTCCTGAATCTTTCTTGTCCAGCAGTATCCCATATCTGTAATTTTACTTTTTCTCCATTAACATCTATTGTGCGAATTTTAAAATCTACTCCTATCGTTGTTATATATGTACCTATGGAAACAATATTTATCTGATAAAAAAAGCTATATTCATGCTGTTTTTCTTAAAAAGAATTTACCACAAATTAATGGCATTATCAAAATCAGTGATTATTGAATAATAAAATAAAATTTCAAAATTAAATGAGACTTTGGGGAGTCAAGTTGAAGTTTAATTGTGTGAGTCATAGAATTACAGAGAAATCTAATGAAATGTGAGATTGTGTCATGCATGAGTGAATCAGTCTTAACAGCTGTTGTGTCATTGTTGACTATATACGTATGTATGAATGTCATATGTACATGTATTTGTTATTCTATCAAGTTGAGCAGGTGGGGGGGGGGGGGGAGCATCTGATCCCTCCATCATTCTATGAATCATTGGATCACAATTAATGCTTTACCTAACACGAAAAGCAGATGATACTTGCAAACAACATTCTTGAATAACTTATTTTTTGCATCAAAAACAGAGCTTATGACCCCTTATTGGAATGAGTTCAAGGAGATCATTCCAATGATGGGGTCATAAACTATGTTTTGTGACCAAAAATACTGAAAAAAGTAATGAAAATTGAATGGTGATTTTTGTGAATAGTGCTGACCCATTTTGACGTTACTTTGGGTAAAGAGTTAAACCTCAACTTGACCTACAGTAAGTTTTGTTAATTGTATTGGAGAATGTATCTCCTGAACTATTTCTTTGTCATAAAATTTTGCAAAGGTCTGTTGGTTTGTCCATCCAGTTTTTCATAATATCCTGTATTGGTACAGCCTTATTTTTTGCCTATGATGTCTCTGCTGAATGAAGACTATGAGCTTCAAAAACATTATATACCAGCACAAGTCCTAATTACTTTAACTCTTCCCTGATGAGTGTTTTCAAGATGTTTTTTATCAAATCTGGTCATGGCTACTATAACTCAAGGAATCATTGGCGAAACTAGAGGTGTGACTGTCCCAGACAGGCCTGGCATTCTGAAAAATGCAGGAGGGCACAAAATCGCTCTCCTCAATCACCTTAGGAGAGCAATTAGCTTCACACAGCATTTTAAGTATCCAGTTGAACGAACTAATTGAAACTGAAACCAACAGACTACATCAGTGATTTTATTAACTTTACTAAGGTAAAGCTAAATCTCTTAGACATCTAGATGTCTCACTCAACAACCGAACACACATTTGACAAGACCTGTGTGTACCCAGACTTGTTGTCCAAGAAAGTCATACGCCTACCACTACCACCTTCAACCGCCCCCTTGGGGGGGTTGAAGGCGGTAGTGGTAGGCGAATGACTTTCTTGGACAACAGGTCTGCTTGAATCTACAGTCACATCCTGGTGCAAGTGCTTAAAGTGACACTATAGTAGTAATGGTAGTATATTATAGTGTCAATATTCCTTGAATAATTACCCCTCAAACTGTGATGTCAGTTGTTGAACTTGAAACTGACAGAAAAAAAATATTGCTGTGACCCATTTTGCTTCAAATGATTGCAACTGTGTTTGGGTATGGTTGCAGCCATTACCTTTTACCACTAAACCACTTTTAAAATGAAATTACGTGATGTTATGTGACTTCGAAGTTAAATTACATTTTTGCTTTACAACAAAAAATTAATGTGAGCATAATACATGTAATCTCAATCATCCCAGACCAAAATATTTAGGAGGGCAATTTTTCGCTCTCCTTAATTCTTTCAGGAGGGCAGTAAGGAGAGCTAAAAAATCGCTCTCCTGAAATTGCCAAGCCTGCCCAGAATGGCCTTTATTGACCATTGGGACACGTTTTGGGGCAAAGCGAGCATGTACAGGCGTGATGAGCTGCATCTTTGCAGGATGGGGACAGGGGTATTGGGGGATAAAATTCTACGGGTAGTTAGGGCTGCACGGTATTCAGTATACTGTGAAACAGTTCAGATTGAAAACAAAATAAAACTGAAATACATGTACCTCCTTACTTTTCTGAAAGTGCTTGATAAATGTTATGTACAAGGACCCAGGTGAAAAACGGTACATTCTAAGTTTTGAGTTTACTTTGGATGTAAAAGAATTTTGAAGTTCATTAATTCGTTGTTTGTCAGCAATCTGACACAAAAATGTTTCAAATCACACATGTTCACAACTGCGAAATGTGCAACAATTTTTGTCAAATATGACAGTCGTGTGACGCCATCACTGGGAGAAAACATTACCAGCTAGCGATTGACACCTGCAGACTATCATGAAACTGAAGGGTGATCACGTCTTGGAGGCGTGCTTAATATCAACAGACCGACTGGCCTGACATGTGACAGATGACATTTGACATTGTCATCTGAGGAAGTTTACTGCTGGAAGATAGGAGAAGGGGAGGAGCTACTACTGTTTCCTTGTGTAACGAGGTCTTCGGAATTCCATCAACTGGACATCCGTTGCTTTGATAAAAAAGTTTTCTTTGCCACTGTTTTTCATGAGGCCACACATACTCAATTGTGACAATTGACTGGGCTCAGTAATTAAACGCTTATCAGGCAAGAGAGGTTGACCATGTTTTTACAGGAATTAAATTGACAAAGACAAATTTACTTGTATCCCAGATTCAGATGAAAGCCAGGAAACCCATATGATAATTTTATGGATTATTTTCGCATTAAACAATAGGTTCAATAACTTTGTAGACATGGATTATTGTCTTCTTCGATTCAAATCACTCATTTTCCCAGAGCAGTAAGTGATACTTCTATCTTTTGCTCCAAAATATCTTTTTTATTCATGATATCCCTTGTATTTAATATGTGTTTGCCATATTTTCACGCATTATTTATATTTTTATTTCAAGAAAACGCGAATTTCAAATCATAATGCCGGACCCCAAAATTGTATACCGCTACTCACGGTATACCGGAATTAAATTTTGATGGACGGTTTTGAACCGGTGACGATTTCAATACCGGTACCAACCGGTATACTGTAATACCATTCAGCCCTACGGGTAGTAGAGCCTTTTTTGGAGACGAGCGGGATGGAAGGCCAGAGGCAAGTAGAGCAAAAGTGTACTCAGGTGGGGTGAACAAGTGCGAGGGGGCAGAATGAGTTTACCAAGGCTAGCGTTAGAAAACAATGGGATCAGTAGGTGGAAGCCAATGAATCACGGAACCCTGAAAGTGGGTTATAGCAAGTGGGTTTCCACCGGAAAATAAACGAAATTGCTACATTGATCGAGGCAGAGGAGTTTGATGTCATGGGCTTAAGCGAGACGTGGTTAAGACACAAGGAATGGGTAGATCAAGTAAGGGACTGCGTGTGGATAGGTGTAGGGCAAACGGAATGCCAGAAAATGGGGGGAGGGGTAGGCATGTACATTAAAGAGAATTTAAAACCATCGCTGATCACAGACCTAGATGTCAGCACCTAGGCTGAGGTATCGAAAGAAATTGGATGGGTAAAGATCAATCTAAGAAACAAAAGTATTGCCCTTGGGATTGTGTACTGTGCGGTGGAGGAAAGCAAACCTGAGTGGAATGACTCGATATACTCAACACTAAGGTCCAAGATCACAAAACAAGAAAACAGGGGCTCGGTATAATTTTGATGGGTGACTTTAATGGACACATAGGTGATAAGGAAGAAGGCATATAGGGCGGGATAAGAGGAGTCAGCAGGAATGGAAGGAAGCTGTTGAACTTCACAAATGAGCTCAGTCTGAAGATTCTGAACAGGGATGCGTGGTGCAAGGGGAAATGTACCTGGGAGAGGAACGACAGAAAATCAATAATCGACTATATTCTCACAGTTATTAATTTATGGAGGGAGGTGATAGGGGAAGAAGTGGATGATGAGCGTAAAAGAGAGTTGGATAGTTATCACAACTTGATTAGAGTGACGATCAGGGCAAAAAACCTAGGAAGAAGTAAAGGAAGCTTTAAGGAGATTTGTGAACTCAAAAAGGATGCTGACTGGGTGATGTTCGAAGAAAAATTGAAACCAAAGCTTGCAACTGTACACAAGGGGGCCAGTGTCCAGAAAATGGCCGACGCCATAGTTGCGAGCCTAGTGGAGGCAGGAAAGGAAAGTGTAAGAAAGATTAGAATGCCAACACGGGAACTTGGGAACAGAGTGAATGAAGAACTGAAAAGGGCCCTAAAGGGTAGAAAAGCTAAATGTGCTGCATACAGGAGAAGTAGAAAATGTAAGGGGGCAGAAAGCAACAGGGCCATGGTAACAAAGGAAGAATACCAACAAGCACGAAATAAAGTAAATAAGTTTAAAGTCGATAAACGGGGAGTACGATATAGCAATCTTATTAGGACGATAAGGATGACAGGGGAGGTAGAGTTCGAATGTATTTTGGAAATGGGTGAATAAACATAACAAAGGAAGTAACCCACAGAGTATTAAAGTAGATGGCAGAGATACAGATGCTAAAGATCAAATCGCATCAGAACTCGTCAAGCACTGGGAAAAGGTAAATGATAAACGATGGGGCATGGGGAACCCACCGGAGTGTCCGAACCAGGTCAAGGAAAATCTATCAAATTTCGTGTGCAGTGAAATTAAAACCGAGGAGGTGCAAAAGGTGAACTAAAAATTAAGGAATGGAAATGCGGGAGGGGTGGATGAAATTCCTATCAAGTTTCTCAAATGGAAGTGTCAATGACACTGTAGCTCAACTTGTGTAGGACATGTACATGTATAGTATGTGACACAGCAATGACACATCTAGGTAATGACCTGATAACAAACGTACATGTCAAGTATTGTAAAGGTCTGTACATAAATACTGACCTAGCCTGTAACAAATGTACAGGTAAAGTATTGTAAAGGTGGGTGACAGTTAGATGCTAAACTAGAAAAGAAATCCCCATGGGGCTAATGTTACAATGGGGATCCTTGTATGGTGCACCATAAGCCAAATGTTAACAATTGTTTTGGCCTGTTTGATTCATACTAATTAATAAATATTTGTCCAGTCCTTCTTAAAATATAGGTATTTGAATTTTTTATCTTTAGCTGATAGGGTTCCCACGGGTGAGGAGGTTTTATTTTTCTCATTGGAAATAGAAAATTGGGTTGTGTTAATAATGTTTACCCTAAACAACACCAAATATTAACACAGGAACTTTGTTTCAACACATTTGAATATACACATCATACAAAAATTTATTCAAATCAGAACTTTCATATAGAAGTTCTGTACAAAAAACTGATTGCACCTAATTTCAGTACAAAATGGCACTGGTGGCCATCTTGAATTTTGGACTGCATCCAATGACACCCGTTCTCGTCCTGGTGATAACAAAGGTACCCAAGAAGTTTCATAAAGATTGGTTGATAAATAGGACCTGGAGCCAGAGACGTGTTGACAGATGGACGGATGTCCGTCCAGATGGACAGATGGACGAAGGCCATGACAAAACCTCAAATTTGAGCTAAAAATAAACTCATCAACTCCTTCCAAAGGAAAAGTCATTAATAAATATAGAAGTTCTGTAGTAAAAAAACAGGATTCCACCTAATTTTGGCACAAAATGGTCAATGGTAGCCATCTTGGACCGAAGCCAAAAACACTTGTTCTTGTCCCAAGGTGATAACAAATGTACCCAATAAGTTTCGTGAAGATCGGTTCATAAATACAGTCCCTAGCCAGAGCCGTATTGACATGTGCACTTATTGTGTATAAGTAGCACTGAATAAATCAAAGTTCATCAAATTTGCAAAATTTCTGCACGAGAAAAATACCTGTATTATATGTGATGTGTTCCATGTTACTAAACATTCATTCAAAAATTTATTCAAATCATAACCTTCATATAGAAGTTCTGTACAAAAAACTGATTGTTTCTAATTTTGGTACAAAATGGCCACCTGCAGCCATCTTGAATTTTCGGACTGCACCCAATAACACTCATTCTTGTCTCAAGGTGATAACAAATGTACCCAAGAAGTTTTGGTTTATAAATACAGCCCATAGCCCGAGCCGTATTGACATGTGCACTTACTGTGTATACATGTAAGTAGCACTGAATAAATCAAAGTTCTTCTAATTTGCATAATTTCTGCATGAGAAAAAAATACCGATAGGATCACCGATCCAATGTCGAGATGTGACAGCACAAAAGTGGGTTTAATCATTATCAACTTATCGTCCGGAAACCAATTGTTTACAATTTACTATGTGAAGGGTCACCGTGACCTTGACCTTTGACCTAGTGATTCTGAAATAAACAGGGCTCTTTCTTGCACCAATGCCAAACTACCTATGAAGTTTCATGAACGTAGGTGGAACCATTGTCAAATTATCATCTGGAAACCAATTGTTTACAATTTATTATGTTCAAGGTCACTGTGACCTTGGCCTTTGAACTAGTGAGTCCAAAATAAATAGGAGTCTTCCAATCACCCAGGCCAACCTACCTATGAAGTTTCATGAATGTGGGTCAAACCATTATCAAGTTATCATCTGGAAACCAATTGTTGTGGACATTCTATAGTCTGTACTACCCTAACCTAACAATTAAACATTGTTACTTCCTCAATTAAATATGAACTGAGCCTACATGAATGAATTGTCTAATGTCAATTGTGTCCAATTTTTGCACTAGGCGTGAGGGGTTCAAAACAATCGAATCTTGAGAGTGAATAGGGATCGATCTCGAAGCAGACATACAGTACGTGGAGAGTGGATTGTAACTAAATCACTCGCTGAGTGGAGTTATCACCCAAGCTATAACTTTCAAATTTTGTACATATCGACAAAAAACACAAGGAATGTTTCAGCCAATGGACCTCCGGGTTTAACCTGGAGGTCCATTGGCTGAAACTTTGCTGGTGCTGGTTATGCTTTGCAACAAATATGCAATTATTTCTCAGGTGGAATCTCCACTCTGTGGGTGATTGAGTGATAAGACACTCTCCGCGTACTGTATGGTATTGTTATCAAATCGAATCTTGAATATTCACAAGACCCTATCTTGTAATGTATTTTTCCCCTGGGGAGATATGTGATAAAACACTTAATATCATTTTTGATATACCTTTTATAGCAAAACCGATGCTTTCCACAATCCAGATCCAGGGAAATATATATATAGTAAAACTATGCATACATCTGTACAATAAAGTTGTATAAACAAGTGTTTGACCACTGAGGTGGTATTAGTCCCCTACAGCGCTTTTGTGACATAAGGTGTTTTTGTCACAGAAGACACTAGAGTATAAAAGCATCTTGGATTTTGAAAAAAAAATATTCAGCGTGCATAATCCCCTCACAACCCTTTATCCATGTACCATATATGAAAGGCGTAGCTTGAACCATGTTGGAGGGAGGGTTGGTAACATAAAATAGAGAAAAAAGCTTAAAAAACACAACAAAAATGGCCGCCATTCTGCCATCTTGGATTTTGAAAAATAAATATTGACTGTGCATCATCCCCTCAGAACCATTTATCCATGTACCAAATATGAAAGGTGTAGCTTGAAGCATATTAGAGGGAGAGGTGATAACATAAAAACAGACAGACAGACAGACAGACAGACAGACAGACAGACAGACAGACAGACAGACAGACAGACAGACAGACAGACAGACAGACAGACAGACAGACAGGCAGGCAGGCAGGCAGGCAGGCAGGCAGGCAGACAGACAGACACAGACAGTTAGATTTTGAAAAAAAATATTGAGCGTGCATAATCCCCTCACAACCCCTTTATCCATGTACCATATATGAAAAGTGCAGCTTGAACTATGTTGGAGGGAGCAGTGGTAACATAAAATAGAGAAAAAGGCTTAAAAAACACAACAGAAATGGTTGCCATGGCGCCATCTTGAATTTTGGAGAAAAAATATTGAACGTGCAACATCCCATTACAACCCTCTATCCATGTGCCAGAAGTATAGCTTGAACCATGTTGGAGTGAGGGGTGGTAACATAAAATAGAGAAAAAAGCTTAAAAAACACAACAAAAATGGCCACCATGCCACCATCTTGGATTTTGAAAAAAAAATATTGAACGTGCATCATTCCCTCCCAACCCTCTATCCATGTGCCAAATATGCAAAGTGTAGCTTGAACCATGTTGGTGGGAGGGGTGGTAACATGAAAATAGAGAACAAAAGCTTAAAAAACACTACAAAAATGGCTGCCATTCCGCCATCTTGGATTTTGATAAAAAAAAAATTTGAGTGTGCATCCTCCCCTCAGAACCATTTATCCATGTACCAAATATGAAAGGTGTAGCTTAAAGCATGTTGGAGGGAGAGGTGGTAACATAAATAAACAAGAGGCCCCACGGGGCCTGAAGCGCTCATCTTGTACAGAACACAATTTAAACAGAGTCAAAGAATGAGTCTACATTAAGCAAGCCATCTCCATAGGCTACACTATCAATCTTTGAGTCCCTCAGGAGTGACAAAAATAATCTGGGCATCATGCCTTTTCTTCAGTTGATCATAAGTAAAATGTAGAGCTCCCCTATGAAGCCCCTTGATACAACCTATGTGGATTAATCTTAGTACCTCTAGAGAGTACTGAATACAAAATTTTTAATTCTTCAGC
Organism: Pictodentalium vernedei; assembly: GCA_031216915.1. Taxonomy (NCBI): domain Eukaryota; kingdom Metazoa; phylum Mollusca; class Scaphopoda; order Dentaliida; family Dentaliidae; genus Pictodentalium; species Pictodentalium vernedei. Next base: position 100,476,569 of record CM062294.1, read on the forward strand.
AAAATGGCCAATTCTGGCTCCATAGAGAGACCAAATATTAAGCCAGGCTCTTGATTTCAACACAGTTAAATCTGACTTCCCTAGAGATGTTGTGTACCGAATACGATAGCATTCTGACTGTTGGATCTGAAGAAGAGAAATTGTGAAGAAATTTCTTCGAATTGCACTGTTCAAATTTGGGCTACCATAGCGAGCCCAAATATTAACCTATGGATCCGATTTGAACAAACTTGAATCTGACCCCCCTAGAGATGTTGTATACCAAATGTGAAAGCATTCTGACAAGTGAATCTGAAGAAGATTTTTGAAGAAATTCCCTCATATTGTACTAAGTTAAATTTCATGTTCCCATATGGAGCCCAAATATTAACCTAGGCACTCGAATTGAACAATCTGGAATCTGACTCCCCTAGAGATGTTGTATACCAAATATAAAAGCATTCCGACTGGTGGATCTGAAGAAGAAGATTTTTAAAGAAATTTCCTCATACTGCACTAAGTAAAAATTTGGGCTACCATAGTGAGCCCAAATATATACCTAGGGATCTGATTTGAACAAACATGAATCTGACCCCCATAGAGATGTTGCATACCAAATATCAAAGCATTCTGACTGATGGATCTGAAGAAGAAGATTTTTTTAAATTACCCTCCATATTGAACAAAGATAAAATTTGGGCTTCCGTAGGAAGCCCAAATATTAACCTAGGGACTTGGTTTGAACAATCTAGAATCTGACCCTCATAACAATGATGTATACCAAATATTAAAAGATTCTGACTGGTGGTTCTGAAGAAGAAGATTTTTAAAGAATATTCCCCATATTACCCTATGTTAAAACTTCGGGCTCCTGTAGATATGAACCAATGAGCTTTATTTCCACAAACTTTTATCTGACCCCCCTATGAATGCTGTATACCAAATATCAAAAGATTCTGATGATTGGTTCTGGAGAAAAGATTTTTTTAAATTTTTGCAAATATGCTGACTCAGCATTTTTTCGATGCCCATTACAGAACACCCTAACATAACCGATGGTAATTTGTTTTTACCATTCAATTCTACTGGTCATAAGGATATTTCATAACAAATAAAAACTCTCTGTTCAGTGGGGTTTGGGAAATATGGGCATTTGAAAATATTTCTATTTTTAGCTCCCAGGGTTCCCATGGGGATGCGGGAATTTTTTTTTTTGCATGGGTCAAGTACTTATGACCCAATACTACCACAAACCAAATTTGGTTCATACCGGACCATCGGTTCAGAAAATAGAAATTTTGGGCGGGGCCAAAAATCTTACCCCTCCTATTCCTATTACAAAGCCAAATATTACTTCACGAACTTCGTTTGAACAAACCTGATTCTACATCTCATATGGAAGCTCCATAGCAAATATCAAGTCATTGTACACACTGGTTCTTGAGAAGAAGATTTTTTAAATATTTTGGAGCATTTTCCCCCACTCTCACCCTATGGGGCTGGGCATGCTGAGTTGAACAAAAATGAAATGCCCCTTTGGGACCATCACTCACACAAACTTTCACTTGAATTGGCCCAGTGGCTTTGGAGGAGAAGACCAAAACATGGTGTTGACGGACAGAAAGCGATGAGATTAGCTCAGCTTGACTTTGTCAAGATGAGCTAAAAACAGACAGACAGATGGATGGACAGACGGATGGACAGACAGACAGACGGACAGAGTGCAATCCTATAGTCCCCTTACGGTTCCCGTAGTGGACTAATAAACAGAAGCAAATAACCTGAATGAATCTTTGTAATTACCTGAGAATGTGTTATCTGCAAATCGCAAGAGTAAACTACTTTTACCAACACCTGGAAAGAGAAAGAGAAATATTTTACTTAATCACAGTATCTGCAAATGAAAGTGTCAATGACACTGTAGCTCAACTTGAAAAACTTAAACTTGGTAAGTTATAAGTGAAATGGCAAAACTGAAGATCATTGGTACCAATGTTATTTGGTGAAATTTCAACATAACAGCAATGTGTGTGCACAACGTCAAGAGTAATCCTAGAATTTATACATGTAAACTTTAAGACTGGCTAAAGGAAGAATGTTGATACACAAATGCAGTACGTTCAGAGGTTATTGTAAATGGCAACTTTTTTCACAGGAATGAATGCTAATCAATAGCTCTTATCTAAAGGTCTCGCCCAATGAGCACACCAAGTTAAAAAAAAAATCCTGATAAATGTGGCCAAAGAGGAATGTTGATGCACAAATGCAATAAATTCAAAGACTGTTGCTACAGCAACAGTTTTTGATGGAAATGAAATGAAAATCGATAGCTCCTATCTTTGTCATCCTGCATAAGCATACAAAGTTTCAAAACACCCTGATAATGAATGCACCCTCTGAGGCATGCCAAAGGAAGATGTTAATGCACAAATGCACTAAGTTTGAATGTCATTGCTTGTGGCAATGTTTTTTTCTCTTTTTTATGGAAATTCATAAATATACCCTGCAGAGAGTGCGAAAGGGATAAGTTGCTACACAAAAGCAGTAAGTTCAAAGGCTGGAGAAAACGACAGAAGTTTTAAAAGGAAATGAAAATAAATGCGACCTGTGAGGTGTGCCAAAGGAAATTGTGGACGTACGTTTGTTTGTTTGTTTGTTGGTGGTTAACGTCACATATTTATGCACTATGGCTAATCGTGACACAACATGGAGATGAAGTCAAGTGTAGTCAATCGTTGATCAACATGTTGCCCATTTTAGAGGACTTTCACCCCAAGCATTGGTGACTGGGTCCTATTTTACTAGTAAAGCAGAACTGGTTTACCACAGTAAACAAGTGCTGCTTACTTCCCGGGGTTCCCACGGGGAGTGGACGTACGTACATACAGACGCCGACAGACGAGAAATGATGGCAATAGCTCAGCTTGACTTTGTCAAGTTGAGATAATAAATGTGCCCTATAGGGTGTTCCAAAGGGAAATATTGAGGTCTGACTAAACTAAGTTCTAAGAACGTTGGCAGAGGCAACATTTTTTGACAGAAATTGAAGAAAATCGATAGCTCCTATCTATAGGTCACCTCAAACAAGCATGCCCGGTTTCAAAGCAATCCGATAATAAATATGCCCTGTAGGGTGTGCCAAAGGGAAATATTGAGGTCTGACTAAACTAAGTTCTAAGAACGTTGGCCGTGGCAACAATTTTTGATGGAAATGGAAGAAAATCAATAGCTCCCATCTAGAGGTCACCCCAAACAAGCATGCCAGGTTTCAAAGCAATCCAATCATAAATGTGCCCTGTAGGGTGTGCCAAAGGGAAATATTGAGGTCTTCTGACTAAACTAAGTTCTAAGAACGTTGGCCGCGGCAACATTTTTTGACGAAAATGGAAAAAAATTGATAGCTCCCATCTAGAGGTCACCCCAAATAAGCATACCAGGTTTCAAAGCAATCCAATCATAAATGTGCCCTGTAGGGTGTGCCAAAGGAAAATATTGTGGTCTGACTAAACTAAGTTCTAAGAATGTTGGCCGTGGCAACATTTTTTGACAGAAATTGAAGAAAATCGATAGCTCCAATCTAGAGGTCACCCCAAACAAGCATTCCAGGCTTCAAAGCAATCCGATCATAAATGTGCCCTGTAGGATGTGCCAAAGGGAAATATTGAGGTTTGACTAAACTAAGTTCTAAGAACGCTGGCCGCGGCAACATTGTTTGATAGAAATTGAAGAAAATCGATAGCTGCCATCTAGAGGTCACCCTAAACAAGCATTCCAGCTAATAAATGTGCCCTATAGGGTGTTCCAAAGGGAAATATTGAGGTCTGACTAAACTAAGTTTTAAGAACGTTGCCAGAGGCAACATTTTTTGACGGAAATTGAAGAAAATCGATTGCTCCTATCTAGAGGTCTCCCCAAACAAGCATAACAGGGTTCAGAGCAATCCGATCATAAATGTGCCTTGTAGGGTGTGCCAAACGGAAATATTGAGGTCTGGCTAAACTAAGTTTTAAGAACGATGGCCGTGGCAACATTTTTTGATGGAAATTGAAAAAAATCGATAGCGCCCATCTAGAGGTCACCCTAAACAAGCATACCAGGTTTCAAAGCAATCCAATCATAAATGTGCCCTGTAGGGTGTGCCAAAGGGAAATATTGTGGTCTGACTAAACTACGTTCTAAGAACGTTGGCCACGGCAACATTTTTTGATGGAAATTGAAGAAAATCGATAGCTCCCATCTAGAGGTCACCCCAAACAAGCATACCAAGTTTCAAAGTGATCTGATCATAAATGCGACCTGTGAGGTGTGCCAAAGCAAATTGTGGATGTACGCCGACGGACGAGAAGTGATGGCAACAGCTCAGCTTGACTTTGTGAGCTAAAAATGTTAGGGCTGATCGCATAAAAATTGCAGGAGTCAACTCGGGCAAATACTGAAAATGGCCAAAGATTGAATCAATGAGTGTTTATGCATGTGTGTGTGTGTGTCTCTCTCTCTCAACAGTACAAGTCAAAATAAGTTGAGGGAGTAACCACAAGTGTTCAACTGATGATGGGAATCGGCTGATTGTGGGCAATCAGATGACAGCAGCAACGGCTCCTGGAATATGGGTTCAACCGATTGTTGCCAAGCATTTTTTTGTGATGATTCATAAACCACATTTTATTATCTTCTGCAATTGTTCAATTGTTAATGTAGAATGGTGTCAATAATACCATTCAATAAAGTTGAGAAACAACCACAATGTGTATTCTTAATTTCTCAAGACACCCCTTTATGGGATATATAAGTTAAACGACATGTAAAGCTTACAATCCAGCATACTTGCGGCAATCGCAAGTTCATGTACCGGAAAAAGTGAAGGTTGCACTCCATGGACTCAGGTGGCAGTAAAATGACTAGTTGTGCACACTTGGGCGGTACACGTGGCTCTGAGAGCCATGTACAGTTGAAACCAGAAGTCTTGTCATGAAATGCGCACAAATAGGACGTTGATCTGCGTGTTAATCTACGCATTATGACCATAGTAAGGCTATCAAATTCTGTACATATGGCCTGTGCACAAGCAATGTTTCAGCCAATGGACCTTCGGCCATTGGCAGAAACATTGCCTGTGTTTGCTATGAGTAACCAGGGGAACCTGTCATGCTGTGGATGTCATTCGATATGGCAATTGCATGCAATTCCTAATCGCAATTAAGCCTAGATAAGTGCACAGTTCGTGACAGGACTTCTAGTTTTAACTGTACACTGCCCAAGCGTGTGCGTCTGGTCATTTTACTGAGAACTGAGTCAACGACATTTAACACTGTGAAATATGTTCAATTTAATGTACAGTACTGTGATCACAAAAGTGAATCGCAATCCGGTAGATGACACTAAATAATGAAAGTGTGAATGACACTGTAGCTCAACTTGACCAACTTGAACTTGGTAAGTTATAAATGAAACGGCAAAATTGAAGATCATTGGTACCAATGTTATTTGATGAAATTTCAACATCACAGCATTGTGTGTGCACAACATCAGAGTAATCCATGCTTATAGTGCCATAGTGCACAACGACACTGTGTCCCCACGTGGGCAATGGGGGTGAAGTGTCTTGTCCAAGGACACAACGAAGTGAGATTCGAACGAGGACCTCTCGGATTCTAGTTTGAACCTCTACCTACTGAGTCACCATGCTGGGCGTGCCCCCATTGTTGTGGATGTGTTAACTTAAAATTATCATTCCAACATACTCACTTGTCATTAGCCTAATTCTTCGCCCACTTAACACAGAAAATATTTTTTTAAACTAACTCTCTCTCTCCCATTGGCGTCGCCGAGATTTTTCAAAAGTGGTTCGACTTTGATGAAGAAGATGCACCGTGGATACACCTAGCAATAGCCATGTGCACCCAAGGCAGGAGCAAACCAAGGGGTCGGGGGGTAAAATTTTTAATTTACTATCAAATGGAGCTCCCTGGTGGCCTTTGGGGGATTTATTTACATTCTACAATCTTGAAAAAAGGGTTCAACCACACCAGCCCCTCCCCCCTCTCCGGCGACGCCTATGTGTGTGTCTGGCAGTGTCTCACTCTGGATCTTGACAAAGGGGCACTAGGTGGGGGAAACCATACGTCACGGCGGTGGGATGAAGGCTGCGAGTCACAAGATGGTTTGGGATTTTTTGAGGGGTGGGGGGTAACCCCCTCATGCGATTTCTACACCACCGGTTATGGGGTGCATTTCACACCCGACGTATGCTTACAATTTTTACATTTAAGGGTAAAAGTCCGGGTACCGTTGGCAATCATTCAAGTTCTTCTGGAGCTTTTGTTGATTCCTTAAACTTGAAAATAACTGCTGGGCGGAAAATTCCTTTCTGTGGTGGTTTAGTGGTATACTTCTCCCATAATATAAACTACAACAAGTAAATTCCAGTAACACACATCTGCAAGGGCCAATGACCTTAATGTTCTTCACGTCAGCACGATGAATTTCTGGGCCGAACTTGATAGGGACGATTTGTCCTCCTATTAAAAGCATGTGATGGGCAGCAATCTTTTTACGAATGTATGCGTGGATCTTGTAGGCTGTGTTTTGACTTTTAATAAAGTTTAAAATTGTCGCATATAGTGAAAAAATGGGATAATTAAAACTCGTTTTCCTGTGTTTTCTGTTGTTTTAGCAAATATTATTCAATTCCAGTGAATGAAAACGACAGAATATCCATATACCACAAACAGAGATCCATATAAAAAGGGAGTCTGAAAACATGGGTTATGAAATTTAAGTCTTTAAATATTTGTTGATTCTTCAAGCGACAGTTGGTAAGGTGGGGATGGGGGTGTCACAGACTGGGGCTGACACCTTTATTCAGTGGTAAATGACACCTCATATAGCACAGTGTGAAAAGGCAGGTGAATTGCACTTTTTGAGATGATCATATACCAGGCCTTTCTCTCTTGAATTTATGCTGAAATGAAGTTTCTTCGATGGTTGCGACTCAAGAGCAGGGAGAGATGTATCTGTTTGAGGCCACATGGTCCCCATTTTAGGGAAATGAGTAGCGTTTGCGGTGGTATCGACAGTTTTTGGTGGAAGGGACAGGTTTTGTATAACTATAGGCCTACAGATGATTTTTAAAATTTTTCTTTGGGGGGGGGGGGGGGGGTTGGGTGTTGCTAACAGCTAGAAAATAACAGAAATATACCCAATTAATTTTTAACCGACCATCCCCCGCCTGTGTAATGTTAATAATGGGTACCCATATAGGGCATTTCTATTCGTCAGCTTGCAGTTATACAATTGAAGTTCTTCATTTTTTATTTGTACATGTACAAATGGTTATCATCGTTTGCAACATACATTTATCATCGTTTATAAACGAGACTCGATTCACTAGAAACGAACTGATAAATGATCTTCCCACAGAGTACCACTAAAAACATGATAAACGCATATTTTGAATATTTATAACTGTGTTTCGATTCCTGACTATAGCGCCGCGGTTGTTACAGTACTTCCGATTTGTAGTGTAGTTACATGTAAAGAGTATTTACATAACAGATTTACATTGTAAATTGGTCACATCAAAAATGATGCGATCGGTGCAAGTTTCATTAATGGTCTGCTGTCTTAGAATTTAGTTTATATAACCTTCGCGCTTGTTAATACACTACTCAAAGTTTGCTAAGCACCAAATATTTGACACATCATTGTGAAATGTGCTTGTGACATATTTGCGATATTTTTGGTGATATGTTTAAGGAATGTATTGAGATGGTCCCCAGTGTTTTCATAAGCTCTCTTGACAGGCAGACTTTTCGTGACAGTCATGGAAAGCATGTACCCCTTGATTTTCATGATGTTTTCGTGTACTGTCTACATGTACATGTACATGACATGTGTAGGGTATTCAATCTTCATTTCAACACAAAACCTTGTGATTTAAAGATTGAATATGGCAAATGCAAATGTAAGAAGACATTTGTCTGAAGCAAAAATGTGGCGGGCTGTAGGGATGGTGGAGCAAGGGGCTACCCATCGTCAGTTTGGTAAAGCCCTTGGTGTGCACAATACGGTGATCACCAGAGCCTGGGCAAGATTTCATCAGCATGGCACACCAGTAAGATGGCATGGTGGTGGCAGAGACAGGGCAACATCTGCAGCTGAAGACCGGTTTTTGATCATTCTGACCCGTAGGAACCGCTCTGCCACAGCAACCCAGCTTCGATGTGACCTTCAGAATGCATCCGGGGTAAATGTTTTCGACACAGACTATCCGGGCAAGGTTGCACGAATGTGGTCTCCGATCGACAAGACCATGTATTCGCATTCTGTTGTCCCAGAACCACCACCATGCACGATATGAATGGGCCATGGACCACGTTGGATGGACCAGAGAAGATTGGCGACCTGTCCTTTTTACAGATGAGTTAAGGTACTGCCCAGACCACACAGATAGGCATTCTAGGGTATGGAGAAGACCAGGAGAGCGATTCCATGCAGCCAACATTGCCGAGCATGACCGCTATGGTGGAGGTCAATCATGGTCTGGGCGGCCTCAGCAGGGTTGAACGTACAGAGCTCTGTGTCCTTGAACATGGTACACTGACTGCACAGAGGTATATTGATGAGATCCTGGATGTCCACATCAGATTGTATGCAGGTGCAGTGAGTGATAGATTCATTCTGATGGACGATAATGCCTGTCCTCATGTTGCCCATGCTGTCGGAGAGTACTGACAGAGGGATGGGATTGAGCGTATGGACTGGCCAGCAGAATCCCCTGACCTCAGTCCAATCGAACATGTCTGGAGTGAGTTGCAGCTTGCAATTTCAGCCTGTCCAGTCCAGCCAAGAAGTGTCCAGGAGCTTGGTGCCATGCTGGTCCAAGAATGTAACAACATTCCACAAAGGACCACCAGGAACAGGCCTGAAAATAAGCAGTCTGACATTTGCAGAATCAGGCCTGGCATTCTGAAAAATACAGGAGGGCAAAAAATCGCTCTCCTCAATCAGCTTAGGAGAGCAATTAGCTTTACACAGCATTTTAAGTAACCAGTTGAACTAACTCATTGAAACTGAAACCAACAGACTATTACATCAGTGATTTTATTAACTTTACTAAGGTAAAGCGAAATCTCTTTGACATCTAGATGTCTCACTCAACAACCGAACACACACTTGACAAGACCTGTGTGTGTGCCCAAGTTGGTGGGGGGGGGGGGGGTCTTGAAGGTGGTAGTTGTAGGCGTATGACTTTCTTGGACAACAGGTCTGCTTGAATCTACAGTCACATCCTGGTGCATGTGCTTCAAGTGACAGGATAGTAGTAATGGTAGTATATTATAGTGTCAATATTCCTTGAATAATTACCCTTCAAACTGTGATGTCAGTTGTTGAAACTGACAGAAAAAAAAATATTGCTGTGACCCATTTTGCTTCAAATGATTGCAGCTGTGTTTGGGTATGTACAAAGTACTTACCCAAACACAGTTGCAGCCATTACCTTTTACAACTAAACCAGTTTCAAAATGAAATTACGTGATGTTATGTGACTTCGAAGTTAAATTACATTTTTGCTTTACAACAAAAATTTAATGTGAGCATAATACATATAATCTCAATCACTCCAGACCAAAATATTTAGGAGGGCTATTTTTCGCTCTCCTTAATTCTTTCAGGAGGGCAGTAAGGAGAGCTATAAAATCGCTCTCCTGAAATTGCCAAGCCTGCAGAATGAGGTCCTCAGAGGGTGAATTTGATGATGCTATCCCATATAGTGGGCTTATTTATCCTCTGGGTACCTCTTTCTGTTTAGTTTTGGGACCCAGATTCAGATTGAGGTTCACAGAGGGTAAATTTAGTGAAGCTACCCTGCTGTGCAGGGTAGCATCACAAAATTCACCCTCTGGGGACCTCATTTTGCAGATGACAGTCTGCTTATTTTCTGGCTTGACCAGGAACCTGATTGGGAGCATGAGAAGGCATTGTAAAGCTCTAATTAACAGTAATGGGTCTCATACTCGATACTGATCCCATACCAGTTCGCTCCGTCAACTTTTTGGAAAATTGAAAAATTTCCTCTTTTACCAATAATATCCATTTTCCATGGTTATCATATTCAAAAGCTAAAAAATAATGTCAAACACAAATAAAATCTTAATTTCTACACTTTAATCATTAAAGATATAATTAAATAAAAAACATATACACTTTTCATTACAATATTTCAACTAAAACATAAAACCGGTAGTTGGATATACTTGGTGCTCAGCAAACTTTGAGTAGTATATTATGCAAGTAAAATGTATAGTTATGTTTTTGTGTGTCAATCTGAAACATTTCGAATCGATTGTCACTATAACCGTGATTCTTTTCCTTTTCCTTTTCAATTAATGACTAGTCGCTTGGGTCGTCAAATATGAATCGCAATTTTCTTTCGATTTTCGCTCGATTACGTTTTGTTCTTAACACAAAATGGCGTTTCTCAGTCGCGACTTTGTTTAAATTCTGCGTCGATCAGATCGGCTAAAAGACACCTTTTGTGATCACAGTACTGTAGTTCTTTCAAGCCTCGACTCATCTCGTAGTGCACAGTATTACAATCGGAATCGGCCGAGTGTGAACTCAAATAACCGGCAATTGGTCGGCGGCCATTTTTGGTAATCAGTTGAACACTAGTAACCACTTTAGACAATCATTTATCATTTCCTGTTTGTCCTACTGCAGGTTTGCAGATTTAAAAAATTTACAGAACCTGAAAACAGGTTCCATGTATTTGACAGCTGGGAACCCTATGCAACATACTTTTAGGTTCCAATAAGAACTATCACGGGCCAATTTTTATTTCCTATTGATTCTGTACAAATTTTCTTATCTTGATTTCCAGTTTAACCCTTTAGCCAACGGGGAGAATATCAAAATTTATTATTTTAATTACTATTTTTTAAAATTAAAAAAAAAAATTCAACAAAACCATACCATGTGAAACCCCTCATTGGAACAAGCTTTATGAGCTCATTCCAATGAGGGGTCACATGATATAGTTTTGTTGAAATATTTTGAAAAATTAATTTTTTTCAACTGCTCAATTTACAGATTATGTGGGCGGATGTGGGCGATTTGTTACGTAAAGGTTTAAGACATGGAAATGTTTAACAAGAACCAAGATTGCTTAACTTGTGTGTTGTGTTTGATGAAAAGGATAATGTTCAATGTTTATGAAAGGATTATGAAATAAGACAAGAATTGTGATAATTTGGGAACATGTTCATTTCTGTTCCCTGTATGCTATGTTTTTGATAAAAATAATATGAGGTGTACACTGTATTAAAGAGCTGAGGGGTGGGTTAATATGACCTCACAGTTAATGTATGTGGCCCTCACAGTTAACGTATATCAACGAAAGTTACCAAGTTACAGTGAAATTATTCCAAAACGAGTCATCCTATCAAGTTACATTGAAATCCCTTCATAAATATGGCCTGTAGACAGTGCTAAAGGTTTTCGGGCTTCGGGCAGCCATAATGGTTGAATGATCACAACCAAACGGGGACATTGTCATCTGGGCACCATCTCGAGTGATCCTAAGAAGTTACAAGGAAATCCATTCATAAATATGACCTATAGACTGTGCTCAAGGTTTTCGGGCTTCGGGCACTAGTAGCCATCACAACTGACCAATCACGACCAAAAGGGGATGTCATCATCTAGGCATTACAAGGAGTCAACCTAACAGGTTACAATAAAATCCTTCCATAAATATGACCTTTTGTCTATGCTAAAGGTTTTTGGGCTCGGGCACCCATCAAGGCTGCATGATCGCGATCAAAATGGGACGTTCTCATCTAGACATTATTTGGAGTCATCCTACCAAGTTACAATGAAATCCCTTCATAAATATGACCTCTAGACTGTGTTAAAGGTTTTCGGGCTTTGGGCCCCTGTAGCCGTCACAGTTGCCCAATCATGCCCAAAAGGTGACTTTCTTATCTAGACATTGTATGAAGTCAACCCACCAAGTTACAATGAAATTCCTCAATAAATATGACCTGTAGACTGTGATAAAGGTTTTCGGGTTTTGGGCTCGGGCAATCGTCACGGTTGGCAGATCATGCCCAAATGGGGAAATTCTCATCTAGACATCATAAGGAGTCATCCTAACAAGTTACAATGAAATCCCTCCACATTAAACATGACCTGCAGACTGTGCTAAAAGTTTTGGGGTTTCGGGCTTGGGCATCCATCACGGTTGATAGATCATGCCCAAAAGGGGACGTTCTCATCTAGGCATTATACAGAGGCATCCTACCAAGTTACAATGAAATCCCTTCATAAATACGACCTGTAGACTGTGCTAATGGTTTTCGGGTTTTGGGCTCGAGCAGCCATACCTGTTGCCCGAACGCGACCAGAAGGGGACATGCTCATCTAGACATGACCCCAAACTTGCATATGAAATTTCGTGACGATCAGACAAGAACTGCGGGGTGTAGCCCGTGCTAAAGGAAAATGTGAACAGACGTCACAGACTAACAGACTCACAGACTTCGGCACGCGTGATGGCAATAGCTTATCTTGACTATGTCAAGTTAAGCTAAATATATAAATTACTATAAATTTTTTAACAATTTTATACTGTACCAATGACCCAGACTTAGCTGAATAGTAAATAGGCTGGAGGGCCTAGGACATAAAGGAAAATCAAATAAGCTCAATTATGTATAATAGAATATCCTCTCCAGGAGATAAGAAGAGTTAGGCTTTACATGTATCTTTCTTATTTATAATAAAGAAGAAAGACACAATACCGATCAGTAATTGAGCATAATAAATAATCAATGATCTCTATTAATATCCAGTGTAACCCTTTATACTAATATTTTTAAATTTAAAGGTAAGCCAATAAATAAAGGAAGTCCAGAGAAATGAGACTCTTTATATTCATTAAAAGTGTCCGAGGATTGTATATTAACGCTCGTTTGACACATGACATATACAAATGCTTCACACCGAACTACACTTTAAAAATATTACATGGATGCGTAAACATTAGCTTTACACTTTAAAACCATCCCGGTACCGACTCGGAATTACTGACTCTGGGGGAGGTATTCCCTTGCTTTTCACTATAAAGCAGGTGACCTAAGGGAACACCCGCCCCCCCCCCCCCCCCTTTCCCCTTGCCCTGGGTCAAATACCCCAGAGCGAAGAGGGCAGCAGGACAGAATCACTGCCGGAACAGAAAGCCTACATAACTATAGTTGCAACTGTTTAGTGGACGAAATTTCAAGAAACTGATAACGGACCTAAACAATGGATGTCTCCAGAAATGGACTCAATATTTCTGAGATAAAAATTAGTGAATGTGGAAGGATGAGACCAATATGCAGCCTTCATTAGATCAGTAATAGCAATACAATTAGCATAGGCCCAGAAGTAGAAAGAGTTCTTACTTCATGAGCTGAGATCTTGAGTGCCGGCTGCTGAGAAGATAATTTTTCATAAGCAGTACGAATAGTTAATTGAATCCATCTAGCAATAGAATGAACCATAATATCCTTTCTATTAGGTATCAAGGACAGAAAGAAACGCTAACGTCCCTTTCTGATGAACTCAGATCTACGTTTGTAAATACGTATTGCTCTAACAGGACACAGTAAAGGCCTACGCCCATCAGATGATGGAAGGGCCTTAATAACAATAGGTTCAGGATACTTATTAGGAGCCTGATTCTTAGCCAAAAATCCAACATTGGTGGTAAAGGTAATAGTATTACCAACACTACGGTAGTGAGAATCCTCCACAGATAGCGCATGAAGCTCACTAACTCTTCTAGCAGAAGAGAAAGCTAAGAGAAAAGCTGTCTTATATGTTAAGAATTTGAAGTCCACTGTGTCAAGAGGCTCAAAAGGTGCTTCTTTTAGCTTAAGAAGAATCCAGGCCAAATTCCACTTCGGAATTAATCTAAGGGTTCTAGGTCTATTTATCGAAAAATTTGTATCTAACTTAGATAAAGAGACATTAGTTCCAATCATCAAGCTATCATGATGTGCATAGATATCGGATAGCACAGATCTATAACCCTTAATGGTGATAGGCTGCAGATTAATCTCATCAAACAAACATATCTGCTGAATCAACGGCGTTGGAGGATACGCATATCCTATCATTCCGTCCCAAGAGATCGAGAGAGCGTCTACTGCAAACGCTTGAGAATCCGGACAAGGTGACACATACGTCTGCAACTGCTTGTTGAGATGTGTCGCAAATAAATCTATCATTGGCTGTTCCCATTAGTAGCAAATCTGATTGAATACTTGCTTGTTGAGAGTCCATTCTGATGGCAACAGGCGACCCCTCCATGAAAGGGAGTCTGCTAAGACGTTCAGACGACCCGGAATATGACGGACGCAAGGAGAAGAATCTGATGTTCTAGTACAAACAGAAGAATTCTTTCCGTTAGATTGAGCAACAGAGTGGAATGAGTGCCACCCTGGTTCCGAATATACGCAACTACTGTCGTATTGTCGGACATAATTTGCAGGTGTGCCTTCTGAATAATGTCTATCCAATGACATAGAGCAAGCCAAATCGACATCATCTCTTTAATGCTGATGTGCTTGCTTAGAAACTGCAGATCCCAAAGACCCTGGCACTTCAAATCCGATGGGCTCAGTGTCACGCCCCAGCCTGTTTGACTGGCATCCGTCATAATCGTAAAACTCGGATCTGGCAACTGCAGTGGAACTCCCTGAGTTAACCACTGTATGTCTGCCCAAGTCTGAATCTCTTGTTTCACTTGGCTTGACAAGAGGATGTCCGTCTCGAGAAAATGAATCTTCACTCTCCAATTCTGAGTCAGATAGACCTGGAGAGGACAAGTGCGTAGCCGCCCCATCGGAATGAGATCCGCGGCAGCTCCGCACAGACCTATTAGTCTCATGAATTCCCTCGCTGAAACTTCGTCTGAGTGAAGACAATAGCGCGCGTAACAACTGACTAATTTCGCTCTGGTTAACGGCAGACGAACGAGATTGTTGTGCGTCTCGAAGCTCATCCCCAGGTGGGTGAATGACTTGGACGGCACCAGATCTGACTTCTCTTCGTTTACTATGAAACCGAGACGTCGGAGCAATAGAAGCAGATTCTGCATGTCGTTCTGAAGCGTTTACTCGTTGTCGTATCTCTGAAGAATATCGTCCAGGTAAGCCGACGTTACCGCAGATGAATGAGCTTGGAAATGAGTCATTACTCGAGTGAAAGCCCAGGGCGCTAGATTCAGACCAAAGCACATCGCTTGGAACTGATAAACAACACCTAGGACAGCAAAGCGAAGATACTTTCTGAACACCGGATGTACCATGACGTGAAAGTACGCATCCTTGAGGTCTATGCTCGCAGCATAGTCATTCACTCGAATGCTCGCTCTGACCGATCGAATGGACTCCATATAAAACTTTGGAGCCACGATCAGCTTGTTTATCCAGCTTAAGTTGATCACTGGACGGAACGAGCCGTCTGGCTTCGGAACCAGAAAGAGATGGCTGTAGAAACCTGGAGATTCCTGGTTTTCTACAACATCTATCGCGTTCTTTGTTAAAATAGACTGGACTTCTGATAGAAGCGCCGTTCTTTTCTGACAATTTGGCGGAAGCCGAGTCCATCTTGGACTTCGAGTTAATGGAGGTTTGCCTTTAAAGGACAGTTTTAGTCCTTCCGAAATAACCCCTCGAACCCAAGGGTCCTCCGTAATTGATTCCCAATTGCTTGAGAAACTTGACAGTCTTCCGCCCACCGGAATGCGACAGAGGTCTAAACCATCACCTCCTGGATCCGCGAGGCTTGCGGAAGGAGAAACGACGTCCTCAGCGACCCGCACCTCGCCCCGTCGGCCTAGGGGCGTCTGACTGGTTATTTTGGCCAGCGTAACTGCCCCTATTCCAGTCGCTACTCTGCCGGTCTCTAGAGTAAGACCTAGAGGATGCATAGGAACATCTATAGGAATTACCCTGGATGAACTTGTCCCGGAAGTGCCTGACCTACTCCTGTCTTCTGGTTCCGATTTCTTGGAAGCAGACTTAAACAGCAGAGAGTCCGAAGCTTTCTTTGTTAATTTATCATATATATCAGAAAGCTTGCCACTGAAGAGAAACTCTCCAGAGACCGGAGCGACTCTATGAGAGTTTTTCACCTTACTGTCCACGCGTGTGGAAGTAGCCAGGGCCGCGTCACGTCTAGCTAACTCCAGATTTGCCACTGAAAGGGCGGAGTTATATGTGGAAAAAGCTATGGCCCTGGACAGAACTCTTAATGACGTTTGTAAGTCTTGAAATTCTGGTCCTTCAAAGCGTAACAAGTTGACAACGCTCTAGTAAGGATAGAGCGTCTAAACTAGCTCTTTTAGACGATATCGTTGTTTCCATCGTTGACGATGGCATGGATATATCAAGGTCTTCAGCCTGGTCGTCTAAACGCAGAGGAACTCTCTGGATGCCCTGACCTGCTGTATCAAACTTGTTCCTTTGATTAATAAACGGCAGCTGTACAGCAGATGCCGGTAGGAAGGCTGACCTGCCCGTCTTGTTGGCAAGTTTATCAATAGTGTCATTCAGTAATTCAAAAATCCGAGAGACATTCTTGGATTGTGACGGAAATTCCGGGACAATGTCCCTAAACTGATTAAAAAAATCGGTGTCCAGTGGCGCTATCACCCTCCTATCCGGCTGCGCAGCATTCTGATCCGGCGGAACAACTTCTGGAAGGTAATGCCGGATGAATTATACCGCTATTTTATGTTGTTCCGAAAGGGAAATATCTAATTCATCGGAATCCCTTTCGCCATCCTCTGGGCCTCATGGAAATCTTGGTCGTCCGCACCCGATCCAACGGCGGAACCTACCGACCCAGCATCGTCTGATATTTCATGTTCCGACAGAGGCTCTGCCGGTTGCTGGGATGCTACGATTAACTTTGCTATCTGTGATAGCACATCCGTTATGGAGGCCTGGGGAGCAGCAGTCTTACTGGATTTAGCCGCCGGAAGCTCCCTGGACATTGCAACCTGCATAAATCTTTTATGCGAACGTCCGGATGTAGAAGGCCTCGTATCCCTGGCTACCGGATGGCGTGACCTGGTCGCCGTGGAATCCCTGGTCGACGAAGCTGACTGTAATTCACTGGTCACGTAGCCAAGGTGCGGTTGAGTGTGCTGCTGTGAGGATGTGGAAGCCTTATAGGTAGCCTCGCCGGACTGCCTATATACAGGAGCGTCCCGAGCGGCGGACGTATGCTCCGACTGCGTAACGCTACGGACTACAACATCTGGTCCCAGATGCTGCTGTATGAGAGAGGGACCTCTCTCACTTGCAGCTCGTGCCGAGCTGGACAAGCTAAACACCGGACTGTCAGGCTTCCTCCGATCCATCCTCCTTTCCGTCGTCACTGGGTGTGCACGTGGATGTTTTATAGTGCTCGCAGCACCCGACTCTCTCTGCTGGACCGCAACGGATGAACCCGGGTGCTGCCCCATTCGGTGAATGGACGCAACCCCGGTCGAGCTAGCGGACGTCAACCCCTTCAGGTTCCTTTCGGGTAATTGACGAATCTCCATGAGCACTTTTGCCGCCAGCTCTTCACTTGTATGTGACGACGGAGGCACACTTCTGGACGACATCACGGAAATATCACCCTGTTCTTGTTCCTCTGAAAAAGAGAGTGAAATACTAGAGTGACTCTGCAGAGAGAGAACCGGCATGGACCTTTCTCCAGTAACAACATACCGTGACACACGTTTCCAACGTTTGTCATCCCATTTGAAACACACAGAACAAAGATCAGTGCGAGTACAGAGAGAACAATTAATACAGAGATCATGAGAATCATAGGAAGATTCCCTCCTATTACAATTTGAACAATAATCATTCATTGTGAAAGGTAAACAATCATAGTACTCGCACTAATCCTTGAAAATAAAGATACATAATACAACAATCCATTATATTCATTAAGAAATAATGATTCGAAAAGAAAAAAAAAATGTTCAAAAAAAAATTTTTTTCAGAAGAGCCCAAGTTCCCAAAGGGAACCCCGAGCCCAATGGATCCCAAAAAAGCCTAAGTGTGGACAAAAATTTAAATTCATTTTGAAAAAATTACGGACAATAATAATGTATCTTACTATGAATAAAAGATGCAGAAGACAAATAATCACTATCAGCAGTAACTGCTGTCAACATAAGCAAAAGTGTCAACAAACCGGAAACCTGACTCCAGGCACTGAACAAACCTGGCCCGAAATCAGTTACCCATTAAAACACTATCTGATGCAAAACAGAGGCTTCCAGATGGTAGATGCAGACCAAAATGCCTAAACACTCCTAGGGTGAGGAGGTAAACATGGGGAAAAAACAGAAATAATTCTGTTACCAAGCCAAAACTTCCAAGAATTTTTAGTAATAAACATTACAAAAAATAAGCCAAAACATGGGAGAATAGCTAGGGGGGAATAAGGAAGGGAGAGAGGAAACACTGATCAAACAATGGTACTTCATAGCAAGAATGACAACATCAGGGCTATACCTTGAAAAAAGGCAACTAGAAATAATTTCATAAAATAATTATAAGTTACAGCCCTGAACATTTTCTTGCACTATTTTTTCCTCTCCTCCCTATATATCCTCTTTATTTCCACCATTTCTCTCATCAAAATGTGCCTGGCATCATGAAAACTGAGATTTGGAAGCACAAATAACAGTGAAGTGTAACTGTTTTGAGGGCCAAACAAAGAATGATAATTGGCGCCAATTTCGGGACCTCCTTGACACTGCGCATGCGCAGAGGAGTAAATGTATGGAGGACCATATAGGACATGTATTTTTCGGTTTTTGATGCAAATTTTGGGGATTGGAGGTGCTAAATTTATGTTTGGCCCTGAAGTTTAGCACCAGCTAAGTCTGGGTCATTGGTACTATATAAAAATATCCTCAAATTGTTCTTACTTGTATTTTAATGACAAGGGATTTCCTGTCCTGGGCAGGAATATCTGCCAGCAGCATGCAAGGAGTTAAAGAGCCCAATTATTAACCAATGGACTTGAGCTGAACAAACAGAATCCAACCCCTGTAAGGATTCTGTATGCCATATATTACTGGTGCTTCTGGAGAAGAGTTTTAAAGATTATTCCTCATATAGGACTAAGTTCAAATTTGGACTCAAATAGGGAGCCCAAATATTAACCCAGGGCCGTGGTTTAAACAAAATTACATTAAACATCCCTAAGGATTCTGTATACCAAACAGCAAAAGATTCTGACTGGCGGATCTGAACAAGAGGATTTTTAAAGATTACCGGGTATCCCCCCAAATGGGCCATATTGCACTAAGTTAAAATTCGGGCCCCCATAGGAAGCCCAAGAGTTAATGGAGGGACTTGATTTGAACAATCTTGAATCTGACCCTCATAACAATGATGTACATGTATACCAAACATTAAAAGATTTTGAATGATGCTTCTGAAAAAGATTTTTAAAGATTATTGACCGTATTGCCAGAAGTTAAAATTCAGGCTCCTGTATTGAGCCCAAATATAAATCAAGGGGCTGGGGGCACGATGGCTCAGTTGGTAGAGGTGCAGGCTGCAAGCCGAGAGGTCCTCGGTTCGAATTCCACCTGCAGCAACCGCGTTGTGTCCTTGGGCAAGACACTTCACCCCGATTGCCTACATGGGGGCACGATGACGCTGTGTACTGAGGCGTACTGAACGTCGATGGTGCGCATGTCTTCAACCAATCTAACCCTGCCTGTGCTGCAGTTCAGAGTTACGATGTTGGAGAGCTGACAGCTGCTCATCTTTGCTCGGTGGTTCTCTCCGGGAACTCCGGCTTCCTCCACCCGTAAAACTGTCACGGTCACGATTAGCCATTGTGCATAAGTATGTGACCTTAAACACCAATAAATAAATAATAATTATAATCAAGGGGCTTAATTTTAACACACTTGTCCCCCCCCCCCCCCCAACCCCCCACCCCTCACCATGGATGCTGTATACCAAAATATCAAGAGATTCTTATCAGTGGTCCCGGAGAAGAAAATTTCTTTAATTTTTGCAAATACATGTACAAATGCATGTTGAATAATTCTCTGATTTGAATGAAATTGATTCAACTATTGACTTGCAGTTATTTTGAGGTTACTTGAATGGCCTTCCTTATTAGTGATAATAATATTAAATAACATGACTTTCTCTGGCATAATGGTTCTATTAGCAGCCTATCAGAAACGCTTAATAGCCCTTTGTCTTATTACTATATTGGTGGCCAAAGATGAACAAGAAAGTAACAGGCCTGGCATTCTTTAGGAGTGCAGGAGTGCTGCACTAGAACTGAAATGGTTAACCGGATAATCAATTTGAAAACAGTTAACTACCTAACTGATTCAAAACAAGAGGCCCCACAAGGCCTGAAGCGCTCATCTTGTACAGAACACAATTTAAACAGAATCCAAGAATGAGTCTACATTAAGCAAGCCATCTCCATAGGCTACACTGTCAATCCTTGAGTCCCTCAGGAGTGACAAAAATAATCTAGGCATCATGCCTTTTCTTCAGTTGATCATAAGTAAAATGTAGAGTTCCCCTATGAAGCCCCTTGATACAACCTATGTGGATTAATCTTAGTACCTCTAGAGGGTACTGAATACAAAATTTTTAATTCTTCAGCAAAATGGCCAATTCCGGCTCCCATAGAGAGCCCAAATATTAACCCAGGCTCTTGATTTGAACACAGTTAAATCTGACTTCCCTAGAGATGTTGTGTACCAAATATGAAAGCATTCTGACTGTTGGATCTGAAGAAGAGAAATTGTAAAGAAATTTCTTTGAATTGCACTAAGTTCAAATTTGGGCTACCATAGCAAGCCCAAATATTGATCTATGGATCCGATTTGAACAAACTTGAATCTGACCCCCCTAGAGATGTTGTATACCAAATGTGAAAGCATTCTGACAAGTGAATCTGAAGAAGAAGATTTTTGAAGAAATTCCCTCATATTGTACTAAGTTAAATTTCATGTTCCCATATGGAGCCCAAATATTAACCTAGGCACTCGAATTGAACAACCTGGAATCTGACCCCCCTAGAGATGTTGTATACCAAATATAAAAGCATTCCGACTGGTGGATCTGAAGAAGAAGAATTTTAAAGAAATTTTCTCATATTGCACTTAGTAAAAATTTGGGCTACCATAGTGAGCCCAAATATATACCTAGGGATCTGATTTGAACAAATTTGAATCTGACCCCCATAGAGATGTTGCATACCAAATATCAAAGCATTCTGACTGATGGATCTGAAGAAGAAGATTTTTTAAATTACCCTCCATATTGAACAAAGATAAAATTTGGGCTTCTATAGGAAGCCCAAATATTAACCTAGGGACTTGGTTTGAACAATCTAGAATCTGACCCTCATAACAATGATGTATACCAAATATTAAAAGATTCTGACTGGTGGTTCTGAAGAAGAAGATTTTTAAAGAATATTCCCCATATTACCCTATGTTAAAACTTCGGGCTCCTGTAGAGAGCTCAAATATGAACCAATGAGCTTTATTTCAACAAACTTTTATCTGACCCCCCTATGAATGCTGTATACTAAATATCAAAAGATTTTGATGATTGGTTGTGGAGAAAAGATTTTTTAAAATTTTTGCAAATATGCTGACTCAGCATTTTTTCGATGCCCATTACAGAACACCCTAACATAACCGATGGCAATTTTTTTTACCACTCAATTCTACTGGTCATAAGGATACTTCATACCAAATAAAAGCTCTCTGTTCCGTGGGGTTTGGGAAATATGGGCGTTTGAAAATATTTCTATTTTTAGCTCCCAGGGTTCCCATGGGCATGTGGGAATTTTTTTTTTTGCATGGGTCAAGTACTTATGACCCAATACTACCACAAACCAAATTTGGTTCATACCGGACCATCGGTTCAGAAAATAGAAATTCTGGGCGGGGCCAAAAATCTTACCCCTCCTATTACAAAGCCAAATATTACTTCACGAACTTTGTTTGAACAAACTTGATTCTACACCTCATATGGAAGCTCCATAGCAAATATCAAGTCATTGTACACACTGGTTCTTGAGAAGATTTTAAAAATATTTTGGAGCATTTTCCCCCACTCCCTCCCTATGGGGCTGGGCATGCTGAGTTGAACAAAAATGAAATGCCCCTTTGGGACCATCACTCACACAAACTTTCACTTGAATTGGCCCAGTGGCTTCGGAGAAGAAGACCAAAACATGATGTTGACGGACGACAAGCGATGAGATTAGCTCAGCTTGACTTTGTCAAGATGAGCTAAAAATGCCAACCGGTTATCCAAAATATTGATAGTGATCGTCATTCCATGTTTTAAAACATAGTAAATCTGCCGCTTCTCATTTGTGAAAGATTACACATCAAAGCCACGTTGTGTATATTGAGAAATAATCGACTTTGGCATTCAAGACTTCGTTAATGATCGGCAGTTTCCGTGAGTAATGAGTAATCGCAGAAACTATTCCGTAGTGTGTATACAAATGAACGCTGACGAGTACTTGACAATGTTCATTTGTATACACACTCCGGAATAGTTTGAGAATACTGCTTTCCAATTCCTATAGTTCTGATCCCATATTCAGTGAAATAATGGCCACGGATAACCGGATATTAATTATCCGGTTATAGCTCTCGGTAGTCGGTTATGAAAATGAGCCAACCGTTTCAGCCCTATGCTGCACGCCAAGAAAAAAATTGAGGAGGGCAATTTTGTGCACCCCTTGATTTTCTGGAATGCCAGACCTGATTGGGACTGCCTTTAAAATCTGTTATCATTTGTCAATGATGCATCGATTCGCAATAATTCATGACCCATTCTGTTTCGCATTTTAATACATTTTGAGTGTAGAAGACAGTCACATAAGAATTGAATGCAACATGTTGAATAATGAGAAGATGGTGTGCGCCAAATTTCCTCTCAGAAGCTGAATGTAGTACAATTTTTCAGTCACATTAGTAATACCTTGAAGTGAAGATAACCAAAATAGCATACAAGCATACAGGCCTGGCAATCTAGAAAATCAAGGAGTGCAAAACAATTGCCCTCCTCTGATTAACTGGGAGTGCAATTGCACCTGAAATTTTCAATGCAAAAACTTGTATCCTATTTTGGTTATATTCACTTCAATGTATTAATATTGTGACTGAAAAATTGTACTACATTCAGCTACATAGTGGAAAAATTGTCTCACACATTAGGGTTGGGACGATACACCAAATTCATGGTACGATACAGTTAAAACTAGAAGTCCTGTCATGAACTGAGTGCTTATCTAGGCTTAATTGCGCGTATGAATTGCGCGCAATTGCCATATCGAATGGCATCCAAAGCACGGCAAGTTCTCCTGGTTACTTATAGCAAACACGGGCAATGTTTCTGCCAATGGACCTCCGGGTTACCTGGAGGTCCATTGGCTGAAACATTGCTTGAGCACAGGCCATATTTACAGAATTTGATAGCCTTACTATTGTCATATCGTGTAGATTAACGCGCATATCGACGTGCTATTTGTGCACATTTCAGGACAGGACTTTTAGTTTTTACTGTACGTATCGAGGTACACGAGTCACGATATGTATCTAGATATGTATCTTCATATTCATCCTGGTATTGAAACTACAGTTGAGATCACAGGACAATGGTGGAGCCAGCAATTCATAGTTGGGGAGCACAGATACATTAGGGAGGAGGGGGATCAATTTCATCCCCCCCCCCCCAATTTCCCATATTCTATCACACACTGCACTGACTGATTACACATATCTGAGCTCATACTCTCGCATAAGCCCATCCCTAACTTTACAAATGTGAGTTACCAAGTGGCCCCTCTGAGTCTTAGCACATCCTTCTACTTTCAGTTTTAAATCAAAGACGATTTTAGTCACAGGCGCTGGTAATTACGATGAAATTAGGTAACTAGTCATCTGATGATCACAACAAACCTTACCAAATACGTAAAAAAAAAAGCTGGAGTACCCTGGTCCCATAGGTTGGCAATGAAAATACATCAGTGATTGAGACGTGCTCTTGCATTTAGTTCATGGTTCGACTTCCACTTTGCAATTTTCAAATCAATTCACCCAAATGAAGAGTCATGGAAGATGATTCCGAAGAATAACTGGTGCACATCAAGGGGGATAATTAATAGGCACTGACATCGTAGTAAGCATGAGAGAAGTTTTGTTAACTGCTTTGAAAACACTTGTAAAATGGTGGCTAAAAATTTATGATTTTGCATAGCCAACGGACGTTCATACTAAATTGGTGTATTGTTGCACTGTTTATCTGTAGTTTTACCATTTTTGAATTGGAAAGTTGGGATGGGCACATAAAATATTGAATCGCACCGTGTGAGCAACATTTCGGTGATTAGATAGCACCTGGGAGACTTTGCTTCGCAAACAGCGATTCGAACCCAAACAAAAAATACCCTGAATTTTAATAATCGGTATTCGGTGTTATATTCGGAATTGCAGGGTATTTGAGTTGGCCAAATCACACAAGTCTAAAATGTGATGTTTTGAATGTATCGA
This sequence comes from Pictodentalium vernedei, assembly GCA_031216915.1. Taxonomy (NCBI): domain Eukaryota; kingdom Metazoa; phylum Mollusca; class Scaphopoda; order Dentaliida; family Dentaliidae; genus Pictodentalium; species Pictodentalium vernedei. The sequence continues at coordinate 100,501,176 of CM062294.1, forward strand.
GAGTGAAAGATTTGAATTTCAAGATTGGTGACTGGCCTATATAGTAGGGCTGTCGCGATTATTCGATTAGTCGACTAACCGTCGACTATTGAAGTAGTCGATGTTTTTTATTTTTAGTCGATCGTCGTTCATTTTCAAGGTGGTACACGTCTACTACACGTCGGGGCTAAATTGCATTGTTTTGTGAGGTGAATAATCAATGAAGGTGAATAACTTTAAATATCTAACCATAGTTAACATTCATATCCGGAAGACTGTACGACTGTCACTGATTGTGTAAGAAAGAACACTCACAGTTACTCGAGAAGAATAGATTCTTCTGAATTTCTCCAGTCTTGTACACACGAATGCACCCATTGGAAAACCCAAAGCGCGGAAGTGACAAAATTATGACGAAAGTCAGAACGTCAGATCACTTCTCAAAGTTCGGAACTTCAGACTAAGATCCAATTTTAACAACTGACGAGGGAATTCATAGATCTCAATGTTCAAAATTTCGAGAAACTTATTGCAGAAAGAAAACATATGCAGGAACGTTCTTTGGTAAATTCATTTTAATTCATCGGCTTCAATCTAGTTCAAACTTAGACCCGCAGTCAGTAATATTATTTTTGGGGTTGGTATGTCCTACAGGACGTACCAACCCCAAAAATTATATTACGGACTGTGGGTCCAAGATTGGACTACATGTACATGTAGCTTCAGTCGGGACCGATTTGTTGTTCCCACAACCCCACTTCGTCTGAACACACTGGTGCCATTGTCATTTTCAGAGTTTTACGAACAGAAGAATGGTTTGCTAAAAAATCATAGGAAGCGACTATTAATCGACTAACCGTCGATTATTGGTCACTATTAGTCGATTACAAAAAATGATAGTCGCGACAGCCCTACTATATAGTGGTATCACGATATTTGGACGTCTGCACCAGTACCGTACCCGTATCGTGGGTTGCTGTATCGGTATGTATCAGAATACCGGGATATCTCCCCCAAGCCTAACACACATCTTCTCATTATTCGAAATGTTGCATTCAATTCTTATCTGACTGTCTTCTACATTCAAAATATATCAAAAATGCAACACAGAATAGGTCATGAATTATTGCGAATCAATGCAACATTGACAAATCCTCCCTTGAGTTGCAATGTGTTCTTAGTGCCAGTAGGCACAGAGACCACATTGGGACTCAGTGGACGAAATGATAATACATTTTAAAAGGCAGTCCCAAACAGGTCTGGCATTCCAGAAAATCAAGGGGTGCAAAAAATTATCCTCCTCAATTTTTTCTAGGCGTGCAGCACTCCTAAAGAATGCCAGGCCTGAGTACAGTACGTGGAGAGTGTATTATGACTAAATCACCCACAGAGTGGAGATTCCACCTGAGCAATAATTGCAAGTTTGTTGCAAAGCATAACCAGCACCCAGCAAAGTTTTAGCCCATGGACCTCCGGGTTAAACCATGGGCTGAAACATTGCTTGTGTTTTTTGTCGATATATACAAAATCTGAAAGTTATAGCTTGGGTGATAACTCCACTCCACGGGTGATTATATATCAAGCTTTCACCCTTATTACCGGCTGCAATCGATAGTACACATATTTCCTTACATTTCGGAAGAGTTTATTAATCCAAACTAGGTTTTATCCTTTAATTGTCGTCATTTGTGTACTTGTGTACCCCCCCCCCCCCCCCCCCCCGGGGGGGGGGGGGGGGGGGGGCTGATGGACAATGGACACATAACCCTCCCCCATTTCAGTTGTGCCCCCACCCCGGTGATGTGGCCTAATTATTGATGCCTTCCACAACTTATAAATTATGGACACAAGCAGATTCAGTCAAGGAAATTGAGGGGTTTTTTTGTCTCGAATTTCACATTTGTTTCAGGGGCACACCTCTTGTGTTCGCCCCCATCTCGCCGCTACATGAATTGGGTAAAAGGCTCAAACACGTTATTCTTGCCGATGGGCTCCCCTTCCCTCACCACGCTCTCGCAAAATCCTTAGACTCAAAATGATAAGCGTTCGTATTAAGATGCAATGAAATTTCAATATTCAAAAGCGTCATGAATTCAGAAAAAGGTAAGGCTGCTATTGAATGTGATGAGAATAAAATCATGTCACTGTGAGTACACTGAGGGGAGGGGGGGGGGGGGGGGGGGCTGATGGACACATAACCCTCCCCCATTTCAGTTGTGCCCCCACCCCGGTGATGTGGCCTAATTATTGATGCCTTCCACAACTTATAAATTATGGACACAAGCAGATTCAGTCAAGGAAATTGAGGGTTTTTTTGTCTCGAATTTCACATTTGTTTCAGGGGCACACCTCTTGTGTTTGCCCCCGTCTCGCCGCTACATGAATTGGGTAAAAGGCTCAAACACGTTATTCTTGCCGATGGGCTCCCCTTCCCTCACCACGCTCTCGCAAAATCCTTAGACTCAAAATGATAAGCGTTCGTATTAAGATGCAATGAAATTTCAATATTCAAAAGCGTCATGAATTCAGAAAAAGGTAAGGCTGCTATTGAATGTGATGAGAATAAAATCATGTCACTGTGAGTACACTGAACTGAAGGAATGCAGAGTGTCAGGAAACAATACACAAGTCGGGAATGAATTAATTGCCGCCATTCTCAAAATATTTAATTCAATTTCATGAATACTTAATTACTTTTCGGGGTGCATTGTGAGATCAGAGCATTGTTTTTGTAAACAATAACTTCTGAAGGCCTGCACAATAAAAGGAAGCTGATTAATTTGTATGCCCGGCACTTAATCCAATTTCGGTGAGTGTCTAATTGCCACCAGTTTAATTACAAAACAAACTACTGTAAAAATAATCACCTGTGAAAACACGAAAGGGGAACGGTTACTGCTAGTCTAAGAGTGCCTTTTCCATTGTTTTTTTTTCTTTTTATCTGAACTACCCACTATTTGAATGGCAGAACTACCCACTATTTGAATGGCAAAAGGAGATTTGCTGCATTTAAATGATTGACATTTTTTATGCAGATAACGTGTGTGGTAATTTTTATTTTTTCTAAAATTGAATGCACATCTCTTCGTCACAACGAGACATCACCAGTCGACGAATGGAATGGCTTCACGCGCCGAAGGCGCACAGGGACGGTATGGAGAACAAGCCCCTTTCGACCCTCAGTGACTGTATATGACTAATTTCCACAAGTCTACTCGTGTCGAAGAAGGAACAGCTTCAGGTACTTGGCAGGTGTCACCGGTTGTGGCGTGATGGTCTCTTTGACTGATGTCGGTTGAACCCTCGGGTGAGGACCAGTGTGAGAGGTTGGGTCCTCTCGCAAAGGTACTACCTCTCCCCTAGGGTGCAGTCGATCATCATCATCATCACCAGTTTGAATCACCACACGTTTAAATAGGCTTAGCCTGTTCGCCAAACCCCATTTCAACTCACGTTTTTGCAGTAGCGCAATTGGTAGCCAGTTAATTATATTACCAAGAAGGAAATAATCCTTTTCACACTGAATCACCATTGCAACAGTGATTTACCAAGAAGGAGATAATCTTTTCCACATCTAAACACCGTTTGCACACGGTGTTTAATTTGGTCAAATTACACCGTGTGACACGGTGTTGGCCGGTGATTTTCAGAAAATCGTCTACCGTGTCGGGTGTTTGAGACAGGATACACTTGGCACGTACTGTATATGATAAGAAACATGGACTGTTGCATGGGGCGAAATGTGAAGATCCGGATGAGTGAGGTTTTTTTTTTTATTTCGAAATGCCACGTGTGAGCGAATATAAGTTCAAAACGTTTATTTCTTTTATTTTGTTGTGTTGAATAAGTATAAAGGAATGAGTGTTTCAATCTTCGTTCTGCTCTTTTTAATTGTACCGGTAGTACTCCTTGATTGAAAGCTTTTCCCAAGAATGAAAATTATCAATTTACCCAAAACAGCATGTAGCGGTCGGTCGATTGAGACTGAGAAAGAATGGCGACTATTGTTTGGAAACTCGCATTCAGTGGCATAATTGGCACAAAATGGATTTGTTGGGGGGGGGGGGGGGGGGGGGGGGGGGGGGGGCATTGAGGAATCTTTGCACGGCGATGGGTGATGGCCACTGCAAAACGTGTTACGTGGGAAATTTATGCACTTAGGCCTAGTGTAATGCAGGGGGGGGGGGGGGGGGGGGAGATGCTGGATTGGCAGTCATTCAACATAAAGAGGCATATTTATAGGGTGGTGGAGGTAAGGGTGGAACAGTATCATGTCATATTTTGAAGGGCTCTGGGCCACTAACGTTGATTTTATTTTCTCGGTTATTGTTTCTCAGCCTATCCAATTCATTTTTTTTTTAAATGCAATCTCCGAACAGAATAGACTACGCTCTCTGCGAAAAACGCCTATAGAAATATATAAATTTATATTAAATAAGGTTGTGCTTATTTAATATTAATTTATTATGTATACATGTAATCTTGTTTTCACAATTATGGGGAAATTGAGTGTTTATTTTGAAATTGTTGTTTGAATGGGTAATAATAAGTTGTGAAGCGTTTCGCAACGAGTTAAAAATGGTCGGCGTAACTTGATTTAGTTTTAATATTTTCATAATTTCTTTTTGCAACTTTAGGGAAAAGTTGTTATAATCTGCTGTCAATAATTGTGAAGCTTACTCTTTTTAACAGTACGGTCCGAGAAACCAATCAAGTCGATAATCCATTTGTCTCGTACTGTCCGAGTTTTTAATCAAATGTCGGACACAGATCACAGACATACTCTCCGACAATCGTCGGCAATTTGTGAGTGATCTTGAGACACAGTTCCTCGGACCTGGGAGATTCATGTAATCGTCGCTTGCAGCGTAGTGTATTCGTTTCGGCGCCATTACCGGGTTATCGTTTTTACTGTTCTATATTTAAACAACAACATGGCCGATTTTGAAATCTCCGTCGCCGCCTCACGAGTACACAAATGACGACAATTAAAGGATAAAACCTAGTTTGGATTAATAAACTGTTCCCAAATGTAAGGAAATACGTGTACTATCGATTGCAGCCGGTAATAAGGGCGAAAGCTTCATATATATTCCTAATTTCGAGTTTTGAGTTCCCATAAAAACTTGATGGGAACTTTTTCTATGGGATTGAATGGGAAGAATCTGAACGTAGAGGGGTAGCCACTACGTTCAGATCGCTGAACTATGTATATGCATATTGCATTGAAATTCCAGGTGCAATTGCACTCCCAAGCAATCTGAGGGCAATTGTTTTGCATTCCTTTATTTTTTAGACTGCCAGGCCTGAAGTGATGTTATTGTTATATTAGTGACTTTGTAATGAGTTTTGAGGGTGTACATGCTTTATTATTATCACTTTACAGGGCACTCCTTGGCGAATATTTTCATTTTCTGGGGCTGCACAAGTCATATTGTCCAGGATGTACTGGGCTGCGGGCCAATATTGAAAAAGTCGACTCAATATGGCCCGCGGGCCATTTCCGGCACCGGTAACATGATGCACATCTTTTATCATGTGATGTAATGTTTCAATTCAATTCAATTCCCAATTTCCTCTGCTTCCGGCTGCCGCGATTTGTTTCGAAAAATGTGCAATTTTCTTCATTCCTTTTCATCGCAAAGCTACATGTTTAGGTGAAACCCCTTCCAAATGGGACACGTATGGGATCTTACTATCGATATTTGGTAAGTAATAGTTAGTCACTGTGTCTGAAATATGTTGTTAGCACATTGTTTAGCTTCGTCATTCGGTTGCCTTTCTAGATTTCGCTGTAATTTATTTGAAAGTTCGAGAGGTCAACTCACTCATCACGTGACCGCATTTGTCTATAAATATCACCAGCGACTGTTGATAAACAGACGACACATGCGATTTCTTAAAATCTGAAAACCAAAAGTATCACCGGTATAATGTCACAATCAAGTGAGTGAAGTGAAGCTGATTTGCAAAATTTGGACAGTGACTAGTATTATTGTTGAACTTCATGATCTTCATTTTTGTTCACCTCTGATGAATCATATATAAATGATTGATGATCTGATGTTTTCTCCCTCTTATCCATATATAACCTCACGGTAGTGATAATAATAAAAATAACATGATTTCTTTTCAAGAGTTATGGTTCATTATCGGCCCTACCGGAATGATCAACAGCCCGCGGGCTATTATCGGACCGAGACTCCGTCTCGGGCCGATAATAGACCCTTGGGCTGTTGATCATTCCGGTTGGGCTGATAATTATACAATAACGTGATTTTCGAGGGCGTTACGCTCCATTATCGGACCGCCATTAGTGATTAGCAGCCCGGCAGTCCCTTAGAGGCCTGAGGCGATAGCCGAGGGCCGCTAATGACTGTAGGGCTGCTAATCACTAATGGAGGTCCGATAATGGAGCGATACACCCTCGAAAATCACGTTATTATTATTATTATCAAGTACTGTATGAAAGACGACCCAAATATGTATTCCAAATTGTCAATCACTAATACAGTGATTGACAGACAGGCATATATCAAATAGACAGGCGGGCATATTCAAACTGGAGATAACATTGGAATAATTTTTTTTACAGTTGAAAGTAGAAGTCCTGTCACGAAATGTGCGCTTATCTAGGCTTAATTGCGCGTAGGAATTGCGCACAATTGCCATATCGAATGGCATCCAAAGCACGGCAGGTTCTCCTGGTTATTTATAGCAAACACAGGCAATGTTTCTGCCAATGGACCTCCGGGTTCCCGGAGGTCCATTGGCTGAAACATTGCTTGTGCACAGGCCGCATGTACACAATTTGATAGCCTTACTATGTTTATAGCGCGTAGATTAACGCGCATATCAATGTGCTATATGTGCGCATTTCAGGACAGGACTTTTAGTTGTAACTGTAATTAACATTAATTTATAAATAACATTTGATTTGACAATGACACACATAATATCGGCAACAGGCGCATAGTTCTAAATGGAGCGAATATTGAGCCAATTGGTAAATTTTCGAATGCCATAAGCTGTCGACCTCTTGGTGTTAATCGGCCTAGCATCCGCTTCCATTTGCTCTAAAACGCTCTCATCCATTTCTGATGATTGAGACATTTTATTTTGCTGTTAATTTACTCGATAGAAATCTATTTTTACGTCGTCTGCAATCAAAACAAATCAACCGGATGTTGAGTAAATGACGTCATGTAAGACGCTGGGCGATAATGGCCATTATCCGCCCTGGTTTTTCGTACCCACGGGCGGGTATGTTCCCTTATCGTCTATGTAAATTAATATTAATGTGTAGGTAACGCCCGGTAAATTGATAATAATGAACCATAACGCCCTCAAAAATCATGTTATTGTATAATTAGTAAAATTACTGAAAATAATTATATTTATTGTGGATGACTGATGAGTGATGTTGCCATTGATGGTGATGATGGCTGTGCGGGTCTTACTGTTTTATCATTACAGTGACTCGACTGGATATTTTTGTGAGGTCTTATGCAATGTTATACTTTAGGATTTAACAAAACTGTAGTGAGGCCCAGGAGTAAACTGATGAACCGACTCATAATTCAAGTATCACACTGTAGCCTACATGTAGTTATGGGAGGGTTCCTTTTCATTACTATCAAGCAGGTGACAGACTGATCGGCCACTGTTGTCAGTTTCGTCATCGTCATGTTCACCTAAGTGCCAGAGTTCACAACGCCACTGTGGTGCGGACGGTATCAAAGCACTGGCATTTGTCAATTCCACGTCGTCGGTAGTCCACTCTTTCAATTTCGAACAACACCGCATCCCCCCTAAAAAAAGTGTTCTCAACACAGGTACCCGTTAATTCTCATGGCAACGAGTTTAAATACGTACCACTATCTCCTATAATGAGAAGTTTAAATAAATGATCATATTCTCTTGCCATGGTATTATGCTGTCAACGGTCAATATTGACTTTGGTGTTGCAGTAGCCGCACTACTATTCGCCCCAAATAAAAACACTATTCAGTTCCTGAACATTGCGGAAGTGAGGCGTTGTCGTCATCAAATCATGCGTAATACAATGCTACTTGTCAACTTCCTGGCCCAGAAACACGTGTTGCAATGTTTTGAAAATGTGTCACAATGTTGACAGTAAACTTGGCTAAGTCATTGCACCCGACAGTACGATTGATGGTAGAAAATAGTATTGACTTTGTAAAACACAATGTGAAGGGACACTTGAGGTAGTGCAGTTGGAAGATGTGCTAAAATTTGTGAATATTTTAAAGCCAGTAAAGGTCACTTCCATTAATTTAAGTTCCAGGCCATTCTCTTGATCGTCTGGCACTGATCTGTGTGATCACCACAAAGAATTGTTTTGACAAACATTTTTGATGAAATGGTACCACCAGACCATTTGGTAGCACCCTTATCACCATATGATGAATGAATTTAACACTGGGGTTATGGGAAACATTTTAAAAATCTCCTCTGAAGTATTCTCCCAGAACATTTATAATTATTGAGAATTTCCAATTTTTAAGGGCCTATATAATTATAAGTAATAAAATTTTGTTTATTTTGAAAATTCTCACCTCTGATATTCCTTCAGTTCAAATTAAATATGCACAAAATGTACATCAAAATGAAGGTTGGGATGTATAGAACACTAAACACATGTGTAATCAACTCAATAGAGTCGACTGTAGGCACCACTGGTTCCTGGAAGTCTGCTGTCGTGTATTCGCACAAGAACTGATAATTTAATAATATTTCAAGAAAACAACTTGTGGCCAAATGTGCTTTACATATCCAACAACAAATCTAGGGGATCAAAATTCTTCAAGACACGGCAACAGAGCTGCATGTGGAACAAATTCCTAAGCCTTTGCTTTTGTTTATATATGAGTATACTTTTGATTTCCGGTTGACGTCATCGGACGGAAAAAGCATGTGAAAACAATGCCGTCTAAATTAAAATAATGAAAATGATCGCCTTCGTACAATATACTGTATTAGATAGAGATTGCACAGTTGCCATATTCACTGCAAGGTATCATGATACCTGTTGAAATTTCTTAGAATTACGATTTTGTTTTTCGATGGAAATTCGTGGTATAGAGTGATTTGCTCATGTCTGTCGAGCATGGAAACCATCTTCAATAAAAAATGCAGACAGTGTTGTCCTTTTTCAAAATGCAGTCCTGTCATTGCACTCGAAAGTGTTATGAATGCCTAACTTTGTTATTGAATATCTGAAGCACATTCTGCCACAAGTTGTTTTCGTGAAATATTATTAAATTATCAGTTCAAATTATCAGTTATGGTGCAAATACGATAGCAGACTTCCAGGAACCAGTGGTGCCTGCTGTCAACTCTATGAGTTGATTACATATGTGATTCGTGTTCTATACATCCCAACCTTCATTTTGATGTATAATTTTTGTATATTGAATCTGAATTTAAGGAATATGAGAGGTGAGAATTTCAAAATAAACAAAATTCCATTACTTATATAGCCCCTTAAGGTGGTATATGAATAAGAGAAATTTGTTTACTTTGAAATTTCCGCCTCTGATATTCCATAAAATCAAATTAAAAACACACATATCATACATCAAAATGAAGGTTGTGATGTACATATAAAGAACGTGAAGAATATATGCATTCCGCTCATAGAGTTGACAGCAGGCACCAATGGTATTATGGTTCCAGGAAGTCTGCTACCGTCTTCGTACCACAGAACTGATAATAAATTTCCAGAGAACAACCAGTGGCCAAATGTGCTTCATATATCCAATAACAAACCTAGGAAACCAAAATTCTTCAAAACACAGCGACAGAGCTGCGTGGGGGTAAATGCCCAAACTTTCGGTTTTGTTGTCGTACGTTTGTTTACATCCTGGTCATGGTCATCTGGCCAGAAAAAGTATCGGTATACAATACCGTCTAAAATGAAATAATGAGAAAGGTTGCTTTTATAATGCACACTAGCTGTTTTTAATTAATACTGCATAATTGCCATATTCCTTGCACGGCAGCATGACACCTGTAAAAGTTTTTAGAATTGTGCGATTGTTTTTCGATGAAAATTTGTGGTATCACATAATATGCGCATGTTTGTTGGTCATGGAATCCATCTTCAATAAAAAATACATGCAGTGTTGTCCTTTCCCAAAATGTAGTCTTGTCGCTGCATTGTAAAGTGTTTTGAATGCCTAGCTTTGTTCTTGGAAACAGATTTGGCCACTAGTTGTTTCTCCGGAAATATAATTTTTTTTTCAGTTCTGGTACGAATACGCTAGCAGACTTCGAGGAACCATTGATGCCTCCTGTCAACTCTGTGAGTTGATGTATATATTTTTCATGTTCGAAACATCACAACCTTCATTAGCTTAACTTGACATAGTGAAGATAAGCTATTGCCATCATGTGTGCGGAAGTCTGTCAGTCTGTGAGTCTGTTAGTCTGTGACGTCTGTTCACATTTTCCTTTAGCACGGGCTACACCTCACAGTTCTTGTCTGATCGTTACAAAATTTCATATGCAGGTTTGGGGTCATGTCTAGATGAGAACGTCCCTTTTTTGGTCGCGATCGGGCAACCGGTATGACTGCCCGAGCCCCAAACCCCAAAACCATTAGCACAGACTACTGGTCGTATTTATGAAGGGATTTCATTGTAACTTGGTAGGATGCCTCTGTATAATGCCTAGATGAGAACGTCCCCTTTTGGGCATGATCTGCCAACCATGACGACTGCCCGAGCCCAAAACCAGAAAACCTTTAGCACAGTCTACAGGTCATATTTATTGAGGAATTTCATTGTAACTTGGTGGATTGACTTCATACAATGTCTAGATGAGAAAGTCCCCTTTTGGACGTGATTGGGCAACTGTGACGGCTACAGGGGCCCGAAGCCCGAAAACCTTTAGCACAGTCTAGAGGTCATATTTATGAAGGGATTTCATTGTAACTTGGTAGGATGACTCCAAATAATGTCTAGATGAGAACGTCCCATTTTGATTGCGATCATGCAGCCTTGATGGGTGCCCGGGCCCAAAAACCTTTAGCATAGGCAAAAGGTCATATTTATGGAAGGATTTCATTGTAACCTGTTAGGTTAACTCCATATAATGCCTAGATGATGACATCCCCTTTTGGTCGTGATTGGTCAGTTGTGATGGCTAAAAGTGGCCGAAGCCTAAAAACCTTGAGCACAGTCTACAGGTCATATTTATGAAGGGATTTCATTGTAACTTCTTAGGATCACTCCAGATGATGCCCAGATGAGATTGTCCCCTATGGTTGCGATCATTCAGCCATGATGGCTGCCAGAGCCTGAAGCCTGAAAACCTTTAGCACAGTGTACAGGTCATATTTATGAAGGGATTTCATTGTAACTTGGTAGGTTAACTTCATATAATGTCTAGATGAGAACATCCCCTTTTGGACATGATTGGGCAACTGTGACGGCTGAAGGTGCCCGAAGCCCGAAAACCTTTAGCACAGTCTACAGGTCAAATTTATGAGGGGATTTCATTGTAACTTGGTAGGATGACTCCAAATAATGTCTAGATGAGAACGTCCCATTTTGATCGCGATCATTCAGCCTTGATGGGTGCCCGAGCCTAAAAACCTTTAGCATAGGTAAAAGGTCATATTTATGGAAGGATTTCATTGTAACCTATTAGGTTGACTCCATATAATGCCTAGATGATGACATCCCCTTTTGGCCGTGATTGGTCAGCTGTGATGGCTACAAGTGCCCGATTCCCAAAAACGTTGAGCACAGTCTACAGGTCATATTTATGAAGGGATTTCATTGTAACTTTGTAGGATCACTCCAGGTGATGCCCAGATGAGATTGTCCCCTTTGGTTGCGTTCATTCAACCATGATGGCTGCCCGAGCCCAAAGCCCGAAAACCTTAAGACAGTCTACAGGTCATATTTATGAAGAGATTTCATTATAACTTGGTAGGTTGACTTCATATAATGTCTAGATGAGAACGTCCCCTTTTGGACATGATTGGGAAACTTTGACAGCTAAAGGTGCCCGAAGCCTGAAAACCTTTAGCACTGTCTACAGGTCATATTTATGAAGGGATTTCATTGTAACTTGGTTGGATGACTCCAAATAATGTCTAGATGAGAACGTCCCATTTTGATTGCGATCATGCAGCCTTGATGGGTGCCCGAGCCCAAAAACCTTTAGCATAGGCAAAAGGTCATATTTATGGAAGGATTTCATTGTAACCTGTTAGGTTGACTCCATATAATGCCTAGATGATGACATCCCCTTTTGGTCGTGATTGGTCAACTGTGACGGCTACAGGTGCCCGAAGCCCGAAAACCTTGAGCACAGTCTACAGGTCATATTTATGAAGGGATTTCATTGTAACTTCGCAGGATCACTCCAGATGATGCCCAGATGAGATTTCCCCTTTGGTTGCGATCATTCAACCATGATGGCTGCCCGAGCCCAAAGCCCAAAAACATTTAGCACAGTCTACAGGTCATATTTATGAAGGGATTTCATTGTAACTTGGTAGGTTGACTTCATATAATGTCTAGATGAGAACGTCCCCTTTTGGACACGATTGGGCAACTGTGACGGCTTCAGGGGCCCAAAGCCTGAAAACCTTTAGAACAGTCTACAGGTCATAATTATGAAGGGATTTCATTGTAGCGTGGTAGGATGACTCCAAATAGTGTCCAGATGAGAACGTCCCCTTTTGGTCACGATCATTCAGCCTTGATGGTTGCCTGAGCCCAAAAACCTTTAGCATAGTCTATAAGTCATATTTATGGAAAGATTTCATTGTAACTTGTTAGGTTGACTCCATATAATGCCTAAATAATGACATCCCCTTTTGATCGTGATTGGTCAACTGTGACAGCTACAGGGGCCCAAGCCTGAAAACCATTAGCACAGACTACTGGTCATATTTATGAAGGGATTTCATTGTAACTTGGTAGGATGCCTCTGTATAATGCCTAGATGAGAACGTCCCCTTTTGGGCATGATCTGCCAACCATGACGACTGCCCGAGCCCAAAACCAGAAAACCTTTAGCACAGTCTACAGGTCATATTTATTGAGGAATTTCATTTTAACTTGGTGGGTTGACTTCATACAATGTCTAGATGAGAAAGTCCCCTTTTGGACGTGATTGGGCAACTGTGATGGCTACAGGGGCCCGAAGCCCAAAAACCTTTAGCACAGTCTAGAGGTCATATTTATGAAGGGATTTCATTGTAACTTGGTAGGATGACTCCAAATAATGTCTAGATGAGAACGTCCCATTTTGATTGCAATCATGCAGCCTTGATGGATGCCCGGGCCCAAAAACCTTTAGCATAGGCAAAAGGTCATATTTATGGAAGGATTTCATTGTAACCTGTTAGGTTAACTCCATATAATGCCTAGATGATGACATCCCCTTTTGGTCGTGATTGGTCAGTTGTGATGGCTACAAGTGGCCGAAGCCCAAAAACCTTGAGCACAGTCTACAGGTCATATTTATGAAGGGATTTCATTGTAACTTCTTAGGATCACTCCAGATGATGCCCAGATGAGATTGTCCCCTATGGTTGCGATCATTCAGCCATGATGGCTGCCTGAGCCCGAAGCCTGAAAACCTTTAGCACAGTCTACAGGTCATATTTATGAAGGGATTTCATTGTAACTTGGTAGGTTAACTTCATATAATGTCTAGATGAGAACATCCCCTTTTGGACATGATTGGGCAACTGTGACGGCTGAAGGTGCCCGAAGCCCGAAAACCTTTAGCACAGTCTACAGGTCAAATTTATGAGGGGATTTCATTGTAACTTGGTAGGATGACTCCAAATAATGTCTAGATGAGAACGTCCCATTTTGATCGCGATCATTCAGCCTTGATGGGTGCCCGAGCCCAAAAACCTTTAGCATAGGTAAAAGGTCATATTTATGGAAGGATTTCATTGTAACCTATTAGGTTGACTCCATATAATGCTTAGATGATGACATCCCCTTTTGGCCGTGATTGGTCAGCTGTGATGGCTACAAGTGCCCGATTCCCAAAAACGTTGAGCACAGTCTACAGGTCATATTTATGAAGGGATTTCATTGTAACTTTGTAGGATCACTCCAGGTGATGCCCAGATGAGATTGTCCCCTTTGGTTGCGATCATTCAACCATGATGGCTGCCCGAGCCCAAAGCCCGAAAACCTTAAGCACAGTCTACAGGTCATATTTATGAAGGGATTTCATTATAACTTGGTAGGTTGACTTCATATAATGTCTAGATGAGAACGTCCCCTTTTGGACATGATTGGGCAACTTTGACGGCTAAAGGTGCCCGAAGCCTGAAAACCTTTAGCACTGTCTACAGGTCATATTTATGAAGGGATTTCATTGTAACTTGGTTGGATGACTCCAAATAATGTCTAGATGAGAACGTCCCATTTTGATTGCGATCATGCAGCCTTGATGGGTGCCCGAGCCCAAAAACCTTTAGCATAGGCAAAAGGTCATATTTATGGAAGGATTTCATTGTAACCTGTTAGGTTGACTCCATATAATGCCTAGATGATGACATCCCCTTTTGGTCGTGATTGGTCAACTGTGATGGCTACAGGTGCCCGAAGCCCGAAAACCTTGAGCACAGTCTACAGGTCATATTTATGAAGGGATTTCATTGTAACTTCGCAGGATCACTCCAGATGATGCCCAGATGAGATTTCCCCTTTGGTTGCGATCATTCAACCATGATGGCTGCCCGAGCCCAAAGCCCCAAAACATTTAGCACAGTCTACAGGTCATATTTATGAAGGGATTTCATTGTAACTTGGTAGGTTGACTTCATATAATGTCTAGATGAGAACGACCCCTTTTGAACACGATTGGGCAACTGTGATGGCTTCAGGGGCTCAAAGCCTGAAAACCTTTAGAACAGTCTACAGGTCATAATTATGAAGGGATTTCATTGTAGCTTGGTAGGATGACTCCAAATAGTGTCCAGATGAGAACGTCCCCTTTTGGTCATGATCATTCAGCCTTGATGGTTGCCTGAGCCCAAAAACCTTAAGCACAGTCTACAGGTCATATTTATGAAGGGATTTCATTATAACTTGGTAGGTTGACTTCATATAATGTCTAGATGAGAACGTCCCCTTTTGGACATGATTGGGCAACTTTGACGGCTAAAGGTGCCCGAAGCCTGAAAACCTTTAGCACTGTCTACAGGTCATATTTATGAAGGGATTTCATTGTAACTTGGTTGGATGACTCCAAATAATGTCTAGATGAGAACGTCCCATTTTGATTGCGATCATGCAGCCTTGATGGGTGCCCGAGCCCAAAAACCTTTAGCATAGGCAAAAGGTCATATTTATGGAAGGATTTCATTGTAACCTGTTAGGTTGACTCCATATAATGCCTAGATGATGACATCCCCTTTTGGTCGTGATTGGTCAACTGTGATGGCTACAGGTGCCCGAAGCCCGAAAACCTTGAGCACAGTCTACAGGTCATATTTATGAAGGGATTTCATTGTAACTTCGCAGGATCACTCCAGATGATGCCCAGATGAGATTTCCCCTTTGGTTGCGATCATTCAACCATGATGGCTGCCCGAGCCCAAAGCCCCAAAACATTTAGCACAGTCTACAGGTCATATTTATGAAGGGATTTCATTGTAACTTGGTAGGTTGACTTCATATAATGTCTAGATGAGAACGACCCCTTTTGAACACGATTGGGCAACTGTGATGGCTTCAGGGGCTCAAAGCCTGAAAACCTTTAGAACAGTCTACAGGTCATAATTATGAAGGGATTTCATTGTAGCTTGGTAGGATGACTCCAAATAGTGTCCAGATGAGAACGTCCCCTTTTGGTCATGATCATTCAGCCTTGATGGTTGCCTGAGCCCAAAAACCTTTAGCATAGTCTATAAGTCATATTTATGGAAAGATTTCATTGTAACTTGTTAGGTTGACTCCATATAATGCCTAAATAATGACATCCCCTTTTGATCGTGATTGGTCAACTGTGACAGCTACAGGGGCCCAAGCCTGAAAACCTTGAGCACAGTCTACAGGTCACATTTATGAAGGTATTTCATTGTAACTTTGTAAGATCACTCCAGATTATGCCCAGATGAGAATGTCCCCTTTTGGTTGTGCTCATTCAACCAGGATGGCTGCCGAAGCCCAAAAACCTTTAGTGCAGTCTACAGGTAATATTTATGAAGGGATTTCATTGTAACTTGGTAGGTTGACTTCATATAATATCTAGATGAGAACGTCCCCTTTTGGACACGATTGGGCAATTGTGATGGCTACATGGGCCCGAAGCCCGAAAACCTTTAGCACAGTCTACAGGTCATAATTATGAAGGGATTTCATTGTAGCTTGGTAGGTAGGATGACTCCATATAATGTCTAGATGAGAACATCCCCTTTTGGTCATGACCATTCAGCCTTCATGGCTGCCCAAGCCCAAAAACCTTTAGCATAGTCTATATGTCGTATTTATGGAAGGATTTCATTGTAACTTGTTAGGTTGACTCCATATAATGCATAGATGATGACATCCCCTTTTGGTCATGATTGGTCAACTGTGACAGCTACAGGTGCCCAAAGCCCAAAAACATTGAGCACAGTCTAAAGATCATATTTATGAAGGGATTTCATTGTAACTTCATAAGATCACTCCAGATGATGCCCAGACGAGAATGTCCCCTTTTGGTTGTGCTCATTCAACCAGGATGGCTGCCTGAGCACAAAGCACAAAAACCTTTTGCACAGTATACAGGTCATATTTATGAAAGAATTTCATTGTAACTTGGTAGGTTGACTTCATATAATGTCTAGATGAGAACGTTCCCATTTGGATGCAATTGGGCAACTGTGACGGCTACAGTGGCCCGAAGCCCGAAAACCTTTAGCAAAGTCTGTAGGTCATATTTATGAAGGGATTTCATTGTAACTTGGTAGGATGACTCCAAATAATGCCTAGATGAGAACATCCTCTTTTGGTCGAGATCATTCTGCCTTGATGGCTGCCCGAGCCCAAAACCCCAAAACCTTTAGCATAGTCTATAGTTTGTATTTATGCAAGGATTTCATTGTAACTTGTTAGGTTGACTCCATATAATGCCTAGATGATGACATCCCCTTTTGGTCGTGTTTGGTCAACTGTGACAGGTTCAGGGGCCCAAAGCCTGAAAACCTTGACCACAGTCTACAGGTCATATATATGAAGGGATTTCATTGTAACTTTGTAGGATTTCTCCAGATTATGCCCAGATGACAACGCCCCCTTTTGGTCACGATCATTCAGCCATGATGGCTTCCCGAACCCAAAACCTGAAAAACTTTAGTACAGACTATAGGTTGTATTTGTGAAGGGATTTCATTGTAACTTAGTAGAATGACTCGGTATAATGTCGAGATGAGGATGTCCCCTTTTAGTTGCAATCGGTCTACCGTCATGGCTACACAGGCCTGAAGCCTGAAAACCTTTAGCACAGTGTACAGGCCATATTTATGAAGGGAATTCAATGTAACTTGATAGGATGACTTGTTTTGGAATACTTTCACTGTAACTTGTTAACTTTCGTTGACATACGTTAACTGTGAGGGCCACATATATTAACTGTGAGGTCATATTAATCCACCCCTCAGCTCTTTTGTTCAGTGTACACATTATATTATTTTTATTAAATACATAGCTTACAGGGAACAGAAATTAACATATTCCCAATTATCACAATTCTTGTCTTATTTCATAATCCTTTCATAAACATTGAACATTATCCTTTTCATCAAACACAACACACAGACAAGTTAAGCTACAGTGTCATTGACACTTTCATTGATGTATAATATGCATATATTACACTATTTTACCTGACGATTAGTCAGTCTTCAGAAATCCCAAAATATTTCTCGGAATATGTTTGCATTATATGGATACAGCCTTAACCCTTTACCCAACATAATGGCAAAAACCGGCCAGCGGTATTCTAAAAAATCGCCAATAAATTTTCATCAAATTTTCATTTTTTGTCTCAAAAACATAGGTTATACCCCTCTTTGGAATGAGCTCGTTCCAATGAGGGGTCATAACCTATGTTTTTGAGACAAAAAATGAAAAAAAATTAGTTATTCAAGAATTTTGTTTGCAAGTGTCGTCTGCTTTTCATGTTAACTTAGGTAAAGGGTTAACTGGTGAAGTGATACATTTTTCTTGACCACAGATTTCCTTTTACCATATATTGCTCTATTATATTTGTAATTTTCAAGAGACACAATCGAAGGTTCCTTTTGGATGACCGTAAAAGTGTAAGGTCTGATATGTATTGCGGTGCAGCCAGCCCTGGTAATTCACCCTTAGCAATCAGCAGTTCTGAGGAAAATGCTGAGGAAACAAAAAATATTCACAGCAAAAATACTGCCGAGGATGGCTTCTGCTGAAAGCCTTGTGGTTGCAGAAATTGTACAACTTCCAGGTTACACAAGGAATCAAACCATGTGGGTTGTACTACGCTGTATTGCTAATCTTACAATTTACAGTACAAGTTGCAGCATAACCACTAGAAACTATGTGTTCTGCTTCTTCTGTTTTGATAACACCGGAATCTGACATCAGTTTCTGGAAAGCTTTCCAGAAACTGATGTCAGATTCTGGTGTTATCAGCATAGAAGCAGTAAGATACTTAGTTTGTGGTTATGCTGCATTTGATTTTCACTCATACTATACATATTGAGCAAGTCGCCTGCTTAATTCCAAGATTTTTTCTCAACACTGACATGGTTCATGACTGAGTGAAAGATTCTGCATATTGACTGTGATTATATACACATGTATCTCGAACTACTTTCACGTGTTAAAGTTACTTGAAACTTTTCACTTCACTGCATACTATATATACATATACATGGCAATTGAGACTTTGCCCTGCCCCCTGATGATTTTTACGTGATCGAACAGGCTTCCCAGCAATTGCCGTAGAAGCACCAGTTTTCCACAGCAATTTTTTTGCTGTGGAAACAAGGATGAATTACCAGGACTTATGGTGCAAGATTATGGAGAGCCTTGAAAGTCTGTAGAAGGATCTTGAAAGCAATTCTTTCTTTTATCGGTAGCCAGTGTAAACTTTTGGGGATAGGTGATCTGATTTTTTTAGCTCACCTGAGCGAAGCTCAAGGGGAGCTTTACTAATCACTTTCCATCCATCGGTCGTCCGGCGTTAACTTTACATTATCGACTTCTTATCACAAACTACTCAGCCAAATTGAACCAAATCTGGTGTGCTTGTTCCCTATCATATGTCAATTCAAGTTTGTTCAAATCAAGTTGACCCACCCCTTGGTAGACTCAGATTTGTTCAAGAGAAGTTCTAGGGGCTATATTTGCCATCGTTATGGGAGGGGCAAGAATTTCTGCCCCTCCCAAAATTTCTATTTTCTAAACTGAGAGGCTGATTTGAACCAAATGTGACATGAGGTTTTATTGGGACATAAGTAGTCAATTTATGCCAAAAAATATTTTCCTGTTGCCCCATGGGAACCGCAGAAGCTAAAAATATAAAAAATTTAAAATGCCCATATCTCCAAAACTGGTCACAGCACTGAGAATTTTTATTTGGTGTGAAGCTTCCTTGGTACCAATAGAATGGAATGGTAAAAAAATTGCTATCGGTTTTATCATAGGGTACTTTTTCGGGACTTTGAAAAAGTGCTGATCAGCATTTTTTTAACACTGTGGGTAATGGGGAAAACATTAAAGAATCTTCTTCTCCCAAACCACTGGTCCAAAGGCTTTCATATTTCACATATAACATCATTGGAAGATTGATTCACATATTTGTTGAAGTCAATTCCCTGGGTCCATATTTGGGCTTTCTGTGGTAGCCCAAATGATCAAATTAGTGCAATATGAGGAATATTCTTTAAAAATCTTCTTCTTCAGATCCACCAATCAGTCTCTTTTGATATTTGGTATGTAGCATCCTTGGTGGGGGGTGCGATTCAAGTTTGTTCAAGCCAAGTCCCTGGGTTCATATTTGGGCTCACTGTGGGAGCCCAAATTATAACTTAGTTCAATATGAGGAATTTTCTTTAAAAATCTTCTTCTTCAGATTCAACAGTCAGAATTTTTTATATTTGGTATGCAGCATCTTTAGGGTGGTGTGATTCAAAATTGTTCAATCCAAGTCCCTGGGTTCATATTTGGGCTCCCTGTGGGAGCCCTAATTATAACTCAGGTCAATATGAGGAATATTCTTCAAAAATCTTCTTCTTCACATCCATCTGTCAGAATCTTTTGATATTTGGTATACAGTATCCTTAGGGAGGTGAGATATAAGTTTGTTAAAGACAAGTCCCTGGGTTCATATTTGGGCTTCCTGTGGGAGCCCGAATTGAACCAAAATTTCTATTTTTCAAACTGAGAGGCCAATTTGAACCAAATTTGATATGAGGGTTTATTGGGTCATAAGTACCTAATTTATGCCCGAAACATTTTCCCCTTCACCCCATTGGAACTGCAGGAGCTAAAAATAGGAAAAAATTAAAACGCCCATATCTTCAAAACTACATGGCACTGAGAATTTTTATTTTGTGTGAGGCTTCCTTAGGAACAGTAGAAAGGAATGGTCAAAAACAAATTGCCATTGTTTTTTTTCATAGGGTACTTTTCCAGGACTTTGAAAAAATGCTGAGTCATCATTTTTTAACACTGTGATTAATGGGGAAAACAATAAAGAATCTTTTTCTCCCATACCACTGCTCCAAAGGCTTTTATATTTCACATATAACATCTTTAGAAGATTCGTTCACATGTTTGTTGAAATCAGATCCCTGGGTCCATATTTGGGCTCTCTATGGGAGCCCAAATGTTCAGATTAGTGCAATATGAGGAATATTCTTTAAAAATCTTCTCCAGAACCACCAATCAGAAGCTTTTGATATTTGGTATGCAGCATCTATAAGGAGTTGAGATTCAAAATTGTTCAATTTGAGTCCCCGGCTTAATATTGGGGGTTTCTGTGGGTGGGGTGAGGGGGTGGCAGGGTTGTGCATGTTAGGTTCTGGTTTGTTCAAATCCATTCCTTAGTGTTTTTCTATAAAATTGTGCCTTTCATGTAGAGCTGGGAGGTTAACCGAAAAACAACTCGGTTTCGGTTATGAAAAAATAACCGACAACCGAGACCGACGATAAACTGAAAAACCAACTTCCTCAGTTATTTGAATGTCACGTGAGAATTATGTTTTTACGTGTTTTTTTCTGAAACAATGGCGGCAAATACGGTCGAGAAGAGCCCTATATGGGAACACTTTATCAAAACTGATAAAACTTCAAAGTCGGCTGAGTGTATTAACCCAATTTCTGCTAGTGACTCATTGTGTTAGCTACAAATTATTTTTAATTAACTTCGGCAGAGACCGCGAGAGTTCGTCCTTAAAGTTCGTTTATATTATTTCCAAGTGTCAACGACTCGACAAAGTTTTTACACACTCAGGGAGAGTTTATTCAATCATTATTTAGTTCATACAACTTAATTTTTTTCTGTTATTTTGGTTTAGAATCTGTTTAATAAAAAAAAACGAAACCGTAACCCGACTCTTTTATTAAAAACCGAGTTGTAACCGAAACCGACCCAAAATTCAATAACCTCCCAGCTCAACTTTCATGAGTTCTTTCCTTTGTATTGTTGATGAACCATGTCTAACTGAATGTGACCACAAATACTTCTTTGAACCACTTTGGTAGGTGAGCGATTAAGGCCACTTGGGGCCTCTTGATAACTGGTAGAGTGCTGAAAGCCCATATTTGGGCTTTACTCTAAAGTGCTGGTTCCACAACTCAAGGTTTCATATTCAGTAGATACGTTTCATATTATCCTGAAGTGAAATTATTTAGTCTGTATGGATTTGCCTTGTTATAATTTATGGGAGAGTGCCAAGAGAGAGTGCCTCTTGGCACTCTCCCAAAAATGATAACTAGGCAAAGATGTGCGAACAAATTTTGGTGGCCCAAAATAATTTAGCACTTTTCCAGTTAATACCCGCTATTAATCTAAGAGCCAGATTTTTAACATGTTGAAGCTCTCTCCTTTTCTGGATTCAACTTCAAGAAATTATTTGTTATCCAACGGTGTATTTCATTTACACAACTTATGATGTTGTCAGTGCATTCTGTCTGGGAAGATGGTCGGAAACAGATGTACATTTGTGTGTCATCAGCATAAAAATGTATTTGTATGCCACAGTAGCTGCTATCCTTGTTAGTAGAGCTGTGAATATGATAAAAAGCAGAGGACCTAACACCGATCCTTATGGTATGCCATCTTGAATATGGAAAGCTTGCGATGAATCCCTTAAATATGACCTAAACCATTTCAAGCATATTCTGGTAATGCCGAGTTCTGTACTCAAGGCATCAAACAAATTAGTGTGTCAAATACTGCAGACAGATCAAGTAACAGAAGTGCAACACACTGTGATATTGTGATGTCATTACATATTTTAATCATAGCAGTTTCAGTACTGTGGTGTTCTTTATATGCTGATTGGAATGTGTTGCCTAAGTTGTTCACGGCAACGTGTTCTTTTACTTGACAAGCAACAACCTTTTCTATCTGCTTTGATAAGAAGCTAAGGTTGCTAATGATGCATTGTTGCATCATAAATTCATTATACTTGATATAATGACTATAAATTATACCTTCAGTGATTCAACAAGGAGTGTAGCTCGAAGACTTGGAGAAGTTGACTATCTCTTAGCAAAGGCTGTCGTTGAATGATCTATCTCTGCGTGCCTGCCTCAATCCAGTGGTTAAAGGGAGGTAATGCTATTTTTCCTCTTCAGGAGTATCTCCGGATGACACCTATCACCGAATGGACTCTCAGATCTTCACCAGTACCACACTCCTCCCTTGCATACTTAGCATCTATGCAAACTTGAAGATAAATAGAAGTTGTTGAAAGTAAATCTTTAATTATGGAAGAGGGCAGGTGAATATGGCACGAGATATTTCTTTGCTCATTAAATGTATTCTTTGTAAGGAAGCAATTTGAAGGACCTCCCTACATTCATGAATATTGAGCAAGGATGTAGAATTCACCCCCCTGCGAGCAAATCAAAAAAAGAAGTTTGATCTATTCACATATGGCATTATGTACAATTTTTTTTTTTTTTTTTTTTTTTTTTTTTTTTTTTTTTTTAAACACAGTCAGATGTGAACTCATTGTAAGGTAGCAATTAGAAACCTCCCTACACGAGACAATTTCGCAACTGATGTATTCAGATATCTTTTCACAATTCAAATATTCACATTTTTACAATAAGATTTCTACATGTTTTTTTTATTTGCTGGCATTTTGACTGATTACTTCCAGCAAGCACGGAATAGGCAAACTTTTTAGTGTTGCAATTTTTTCCACAGACCTCAAAATCTCCCATGGAGAACTTGATTTTGAATGTGGCATGGTGGACAGGTATGGAGAGTCTGATTCAAGCAATATCTTGGTATACTTTATGTGAGTTAGAACCTTACAAGTTTCTGGGTCAGCAACAGATTTTGATGTGAATCCAAAGTATACATTGGGTAAAATAGCCTGCCAATTCTTAATTTCATCTATAGTGACAATAAAACAATGGCAGTGAATAGGCAGGTGTGTTAAATTTAGCTCAATCAAAAGCTGTAAAATGGTTTCGGCAGCTTCGCCTGTTTTGTAATCCCGACAGTGCAAGATTAGAACTTTTTGAAATCTATCTGCCATTGGAAGGACTAATTTCAGAAAATCTTTCTGAGCCTTTATTTTGTTGAGTTTACATTGGTTTCTATTCATGCACTGTGGTTTACACTTACATTTGGTAGTGAAATCCATACCCATCTCACCTAGGGCCACACAAGAGGTTGATTGAATCTGATGTTCCAACTTTTTAGCATATTTCAATACAAAATGTGGGGTCAGTAAATGAGGGTGAATCCCAAATGTTTCATGGAACCTAGCATTCCCCAGAATGTTTTTATTCAACTTCCATGATTCAGGATAAACAAAACTAGATGGTGCCATTTGTGTGCGAAGCACACTATAGTATATCCCCGCATTTGCACTTTCCTTTTTGGTTAGTGCAGGATAAAAAGGCTTCACGCATGTGTGTGATTTAAAATGATAAAACAGTATTTAATTTCCTTCTGAAGACTCACATGTGAAACTACTTCAATATTTCAAACAAGATACTTCACCCAACATGATGTATAAAGGGTAGTGTTCTGATCACATCATTGTCACATGATTGAAAAACCACTTGGACCCAAATCAAAATTCCAAAACCTTCATGCACATCTACAGATGCTATCTGAACATGTTAACATGGTTTAAACGTTTCGAATTCAATACCCTAAGAACCTTTGAGCGGACAAAGATTTTCTAAGGATAAAAGTGGTTCCACTGGAACCAAATCAAAATTCCGAAACCTTCATGCACATCTACAGATGCTATCTGAACATGTTAACATGGTTTAAATGTTTCGAATTCAATACCCTAAGAGCCTTTGAGCGGACAAAGATTTTCTAAGGATAAAAGTGGTTCCACTGGAACCACTTGGACCCAAATCAAAATTCCAAAACCTTCATGCACATCTACAGATGCTATCTGAACATGTTAACATGGTTTAAATGTTTCAAATTGAATACCCTACGAGCCTTTTAGCGGACAAAGATTTTCTGAGGGTAAAAGTGTTTCCACTGGAACCACTTGGACCCAAATCAAAATTCCAAAACCCTCATGCACATCTACAGATGCTATCTGAACATGTTAACATGGTTTAAATGTTTCAAATTCAATACCCTACGAGCCTTTGAGTCGACAGAGATTTTCTAAGGATAAAAGTGGTTCCACTGGAACCACCTGGAACCAAATCAAAATTCTGAAACCTTCATGCACATCTACAGATGCTATCTGAACATGTTAACATGGTTTAAACGTTTCGAATTCAATACCCTAAGAGCCTTTGAGCGGACAAAGATTTTCTGAGGGTAAAAGTGGTTCCACTGGAACCACTTGGACCCAAATCAAAATTGTGAAACCCTCATGCACATCTACAGATGCTATCTGAACATGTTAACATGGTTTAAACGTTTCGAATTTAATACCCTAAGAGCCTTTGAGTGGACAAAGATTTTCTAAGGATAAAAGTGGTTCCACTGGAACCACTTGGACCCAAATCAAAATTCCGAAACCTTCATGCACATCTACAGATGCTATCTGAACATGTTAACATGGTTTAAACGTTTCGAATTCAATACCCTAAGAACCTTTGAGCGGACAAAGATTTTCTAAGGATAAAAGTGGTTCCACTGGAACCACCTGGAACCAAATCAAAATTCCGAAACCTTCATGCACATCTACAGATGCTCTCTGAACATGTTAACATGGTTTAAACGTTTCGAATTCAATACCCTAAGAGCCTTTGAGCGGACAAAGACTTTCTAAGGATAAAAGTGGTTCCACTGGAACCACTTGGACCCAAATCAAAATTCCAAAACCTTCATGCACATCTACAGATGCTATCTGAACATGTTAACATGGTTTAAACGTTT
Organism: Pictodentalium vernedei; assembly: GCA_031216915.1. NCBI lineage: Eukaryota > Metazoa > Mollusca > Scaphopoda > Dentaliida > Dentaliidae > Pictodentalium > Pictodentalium vernedei. The sequence continues at coordinate 100,526,739 of CM062294.1, forward strand.
CAAATTCAATACCCTACGAGCCTTTGTGTGGACAAAGATTTTCTAAGGATAAAAGTGGTTCCACTGGAACCACCTGGAACCAAATAAAAATTCCGAAACCTTCATGCACATCTACAGATGCTATCTGAACATGTTAACATGGTTTAAACATTTCGAATTCAATACCCTAAGAGCCTTTGAGCGGACAAAGATTTTGTAAGGATAAAAGTGGTTCCACTGGAACCACTTGGACCCAAATCAAAATTCCAAAACCTTCATGCACATCTACAGATGCTATCTGAACATGTTAACATGGTTTAAACATTTCGAATTCAATACCCTAAGAGCCTTTGAGCGGACAAAGATTTTGTAAGGATAAAAGTGGTTCCACTGGAACCACTTGGACCCAAATCAAAATTCCGAAACCTTCATGCACATCTACAGACGCTATCTGAACATGTTAACATGGTTTAAACGTTTCGAATTCAATACCCTAAGAACCTTTGAGCGGACAAAGATTTTCTAAGGATAAAAGTGGTTCCACTGGAACCACCTGGAACAAAATCAAAATTCCGAAACCTTCATGCACATCTACAGATGCTATCTGAACATGTTAACATGGTTTAAATGTTTCGAATTCAATACCCTAAGAGCCTTTGAGCGGACAAAGATTTTCTAAGGATAAAAGTGGTTCCACTGGAACCACTTGGACCCAAATCAAAATTCCGAAACCTTCATGCACATCTACAGATGCTATCTGAACATGTTAACATGGTTTAAACGTATCGAATTCAATACCCTAAGAACCTTTGAGCGGACAAAGATTTTCTAAGGATAAAAATGGTTCCACTGGAACCACTTGGAACCAAATCAAAATCCCGAAACCTTCATGCACATGTACTGGTGATACCTGAACACATTAGCATAGTTTAAACATTAATGCAAGTGAATGTAACACAGGACGGACGTACGGACGGATGGACGGACGGACGGACGGACGGACGTATGGACAGAGATAGCGACAATATCCCCGACGAAAGCGGGGATAATTACATATTCCATGCAACAACCGATATTCAGTCTGATTTACAACAGATTCCAACAGGTCCATAGTATCAAATGTGGAATATTTCAGAAGTTGATCTGGATGAAAATGGGAGTCAATAAAGGTGCAGGCGAAAGTTGGAACCTCAGAAGCGGAGAGTACTGGTGTTCCTGATATGGTCATTGGAGAATATAATTTTCTGAAGTCACTTAAAATATGGGGATATTTGATTTTCAACTGACTTAATAAATTACACAGAATTCTCCAGTGGAGTAAACAACTAATGTGGTTTGGGGGTAACTCTAAGACAACCATGGTGTTCTTCATAATAGGACATGAAAGGTCGTTCCTCAGAACTAAATTCCAAGGCTGATTTATTAGCAGGGGGACTAACAATCACATACTGGAAAAGATCTAAGATAGTAAATAACCCCAGCATGTGACGGAGAAAATGGAACATTCCATTTACTAATAAACACCATGTTTCAATGTTAGGAGTTTTGACATTTTGTTTATGTACCTCTACTTTCAAGAGGCTTCATGTGCCAGCAAGCTGTTTCTGAGCTAATGAACTCGGGTAGATGGCTTCTCACAACATGCCGCTTCAGATGAGTTGTAGTTCCATCACACAGTGGACAAGCTTTTCTTTTTCTCTTCTTGGAAGTAGAGGCAGATGGAATATTGTCAAGGTTTATCAAAACATTTCTTGATTTCTTGATTCAGTAATTTCTTCAGAAACTGTTGATGTACTTTGATTTTGCTGACAATTCCTCGTAATCAGGAATGAAGTACTTCTCATCGAGAGTATCAAATTCCATCGAAAACAAATAATATTTGCCTGAGCAATAATTTATTTCATGATCTTGAACTGTTAGTTTGTGCTGTGAAAGAAAATGCAAGTTGCCATTCATGCTGATGGTTAATGCAAGTCATAGTCTTTAAATCTTTGTGGTTGACGAATCCTTCTACCAGTTGATGTGAAGCTGTCCTGAGTGTCCTCCTGAAATAATGTGGGAAGATCTGTATGAACCAGAAAGTCGAATAAATCAGGACTAGTGTCAGCAGTCGATCCTGAATTACCAGGTGTGTTCAGTTTTTTCATAGATGTGCCACAGGTACTGGCGCTGTTTACATGGCTGGTGTTATGATCAGAGCCAGCAGCAGGTGCCGTCCCTGAATCTACTCCAGCACTCACAGCATCCTCATTCTCAGGGTCTCCCAAATCTGACACTTCATCAGAGCCAGCATCTGTTGCCGCCCCTAAATCAGAATCAGAAGGGAGTTGAGAATGGATATCTGCCAAGGATTTGTCCATGTTTCCTGTCTGTGGGCAAGAGAAATAGGCATGTCTTAGTCTTCTCATCCAAAGAGTGAACTCTTTGTCATGACACATTTTCAATCGATCGTGGTGAAGCAGGGACGTACCTTTGTACTCTGTATAATGGAGGCTTGCAGTCTATTACCAAATAAGGTCCTGTCCGTGGTGGGTGCAGTTTTTTAGTTTGACCAATTTTTGTCGATTGAATCAAGCTTGTACACCACATCTCCTGGTTCATATACCCGTTCTTGCAATCTGAGATCATAATCTCTTTTCTGTCGTAATTGGGATTTGCTGATATTTTCCCTAGCAAGATTATGGGCTGTAGCAATTGATTCTTGCAAATGAGATATCCATTTTTCTGGTGTCATTTTCAAGAGTTGGTTGGTTCCCTACACCAAGTCTACAGGTTGTATTAATTCTCTGCCAAACATCAGCTTATTGGGTGTGTGACCTGTGGTTCGGTTAACAGCAGAATGTAATGCAATGGCTAGTAAAGGCAAATCTCTGTCCCATTCTAAATTTTTGTTTTCTATGTAGCACCTTACCATTTGTAAAAGGGTACGGTTATATCGTTCAACCTGTCCATTTGATGATGGATGGTAAGGTGTGGTGCATTTTTTTGCAATTTGTAAGAGGTCACAAAGAGCAGAAAATAAATTAATTTGAAAATTAGAACCCTGATCGGTGAAGATTTCCAGGGGGCAACCAAATGTGACAATAAAATGCACCAGAAACTTCTGTGCAACATTAACTGCTTGTTGATCGGGCAGAGCAGCAATCTCGACCCATTTTGTGAACTGATCGACCATAAGCAAAATATACTTATTCCCACTTGCACTGACATGAAAAGGTCCTAAAATATCAAGAAGGACACGCTCAAGTGGAAAACCTACATGAAAGGATTTCAATGAAGCTCTTGCAGAAATGGTCGCCTTCTTATTGCGGTTGCAAACTGCACATGACTTTACATAGTTGATACAATCAGATGCCATGTTATGCCAGAAAAATGATTTCTTCAACCTGGAAAGAGTCTTATCCTGTCCCAGGTGACCAGAGGATTTCAGATCATGACACAACCACATTACTTCCTCTTTCAATTGCATGGGGTCACCAAAACTGAATAACTCTCAGAAGGCTTTTCCCAGAAATAGAATAAAACGCCTTTTTCCAATTGAAGCTGATCTTTGCATAACCACAAAGCCTTAATTCCAGGACTCTGAAGAAACAATTCTGCTTTACTGGGAGTGATACAACCTTCTTTCCATAACCGAACATTTTTAATATTAGGATCTGCCAGTTGGAATTCCCTGATTTGGGCAGGGGTATAGGCATCAAACCAAAAGTCATTTGAAAATGAAACAGTACTTTGAACCTTGGCTTCTGAACAGTTATCATTCTCAGAATCAACTTCTGGAACAGATACAAGACGAATAGCTAAAGGAATAACATCGTCAACATCTTCATTGAACCGAGACCAGTGGGAATGAGCTCTTTGACGATAGTGACACCCTTTACAAGGTAATGATTCCACGGTAGATCCAGCTGAATAACAATCACAAGGTTGACCGGATAAGGGTACACGAGACAGTGGATCGGTGTTTAGGTGTTTTTTACCATCCCGATGTACAATTGTCATGTCAAACTGTGAGAGCTCCTCAAGCCAACGAGCCAACTGTCCTTCAAAATGTTTGAATCTCATGAGCCATACCAAACTACCATGATCAGTTCTCAAGACAAAATGTCTGCCAAGAAGATAGTGCCGAAAGTGACGAATTTCACTACTGCCAACAGCTCCTTCCTAGTTGTACAATACTTTCTCTGTGGTTTAAGTAGGATATGACTGACGTAACAAATTACTTTTTGCCCAGAGCCTTGAATTTGAGAAAGTTCTGCCCCTATAGCATTGTCAGAAGCATCAGTGTCTAGAATGAAAAGTCCATTGGGAGAAGGATATACCAATACTGGTGGTGAAATCAAAATTGTTTTTAATTTATCAAAAGCTACTTGATGGTGAGGGCTCCATAAGAATTCTCCCTTCGAGCGTGATAATTCAAACAACTGTGCAGTGAGTTCAGCAAAGCCTGGTACATGATCACAATGGTAATTAATGAAACCCAAAAATGATTGTAATTGTTGATGAGTTTTGGGAACCGGCCAATTCAACACTGCTTCAATTTTGCTTGGCGAGGAGACCGAGACTCCATCTTTGCTAACTTTTTTACCCAGAAACTCAACTTCCTTTTTAAACAACTCGCAGTTTTTGGGCTTGAATTTCAAGTTTGCCTTTCGAAACCTTGAGAACACTGTTTCCAAGTTTGTAAATGCACTTTCAAAGTTTTTGCCAAGGACGATTATATCATCCAAATACACAAGTACTTCCTGCCAAGTTAAACCACGTAAAACAAGCTCCATAGCCCGCTGAAACGTTGCCGGCGCATTGCATAATCCAAAGCCCATCCTGGTGTGTTCGAACAACCCATATCGAGTTATGAAGGCAGTCTTTTTCATGTCTGATGGATTAAGTGGTAACTGGTAATAACCCGAGGCCATATAAAGAGTCGAAAAGAATTGAGTGCCATAAAGTGTATCAAGACAGTCTTCAATGTTCGGAGAGGATAGCAATCATTAACTGCCTTTTCATTCAGGGCCCTATAGTCAATACACCACCTAACTGATCCATCCTTTTTACGAACTAAAACTGGGGCCGAAGCCCAATCAGAAGATGAGGGACGAATTACGCCTGAATCTAACATCTTTTGCAAATATTGCTTTTCTTGCTCTTGAAATGAAATTGGAGTTCTACGAAGTTTTTGCTTCACAGGTGGATCATTTCCTGTATTTATCTCATGGGTCACAGCCGAAAAACAACCCAAATCCAAATCATGTTTCTCAAAAATATCACTGAAATTGATGAGAAGCTGCCCAATTTGTGCAGATTGTTTTTCAGACAAATTTTGTACACTCTTATCAAACAACTCTTTTAAATGATCAGGAATCTCCAATTTCGGTTTTTCAAGAACAATATCAGAATTACAGCTTTGCGACCTATTGCTGACAGAATCTACAAGAAAGACTGACTTGACATCATCCTCAGAAGGGCCGATAATAGAACTGGCTGACTCAGCATTTCCAATATGCAAACCTCTTTTAAATCTTACATATTTATTGGTGTCATTTATCACCTGCATGACTGACTTGTCTCCCTTACCTAGTACAGTTGATGCCAGTGTACCTTTATGTTCGGTAACAGGCTCAATGACAAAAATATCTGGCAAAGACTCCTTTAATTTGACTAACACAAATCCACATGAGTTTGGGGGTATAACAACACCTTTAGTGACCTCAACTCGTGAAACCCTTGTATCAGAATCAACAACACCATTATTAGTCTTCAAAGTAGCAGAAATTACCCCCTCCAACTTCAATGGTGTTATTTTTCAGATTGACAATACAACTATTGTCTGACAGAAAATCCAACCCAAGAATGAAAGGGTCTGCAAGTGGGGCAACACAGACATTTCATTTGAAAATTTTAGATACCACTTGCAGCTCCACGTTAGAATAAATTTTCCCCAAAATTGGTTGCCTTGAAATGCCTCGAAGACGGACATATGAGGAAGGCACTTTGTCAGAATAGCATTGTAAAAAGTAATTTTCATCCATGAGGGTTAGCATGGCTGCTGTGTCAACAATAGCTGGGGTCACTTGGTTGTTAACTTTAATATTTACAGTTATTGTTGACCCCTCAACCCTTTTCACTACAATTTCCTGGAATTCATAAGAATTTACAAGGCCCTGTGAAACCTGGGCCAAGTGTTGGCCTTCACACTTAACCCCTGTTCGTTTATCAAATCTTTTGGTTCACCTTCAATTGTGTTTACAGATTTAGGAAGTTCATTTTTGTCTACTATTCCAGAATTGGCCTGGGGAGTTTCCTCCCAGGAAGCTGAAGATTTAGGAGATAAAGGTTTTCTCCAAGATTCAGAATTGGGCCCAAAATGTCTAGGTGAGCCAAAAGATCTTTGGGGCAGGGAAGATCTTACTGATGGTTGTGAAGACCTCACTGTTGGTGGAGGAGAGTGAGAATTCCCAAAATTGCTGTAGGGGGAAGAACGGGAATTCCCAAAATTGCTGTATGGCGCATTTTGATATTCATTTTGCTTTTGAAATTGTCCTCTGTAGGGACTGTTTGGCCTAAATCTTTCAGGGCTTTTATTCTGATTTTTTAGTACCACATCAGTGAGCTCTCCAATTAATTTCCTCATTTCTTTTACCTCTTTTTCTAAATCAATAGGATTTGTAGTGACTTGGTCAATTTCGTAATCATTATAATCTGGTTCATTAAATGACACATGACGCTGTGCCTAACCAGAAGCATAACCAGAAGATCTGTAACCAAACAGGAACTGCTGATTAGCAATTGAAGCTTTAACAAATTTCAATGCTTCATGAACTGTACTGGGCTCCTTTTCCATTGCTGATTTAGCCGCTTCCTTATCTCGGCAACCCCTTAAAAAAGCTTCTGTAGAAATTTTGTGAATTGTGTCAGTGTCACTCTTTTTATAGCCGTCAAATGTAAGGAAATGTACCCTTTGAGAGAATTCCTCTAATGTTTCAGTTTCCTTCTGACGGACAAATTGTAACTGGCGTCTGGCAGAGACAGGGTCTCTTTGTGGCTAAATCTTAATTTAAGTTCTTCTTTTAGTATTTTATAATGATAACCTAGCTCCATAATGTTGACATATTCAAGGGCAGTATCTTTCAAACAGTCAATTAGTCTGTTTAATTTTTTCTTTTTATCCCACCCCCTTCTATTTGCAATGCGTTCAAACTGGAAAATGAACGGTTCCCAGTTTTGTGTTCCATTTCCAGAGAATGTGGGCATTTTAGGACGGAGAAGGCTCTTGCTTCGATTTCGTCTACGATATCTATGATGTGCATTTGTGTATTCATGGTCAGATTCAGAGGAGCTAAAGCTTCTACTTTTATGTGAATGTTCAGATTTTTTATCGCCAGATGTTTCCGAACTAGAATCTGAATATTTCTTGTGGTGCAATTTTGAATGTGATTTATGTGTACTGTGAGCATGCTTAGGTTTGTCGTCCATTTCAGAATCTGCCTCAGTTTCATTTAAGTACTTATGTCTGTGGTGTGATTTTCTGTCTGATTTTTTCTTTGTTTTTTTTTATTTTAAATCACTTTCTGAAAGTTCAGCTTCCGAAGAATTTGCAGTGTCCCTAGGTCTGGTATGTCTTGGGTTACGCCTATCCGAACGTCTCTCCGAATATCTGCGATTTTTAGGAATTACATTTAAGATGTCACTGAATGAGTCTTGCTCAGTTTTTATGTTTAATGACCTGTCAATACTTTTTTTTATCTTTTTCAAGTTCACAGAATTGTTTATACTTCTGATTAAATTTCTCTATTTTTTCTTCCGCCTCTTTGCTGTTCGAAACTTGGACATCTACGTCTTTTTTCATTGATTGTGTAGCGTCTAATTTTTCTTTTAATTTTGTATTATCATCCTGCAGTGTTTTTATTGTGTTGGTGAGGAAATCAATTTTTCTAGAACTTGTTTTTGAAAGATTTCCTGTTTTTTTTTTTCTTCAGTATCCGAAGATTCAGGACTAGCCCCTCTTAAAGTAATCAGGCTATTTACAAGCCAATGAGACCAGGTGTCAAGTGGGATCTCAGTTTCTTTATGCAAATCAGAGAGGTCTAAAAATCCTTTTGCATCTCGACATCTAATTAATCTGTGGGCTTTAACGTCACCAATTTTGTCCAATTTTTTAAATTGTTCTGCTGTTGCAGTTTGGACATTTATTTTTACCATGACTGCAATAACCGGTGGATCAAGTGAGAAAAAATGTGCTGTTTGGAAACAAAATGATTGTGTGGACAAAAAAAATAAATAAATGAAAATCCACCACCAATGTTAACTCAAAAGTATGTGATGACCGATAATTCAGTTGAGTTGCAAAAAACAACAAATTTCAATAACATTTTTGTGAAAATTTTTACAACAAAATTTTTTGATCAGACAAAGAAACTTTATGAAATTGTAAGGTGTCATGCTTATACTCAATGATTTATAGAACTGTCTATCTTTTCAGGAAAAAAAAAAAAAAATTATTCCCAAAAATTTTATCATCGGACGTGACACCAATTTCCAGTAATTGTTTATCTTGACAACGGCGGGAAAATCGGATTTGAAACAAAAAATAATTCCGAAAATATTGCAAAATAAAGGAACAAAATGTTAGAAAATTGTCTACAAATTTAATATTTCTTCATTAGAGAGCAATTAAAGACCTTCCAATGAAGATTTTATGGAAAAAATATAGTTTATTTGCATATTTCGGTTTATTGAGGAAATTCCGAGATTGTTGATTGACAGTACATATTTAAATCCCCATTATTCAATTTTTATCATCGTCGCCAAATGATGCAATGTCGCATCATAAATTCATTATACTTGATATAATGACTATAAATTATACCTTCAGTGATTCAACAAGGAGCGTAGCTCGAAGACTTGGAGAAGTTGACTATCTCGTAGCAAAGGCTGTCGTTGAATGATCTATCTCTGCGTGCCTGCCTCAATCCAGTGGTTAAAGGGAGGTAATGCTATTTTTCCTCTTCGGGAGTATCTCCGGATAACACCTCTCACCGAATGGGCTCTCAGATCTTCACCAGTACCACACTAACAGGACGATAGTTCTTCAGCTGTTCTGCAGATTTTCTTTCTTCATCAGTGGTGCAACAAGAGCTTTTGAAATTTCTTTGGGAAAGTCTCCGGTGGCGATAGATCGGTTTACCAGGGAAAGCAATATTGGCAGGAATGTATCTATATGTGCTTTTAACATGGATGTTGGCATCAGATTGATGGGACATGATTTATTTCCACCACTCATAATGATTTTTCTCAATTCATCCGCAGTAACCAGACGAAAGCTAGAGAGACAGTGATCCGACTGCCTTTGCAGCCCATCTGCCATAACTGGACGGGAGCTGGAAACATGATTATCTGATTGATTTTGCATCTCATCCACCGTAACGGGACTAAGACTGGAGACGCAATGGTCGGATTGATTGCTATGTGAAAATTGAAGTCACCTGCAGTAATTAAAGAGTCAGGTCTCAGTATGAGCGATTCAAACAATTGACCAAAATCTGTTAGGAATTGTGTCGTTGGGCAGGATCTTTTCTTTGAAGTTTGAAGTCTATAAACAATAACGAATCGTGATAAACCTGTGCTTGATTTTGTTGTAAATTCCATGTGCTCAAATGAAGAAAATTATGTACATTTCAGTTGATCTATGTTTATGTTGGATTTGTATGTAACAGCAGCACCACGTCCTCTTCCATGCCTCGGGGTGTGTTTTATTAGATATCCATGCCTTTTGAGGTCGCTTATAACAGGGCCGGCATTTGATATTTTTAGCCAGCTCTCCGTTAAGAGCAATATCGCATTTGTGTTCATCTGGATACTCTGTGACTACTTCCACCTTTTCCAGTATCAACCTAACATTGAACAGGCATACATTTATATGTTGTTCAAGTTTAACACCTTTGTTGGTGGTTGTGTTACTCCTTGTTTTTCTTCCTGCACATTTTCCATGTATTTAAGCTGAGTGGTTTTTCTCTACTGTAGTGAATTGCCTTTGTCATTGTATTCCACTGAGTGTTAACACATTTCGTCGTGTGAGAACCATATTCAAGTTTGTTCAAATTGGCCCCCTGGATTCATATTTGGGCTCACTATAGAAGCCTGAATTTGAACTTAGTGCATTTCAGGCAAATTTCTTAAAAAATCTTCTTCTCCAGATCCAGCAGGCAGAATCTTTTGATATTTGGTATGCAACATTGTGGGGTGGATCTGATTCAAGTTTGTACAAATCGGCCCCCTGGGTTCATATTTGGGCTCAGTATAGGAGTCCGAATTCAAACTTAGTGCATTTCAGGCAAATTTCTTAAAAAATCTTCTTCTCCAGATCCAGCAGGCAGAATCTTTTGATATTTGGTATGCAACATTATAGGGTGGATCTGATTCAAGTTTGTTCAAATCGGCCCCCTGGGTTTATATTTGGGCTCACTATAGAAGCTCGAATTCGAACTTAATGCATTTCAGGCAAATTTCTTAAAAAATCTTCTTCTCCAGATCCAGCAGGCAGAATCTTTTGATATTTGGTATGCAACATTGTGGGGTATATCTGATTCAAGTTTGTTCAAATCAGCCCCCTGGGTTCATATTTGGGCTCAGTATAGGAGCCCAAATTTAAACTTAGTGCATTTCAGGCAAATTTCTTTAAAAATCTTCTTCTCAAGATCCAGCAGGCAGAATCTTTTGATATTGGGTATGCAGCTTAGGGGGATGAGATTCAAGTTTGTTCAAGCCAAGTCCCTGGGTTCATATTTGGGCTCACTGTAGTAGCCTGAATTATAACTTAGTTCAAAATGAGGAATTTTCTTTAAAAATCTTCTTCTTCAGATCCAGTAGTCGGAATGTTTTGATATTTGGTATGCAGCATCCTTAGGGGGGTGAGATTCAAGTTTGTTCAAGCCATGTCCCTAGGTCCATATTTGGGCTCACTGTGGGAGCCTGAATGATAACTTAGTTCAAAATGAGGAATTTTCTTTAAAAATTTTCTTCTTCAGATCTAGCAGTCAGAATGTTTTAATATTTGGTATGCAGCATCCTTAGTGGGGTGAGATTCACGTTTGTTCAAGCCAAGTCCCTGGGTTCATATTTGGGCTCACTATGGGAGCCCGAATGATAACTTAGTTCAAAATGAGGAATTTTCTTTAAAAATCTTCTTCTTCAGATCTAGCAGTCAGAATGTTTTGATATTTGGTATGCAGCATCCTTAGAGGGGTGAGATTCAAGTTTGTTCAAGCTATGTCCCTAGGTCCATATTTGGGCTCACTGTGGGAGCTTGAATTGTAACTTAGTTCGAAATGAAGAATTTTCTTAAAAAATCTTCTTCTTCAGATCCAGCAGTCGGAATGTTTTGATATGTGGTGTGTAGCATCCTTAGGGGGGGGGGGGGGGGTGAGATTCAAGTTCGTTGAAGCCAAGGTCCATATTTGGGCTCACTGTGGGAGTCAGAATTATAACTTAGTCAATATAAGGAATTTTTCTTTAAAAATCTTCTTCTTCAGATTTAGCAGTCGGAATGTTTTGATGTTTGGCATGCAGCATCCTCAGGGGTGAGATTCAAGTTTGTTCAAGCCAAGTCCCTGGGTTCATATTTGGGCTCACTGTGGGAGCCTGAATGATAACTTAGTTCAAAATGAGGAATTTTCTTTAAAATCTTCTTCTTCAGATCCAGCAGATGAATGCTTTTGATATTTGGTATACAGCATCCTTAGGGGGGTAAGATTCAAGTTTGTTCAAGCCATGTCCCAAGTTCCATAAAATTTGTCTCTCATGATTTCATTCCTTTATGGTGTTGATGAACCATGTCTAACTGAATGTGACCCCAAATACTTCTTTGAACCACTTTGGCCGGTGATCGATTAAGGCTCCTTGGGGCCTCTTGTTTATTTTCTCATTGGGTTGGTTTGCATCTGGAATTCTCACAACAATCGAATGTCAAGGGTGATCACACCAGACATCTGGAAAAGCAAACCATAGTGGAGTTTTTGAAATAAATAAAACAATTTTTGGAACAAAACAAGTATAAATTAACGGGATTATAATCAATATGGATTAACAATAACAGCAGTTCATTTGCTGTTTATCATAATGTTGATGCTGCTAATGCTGCAATTTCTGAATAGGGGCATGTTGCCAGCAACTTTAGTCTAAATGCTCAGGCAGTGTGTGGTTTCGTTGATCTGGTAAAGTTGAACTTGAAGATGAACTTGGCAAGGCCAATGATGCAGGACATTGAGTGTCTTTCGTCATCTCATTAGCAGGGGCACATCCCATCATTTGCTTTTCTGAGTTGATCACACATATGTACATGGCTAACGACGAAACCGACTTATTGCCAGTAACTGCAATGATCTGGCTGGCACTGAAGTTCTGTGCAGAAAGACTACTGGCCCCTGTCGCTTGAATACAATGATTCGTATATGTCTGGCTTAAATTTGCCTTTTGGCTCAGCATTGTCATGAACTTCCCCAGGGTTTTCTCTCCAGCTGGGCTTATATAATACCATGCTTCTGAATCATTACTGAATTTCTCGAGTGGTCGTTGCCACAAGCTTTGCCATCCTGGATGAAGTTTTGACAGATATTTTGAATAACTGGCCACTGGGCAGTACGGAGTACAGATTGTCTTTAACTCCTGGCATAATGCCACTTATCAGTTCACGATCACCTTCATGGTGGTTTTTCATGAGTTCATCTTCTTGTTTTATTGCATATCATACACCTGATGCAAGGTCGGTTTGGATGCTGAATGTCGACCATGTCATGTTTCTCATGTTCTCTAACCCCCTACGGCAAAAGTATAAACGAATGTCAAATTGGACTTTGTTCAGGAGTCTGTATGGGGTGTCTGTGAACTGATGTGTGGACTGTCTTCAGTTATCATGGAATGGTGATCTGTCGTCCCTAGTCCAAACCTTTTCAACTCAGCCATGGCAGCTTTGAACATCTAATTTGCATCCAAAAATTCAGGATCGTTTATAATGTCAAAATATTTATTGTAGGGCGGAGATTTGAGGTACCGGTTTAACCTGTGTCTCAGGCTCTCTAACGAATTTGCCTTGTACCATTCACCATCAGGTTTTTTAGCATCTGTAGAGAAATGTCCCAGAGCCTCTTTTTGTATCTTAGAAATTCCAAGCATTAATAGTGTGTTAAATATATCTGGGTTAAGCATTGTTCTTTGTGTAGTATTTTAGCTGAGTAGTTTTTCTCTACTGTAGTGAATTGCCTTTGTCATTGTTTTCCACTGAGTGTGGAAGGTGAGATTCAAGTTTGTTCAAATCGAGAGTGTAAGTTTGTCATATTGTTTAAAGTCTGTGTCCATGCTCTTTTCATTAAAATATTCAGCAAATATCCCAGATACTCTGTTGTTAGCTTTAATTGTATTCTCTGCATGGACCATCCTCTGTTTCTCTGCTGTTTCATAGTTTAAAGAAGAACCGAAACATTTCATTTTTATGATTTGAATTGTTTTGGTGTATCCAGGCCTGAAAATAAGCCGCTTCATATTTGCAAAATGAGGTCCCCAAAGGGTGAATTTGATGATGCTATCCCGTACAGTGGGCCAATTTATTGTCTGGGTACCTTTTTCTGTTTAGTTTTGAGACCCTTATTCAGATTGAGGTTCACAGAGGGTACATCACTAAATTCACCCTCTGGGGACCTCATTTTGCAGATGACAGTCTGCTTATTTTCTGGCTTGGGTGTATCATACTTGTGAAAATGTAAACAAGCAGACATATGTTTACAGTGTAAGGGGAGTAACTCTATCTAGCAGTCATTTCGTGCTGAAGTGATTATTATTAATCGGTATGATTAACCTGTTGTGAATGTTGGGCATGTTTTGATTTACATTGAGCTATTGGATGGAGTTTTCAATTGAAATAAGTTTCTCTGGGACAGATGTAAACAGATTATTTCTTTTTGTTCAAGTGAGTTTAATGAAACTTTAATCACATTCAACGGACGATTCAGAATGTTTGCTGTAAGATTGCCATTTTTGAGACGAGGCAGTTGTATTTTATTTCTAAAAACAATATGGTGGACACCCACCTAATATTGATGTCATATGGGGTCACCGGTAACATCATCATCGACCTGATATGGCTTCATAGGCCACCACCATTTATCCATGCTGATTGGTTGATCCCAAGAGCTCACATAATAAAGGACTATTTTTGTTTCATGATATTTTATTATTAGCTCTCCTGACTGAAAGTCAGGATGAGCTATAGTGATCACTCATCGTCTGTTCGGCATCTGTGAGCATGTTTGCCCTGCCCCTCCTAAACTGCTGAACCAATTTAAGTTAAATTTGAGGTGATTGCTTGTTCTGACATCGCATTTTGTTTTTGTTCAAATCAATGAGTGCAGCCACATTGGGAGGGGGTTGGGGGAAATGCTCCAAAATTCTTTAAAAATCTTCTCATGAACCAGTGAGTACACTGACTTGATATTTGGTATGGAGCTTCCTTTTGAGGAGTAGAATCAAATTTGTTCAAACGAAGTTCATGGATCAGTATTTGCCTTTGTAATAGGAGGGACAAGATTTTTGGCCCCTCCCATTAAGTCTTTTTTCTGAACCGATGGTCCGATTTGAACCAAATTTGAAATGTGGTATTATTGAGTCATAAGTACGTGAGTCATGCAAAACAATAAGTACGTGAGTCATGCGAAACAATTTTCCTGTGTCCCAGTAATAACTCCAGGAGCTAAAAATAGAAATATTTTCAAATGCTCATATTTCACAAACCAAATGGAACAGAGAGCTGTTATTTGGTGTGAAGCATCCTCATGACTAGTAGAAATGAATGGTAAAAAAAAACAAATTGTCATCGGTTGTGTCAAGGTGTTCTTTTGGGGGTGGGGGGGGGGGCATAAAAAAAATGCCGAGTCAGCATATTTGCTAAAATTGAAAGAACCACTGATCAGAATCTTTTGTTATTTGGTATACAGCATCCATAAGGGGTAAGACACAAGCATGTTGAAGTGAGTCCGAATTTTTTACTTAGGACAATATTGGGAATGATCTTTAAAGATCTTCTTCAGATCCACCAGTCAGAATGCTTTCATATTTTGGTATACAACATATCTCTATGGGAGTCAGATTCAAATTTTGACAAAATTGGGTGCCTGAGTTCATATATGGGGTTTCCTGTGTGAACGCAAATTTTTACTTGATGCAATATAAGAGAATTTCTTAAAAAATATTCTTCTTCAGATTCACCAGTTAGAATCCTTTCATATTTGGTATACAACATCTCTAGGGGGGTCAAATTCAAGTTGGTTCAAAGCAATTTCCTGGGTTAATATTTGGGATACCTATGGGTCCCCAAATTTTGACTTAGTGCAATATGAGGGAATTTCTTTAAAAGTCTTCTCCAGAACCATATCTTAGAATGTTTTTATATTTGGTGTGCAACATCTCTGGGTGGGTTAGATTCATATTAATTTAAATCAAGTTCCTGAGTTAATATTTGGGCTTTTTATGGGAGCCTGAATTTTAACTTAATAATAAATAATAATAAATACAGTTTAGAGCCATGACTCCACGCAAATGTACTCTCAGGCTTTACAAAATTAAAAAATAAATAAAGTCAGCTCTGTGTTAATCATAAATTTAGAAGGACAATTTATGTATAGGTTTTACCGAATAAGTGCGTCTTAAGGTTAGTTTTGAAGGTCTGGTATGTTTGTGGTGATTTCAAGTGATCAGGCAGACTTAGTGCAATATGAGGGAATTTCTTAGAAATCATCTCCAGATCCACCAGTCAGAATGCTTTTGTATTTGGTATAAAGCTTCTCTAGGGAGTGAGATTCAAGTTTGTTCAAATCGGGTCCCTGGGTTAATATTTGGGCTCCCTATGGTAGCCCGAATTCCAATTTAGTGTAATATGAGGAAATTTCTTTAACCCTTTACCCAACGTAACAGCCAAAACCGGCCAGCACTATTCTAAAAAATCCCCAATTAATTTTCATTATTTTTTAATTTTTTGTCTCAAAAACATAGGTTATGACCCCTCGTTGGAACAAGCTCGTTCCAACGAGGGGTCATAACCTATTTTTTTGAGACAAAAAATTAAAAAAATTAGTTATTCAAGAATTTTTTTTGCAAGTGTCATCTGCTTTCCATGTTGGGTGAAGGGTTAAAAATCTTCTTCAGATGAGGAAATGTCTTTAAAAATCTTCTTCAGATGTGGAAATTTCTTTAAAATCTTCTTCAGATCCACCATTCAGAATGCTTTCACATTTGGTATACAGCATCCTGGTGGTGGAAGGAAAGGTCTCAGATTCAAGTTTGTTCAAGTTAAGTTCCTAGTTTGATATTTGGACTCCATACTTTTGCATTACTGAAAATCAGGGCATTATTTCTGTGGTAGCATCCCAGTACTAGAATAAAATCATCTGGCATGGACAACAGAGTTAAAAATAATTAAATAACTTCATTCCTCTGTATTGTAAAATATCTATAGTTGCTAATTAAATCCTTCTTTAAACAACTATTGTCAGGTGAGTGCCTCAGGCCCCATGGTGCCTCTTGTTAGCTCACCTGACTTTCAGTCAGGAGAGCTATAGTGATCACTCACCGTCCGTCGTCCGTCGTCCTGCGTCCGTCGTCCGTCGTCCGTGAACATGGTGTTGTGAACATGGTGTTTGCGTCTTCTCCTCCCAAACCGCTGAACCAATTTAATTGATATTTGAGATAATAGTTTGTTATGACATCGCAATTTGATTTTGTTCAAATCAAGTTGCCCCGCCTGTGGGTAGGGCCACACCCAAAAAGTGTGCTGAAATCTTAAAAAATCTTCTTCTCATGAACCAGCAGTAGCAGAGACTTGATATTTGGTGTGCAGCTTCCTTTTGAGGTGTAGACTCAGATTTGTTCAAGAGAAGTTTGTGGGGCTATACTTGGCGTCGTTATGGGAGGGGCAAAATTTTTGGCCCCGCCCAAAATTTCTATTTTCCAAACCGAGAGGCTGATTTGAACCAAATTTTATGTGAGGGCTTATTGGGTCATAAGTAACTAATTTATGCTGATTTTTTTTTTCCCGTAGCCCCATGGGAACCGCAGGAGCTAAAAATAGAAAAAAATTAAAACGCCCATATCTCCAAAACTGCACGGCACCGAGAATTTTTATTTGGTGTGAAGCTTCCTTAGGACCAACAGAAAGAATTGGTAAAAAAAAATTGCCATCGGTTTTATCATAGGGTACAGTTTCGGGACATTGAAAAAGTGCTGAGTCAGCACTTTTTAACACTGTAGGCAATGGGAAAAACATTAAAAAATCTTCTTCTCCAGATCCAGCAGGCAGAATCTTTTGATATTTGATATGCAACATTGTGGGGTGGATCTGATTCAAGTTTGTTCAAATCGGCCCCCTGGGTTTATATTTGGGCTCAGTATAGGAGCCCAAATTTGAACTTACTGCATTTCAGGCAAATTTCTTTGAAAATCTTCTTCTCCAGATCCAGCAGGCAGAATCTTTTGATATTTGGTATGCAACATTGTGGGGTGGATCTGATTCAAGTTTGTTCAAATCGGCCCCTTGGGTTTATATTTGGGCTCTGTATAGGAGCCCAAATTTGAACTTACTGCATTTCAGGCAAATTTCTTTGAAAATCTTCTTCTCCAGATCCAGCAGGCAGAATCTTTTGATATTTGGTATGCAACATTGTGGGGTGGATCTGATTCAAGTTTGTTCAAATCGGCCCCTTGGGTTTATATTTGGGCTCTGTATAGGAGCCCAAATTTGAACTTAGTGCATTTCAGGCAAATTTCTTTGAAAATCTTCTTCTCAAGATCCAGCAGGCAGAATCTTTTGATATTGGGTATGCAACATTGTGTGGTGGATCTGATTCAAGTTTGTTCAAATCGGCCCCTTGGGTTTATATTTGGGCTCAGTATAGGAGCCAAAATTTGAACTTAGTGCATTTCAGGCAAATTTCTTAAAAAATCTTCTTCTCCAGATCCAGCAGACAGAATCTTTTGATATTTGGTATGCAACATTGTGGGGTGGATCTGATTCTATTTTGTTCAAATCGGCTCCCTAGATTCATATTTGGGCTCACTATAGAAGCTCGAATTTGAACTTAGTGCATTTCAGGAAAATTCCTTCAAAAATCTTCTTCTCCAGATCCTGCAGGCAGAATCTTTTGATATTTGGTATGCAACATTGTGGGGTGGATCTGATTCCAGTTTGTTCAAATCGGCCACCTGGATTCATATTTGGGCTCACTATAGAAGCCCAAATTCGAACTTAGTGCATTTCAGGCAAATTTCTTTGAAAATCTTCTTCTCAAGATCCAGCAGACAGAATCTTGTGATATTTGGTATGCAGCATCCTTAGGGGGGTGAGATTCAAGTTTGTTCAAGCCATGTCCCTAGGTCCATATTTGGGCTCAATGTGGGAGCTTGAATTGTAACTTTGTTCGAAATGAGGAATTTTCTTAAAAAATCTTCTTCTTCAGATCCAGCAGTCGGAATGGTTTGATATGTGGTGAGTAGCATCCTTGGGGGGGGGGGGGGGGGGGGGGAGGGGGGATTCAAGTGTGTTAAAGCCAAGTCCATGGGTCCATATTTGGGCTCCCTGTGGGAGCCCAAATTATAACTTAGTCAATATGAGGAATTTTTCTTTAAAAATCTTCTTCTTCAGATTCAGCAGTTGGAATGTTTTGATATTTGGCATGGAGCAACCTTAGGGGGCTGAGATTCAAGTTTGTTCAAGCCAAGTCCCTTGGTTCATATTTAGGCTCACTATGGGAGCCTGAATGACAACTTAGTTCAAAATAAGGAATTTTATTTAAAAATCTTCAGATCCAGCAGATGAATGCTTTTGATATTTTTTATGCAGCATCCTTAGGGGGGTAAGATTCAAGTTTGTTCAAGCCATGTCCCTAGGTCCATATTTGGGCTGATTGTGGGAGCTCGAATTGTAACTTGGTTCAAAATGAGGAATTTTCTTTAAAAATCTTCTTCTTCAGATCCAGCAGACGGAATGTTTTGATATTTGGTGCGCAGAATCCTTAGGGGTGTGAGATTCAGGTTTGTTAAAGCCAAGTCCCTGGGTTCATATATGGGCTTCCTGTGGGAGCCCGAATTATGACTTAGTTCAGTATGAGGAATATTCTTTAAAAATCATTTTTTAGATCCACTGGTCAGAATATTTGGATAGTTGGTTTCAGCTTTTCTTAGGAGGAGCAGATGCAACTTGTGGAAATCAATTCTCTGGGTTGCTATTTAGGCTACCATGTCAGGTGAGCGCCCTCAGGCCCCCTGGGGCCTCTTGTTTTATGTTATATTTGGTTTTATGTAATTTTATGCTTTTGATCTTTCTTGAATAAAATACGAAAAAAAGAAGAAGTTTTTATAGTTCTCCCACATAAAATACCCATGGCACAAAGCAGTCTCATTTGGCACAAAGAATTGTCATTTGGCACCAAAAATATTCAGCTTTGACACATTAAAATATTGAGCCGACGTGAACACTGCCCAACACCTTTAGCTAAGGCAGTGAATACAGCTGAAGACTTTATTTATTAACGTTCTGACGACACTTTAACAGCCAAGGTCATTTCATGTCGGTGACAGTTTTACTGGTGGAGGAAGCCGGAAGGTACCACCGAGCAACGATGAGCAGCTGCCAGCTTCCCAGCATCGTAACTCTGCACTGCAGCACAGGCAGGGTTAGATTGGTTGAAGACATGTGCACCATTGGCATGCAGTACGCCTTAATACATGGTGTCATCATGCCCCTTGTGGATAATCAGGGTTAAGTGTCTTGCCTAAGGATACAACACAGGAGTGCGAATCGATCACTCAGACGGTCACCCATCCAGGGACTAACCGGGCTGTTTGTTGCCTAACTTCCATGATCTGATGAGAACCGGGTAGGGCAACACCACTGTGCCCCCTAGCTGAAGACTCTGTAAATGAGCAAAAAGTTTAGTAGGCCAAATATCTCTCCAACATGTATATGTATCACTAGGAAAGCAAGTTTAAGTTTTCCTGGGTTTTTTCAGTGAATCCGGTCAGTAGATTACTGTTCTATTAGGTAATGATGGAAAAATAACATTTTTTTCTATTTCATTCAAGATACCATCACAGTTCTTCAGCAGTGAAGCTTTCTCATGACGTTTATGAAACAACAGTTGATATTTATAACAGCATCATCCCACCTTTACTGATACAACATGGATTATTTGGTTCAAAACAGAACTGGAGAAGTTTGTGTAAAATTCTCAGTACAAATGTTCCTAAGGTAAGGATGTTAACCCTTTACCTAATAAACTGGTTACAAGCCTGGAAATAAGCAGGTTCTCATCTGCAGAATGAGGTTCCCAGAGGGTGAATTTGGTGATGCTAGCATCACTAAATTTACCCTCTGTGAATCCCAATCTAAGTCAAGGTCTCAAGCCTAAACAGAAGGAGGTACCCACAGCATAAATTGACCCATTATTTGGGATAGCATCAGCAAATTCGCCCTCTGCGACCTCATTCTGCAAATGACAGATTGCTTATTTCCAGACTGCATCATTTTCAAATTGAGTAGTTGAAAACAATTTCAACAAAGCCATATTATATGACCCCTTACTGCAATGAGCTTGTTGAGCTCTCCAATGATGGGCCACATAGAGAACACTCTTAACTCTTTACCCAAAGCAGACGATATCAAAATTTATTATTTTAATTATTTATTTCGCAAAAATTTCAACAAAACCATATGTTCCCCTCTCCTTGGAACAAGCTTAATGAGCTCATTCCAGTGAGAGGTTGCATGATATGGTTTTGTTGGAATGTTTTGAAAAATTAGAGAAAAAAAATAATTAAAATAAATTTTGATATTATGTGCGATCAATAAAGTGTTAACCCTTTACCCAACGAATCGCCCGCACCTGCCCGCATAATATGCAAATTCAGCAGCTGAAAAAATATTATTTTTCGAAACATTTCAACAAAACCATATCATGTGACCCCTCTTTGGAACGAGCTCGTTCCAGAGAGGGGTCACATGATATGGTTTTGTTGAAATTTTTTGAAAAAATTTAAAAAATGATATTTACGATAATAAATTTTGAAATCGTCTGCATTGGGTAAAGGGTTAAAACAGTGACTTCATGGTGGTAATTGATTAACCTAGCACATTTGGATGATGACATGATTCTTTTTAACTGGTAGACCATTTTGGGGCAGGTACCACAACTTAAAGGCCTTCATATTCTGTGGATGTGCTTCATCAGGGTTCCTGTAGGCAAGGACGTATAAAATTTAAGGCTGTTCAAGGTTATTTCATAACATATTTCAGCATTTTTCAAGGCCATACAATTGTCAAATTCAAGGCCTGCCTTCACTAGTCCTAACTAGGACCCTCCAGTCACATACCTCCTCCTCCCACTTCCATTGAAGGGAAGTGGGAGGAGGGGATAATGACCGGTGGGTCCTAGATAGGGCTATTCATTCACAAACTCTGGCATACAAAACTATATAGTTATGATTACATGCTTTGATAGCATTTTATTTCATGAATATCCAAGGCTTTTCATTTCCACCTGGCACCTTTTTCAGGATTTTAAGGCCTTAAATTACCCTTGGTCTAATTCAAGGCCATTCCTTAAATCCAAGGCCCCACAGGAACCTTGTTCATATTATCTTTGAAGTAAAATTATTTAATCTGTATGAATTTGTCTTGTTACAATATGTGAACAAATTTTGACGGCCAAAAATAATTTTGCACTTTACCAATTAAAGAAATGCAGCCTTGCCAGACCACCCCTACCACCATTGTAACAACCATGCTCAAGCAAGTGGTCATGATATTTTGGAGACAAAAAATGAAAAAATAATAAAATTTGAATTGTGATTTCTGTGAATAGTGCTGGTAGTTTTTTGCTGTTGAATTGCGATTTCTGTGAATAGTGCTAGTAGTTTTTTGCTGTTCAATTGAGATTTTTGTGAATAGAGCTAGTAGTTATTTTCTGTTATATTGAGTAAAGGTTTAATAGCATGACATGCACATTGTCATCACATATAGAGCCCTTCAGATATGAAATACTTCTATAGGACAGGTCAGGTCTGCTTGCCATGGGACTGCAACAGATGTGTTATTAGCTGTTGTTGTGATTCTTCAGCTGATGATGGCATTTGGCCAAGTCATTTAACATCTAGAAACTTAAAGTCATAATGTAATACAGGCACTGACATCCAGATAATAGCAAGAAAAGAGTCTTAAAATCTGAGCTGTTGTTTCTGGTCAAGTGTTCAGACATATTCCACTTGTCGAGAAATAGCTGCTAGGCTCCAAGTCTTCAGTAGTAAGTTATTTTCTACAGATTAACTCTTAGTTTCAGGCTTGTACAAAGTAAACTTGCAGGTTTAGAGCAGCTTCATCTTAGAATTGGCAGCATAGTCAGGGAGGGGGAGCACTGCCCCATTTACTAACCCCCCCCCCTCCCCACAACATTGGCTCAATACAATTTCACATAACTTAAATCCCAATAATGGTCTCCAGTATAGGGGTACACACACTACAGATGCCTTGGATTCACTCTTTGGGCACTAAATTAAAAAATTTCTGGGGAGTCCCCCCACACCCACCCACCCCTCCTACCCCACAATGGCCAAGGCCTTTCAAATATCTCTCTTGCTTGGTGCCTCTACTATAGAATCCTGACTACACACATGCTTACAATGATGCAGGGAGATGTAACAGCTTGAGGGATCTATCATGTTTTAATACTGGGGACTCCAACAAAAATACTTTACACAAGCACAGGGTTTCTCTTGTCACTGATATAAGTATAATGTGGGCATATTTAAACATATTTTCCCCTGTAAATTGAATGGATTTTTTCACTAGTGATTGCTTGTTATATTTAGATTAATTTTTCATCAACTCTAGTTCATGGCTGCTTTACAGCAGCCATGACTAGATTTGATGAAAAAATATCTTGAAAATACTCGGCGGGTTAAGAGGTAAGGTCACTTTCAGCATCTAAGGGTACATCAAGACCAGAAATCTGGTTTTGCCAATCGTTTATACCTTTGCTGCCCATATTTGAGGACATCTACCCCAGGCATTGATTACCAGGTTCTGTTGTATCAGTAGAGCAGAATAGGAGACTACAGTAAAAAAACACTCCTCCTTTTGCCAGCATTCCCATAAGGGCCCACTTAATTGTAGACTTCTTAGTAGAATAACTCTGTTAATCTGTGTTAATTGCAAAAACTAAATTTAATTGTCTTTTGGTTATAGAGTAAATGCCTGTTAATTGAACAAAGAATGTGGTGATCTGTCTAAAAAATCTACTAACAACTCACAAATTTCCAGGTGTTTAGTGCAGTGCTGTCGATTTGAGAAGTATTATCGCACTCGTGCTTCTTTGCACTCTTAAATTGGCAACAAGAAGCTCTCTTTTTCACACTCCTCAAATTTTCTAGAAAATAGATTATTAAATTAGTATTACCGGGCAAAGATCCAAGATACAATTACACTGATTAAAACACACATAACTGCGAACTGTCATATCATTTTAATTAACACTGACAGCTGAAGTACATCTACATAAGTTCGTGATTTTTTGACACGTTCTTGTTTTAGATAAATGTTGCAGTAATAAGATTGGTTAGAAAACCAAATGTCACATAATGATATTTACTAATGAATGAAGTTTTAAAATTCGCATTACGTGGTGCACATACTGACTAAATAAATCACACCATTTGGTCAAGCAATGCATTTAATATTCAATGAGACTGTTGTTTATAGTTTGCTAGCTTTTCATTGGGGGTTGATTAAGTTATGTCGGCCCTGGAACAATCGTATTATCAGAGCATGTTGCATTTCTTCAATCACCTGTTTTCTGCTTTCAAAGTCTGTTTTTTCAGCACAATAACAAAGGGCAGACATTTCTTATTAGACTACAATATACATCTTATGGGCAAGAGAATTTGGGGGGAAAGTTCTATTCTGCTTCATTTCTATTCGATAAATACTTTTCCTTCATGACAATTCACTCCTCTGAACACTGCTGTCATTTCCACCAAGCACAGTTATGCTGGCTTCTATTGAAACGCTTAACAGATCGAACCTAGCGCACCTTCATGCTGAAACCTTTCTTATTATGAGAACACCTTGGTTAACTTTCTAAAGTGAAGGAATGCATGCTCTGCATTGGGCTGGTTTGGGGTTCCAGTGATTTAAACATCCCCCAGAAAGCTTAAAGAGACAAATCTCCCCAATCTTGAATTCCTTCTTTCCTAAATCTTTGTAAAGGCTATCATATTTGAACATCTCCAATGTCGCTATTCCAATTGCCGAGGGACACGTGATTTTCATCAGCATATTTTTTGCCTTGGCTTAGTATAAAGTCATGAATCAAAATATTGATGAATTTCTTCTAGATACTACAGTAACGTAAATTCTAATCAAAAAGATTATGAAAAATATTTTCACTCTTCTTATAAAATTAAGAAGGAGTACAATCACTCTTTTTGCAATTTTTATAAGTGTTGTTTTCAGCTCTCCTCGTATTTTCAAATCAACAGCACTGTTAGAGGGCTTCACTGACACCTTTGGCCTGGGTACTTCTAAAATAGGCCTTTAATGTATATTTTTTTTGACAGAGCTCCAAGAGCTCAGCCAAACTCAAAATAATAGAATACTCAAGTTTGTCACTGAAATGTTTGGAAATGACAGTGTCCTAGTGAACTGAAAATCTCTGTTAATTGAATGCTATTTACTGGCAAAGTGGTTTTGCTTAACAGTATTCCACTAATTTAGTTCTGAAGTTCAGTGAAAGCCTGCCTGTTAACCCTTTACCCAATGAATCGGCTGCATCCGCCTGCGTAATTTTCAAATTAAGCATTAGAAAAAAATTTTTTTTTTCAAGAAATGTCAACAAAACCATGTTGTGTGACCCCCTCATTGGATCGAGCTCATTGAGCTCATTCCAGTGAGGGGGTCACATGATATGGTTTTGTTGAATGTTTTTGAAAATCTTTAAAAAACAATAATTAAAATAATAAATTTTGATATCCAGTGCGTTGGGGTAAAGGGTTAATTGAATAACCACTTTGCCAATTAAAAATGCTCAGTTAACAGGATTATTCGTCAACCCTTTACCTAACATGAAAGGCAGATAATAATTGCAAACAAAATCCTTGAAAAACTAAATCATTTTTTGCGTAAAAACATAGCTTATGACCCTTCATTGGAACAAGCTCAATTAGCTTGTTCCAATGATGGCTATAAGCTATGTTTTTGAGGTAAAAAATAATGAAAATTGAAGGGCGAGTTTTGTAATTTATTTATTGGAGTTTAACCCTTTACCCAATGGAGATGATATCAAAATTTTATTATTTTAAATATCATTTTTTCAAATTTTTCAAAAATTTTCAACCAAACTATATCATGTGACCCCTCATTGGAACGAGCTCGATGAGCTCATTCCAACTAGGGGTCACATGATATGGTTTTGTTGAAAGTTTTCGAAAAATAATATTTTTTCTACTACTGAATTTGCATATTACGTGGGCGGATGCGGGCTATTCGTTGGGTAAAGGGTTAATGACACTTTCGACAGCCAGGGTCACTTCATGACGGACAGTTTTATAGGTGGAGGAAGTACCCAGAGTGAATCACCAAGCAAGTTGAAACGGTGAGCAACTGTCACACTCCCCAACTTACTAACTTCACACAAGCAGGGTTAGCATTGGTTGAAGACAGGTGCACCTTCGACGTGTGTTACGCCTTTGTACACAGCATCATCGTGCCCCCAAGTGGGCAATCAGGATTAAGTGATTTTTGTGTATAGCGCTGCCTAGTTTTGGTTTTTACATTGGGTAAAGGGTTAAACAGGAATGTGGTGATTTTCCGGTCCATTAGGGATAAATTGAGCATTTATTCTAGTATATCTTTTTGGACAGAGCTTATGGAACTCTTGTCCAACAAGGTACAATAGGTTAAATGTGTAGATTGGATTTACTGAGGCAAAATAGGCCTATAAACATGGAGAATTTGATTTGGTGATGGTCAAGTAACTCTTTGGTGAATCCACTGAGTTAACTGGAGTTTACACAATAACCTATATGCAATTAACAGGTCAAATCTTTTCTGAAGGGGTGGAAAATGGTTTGGTGCTTTAAAATTATATGCAAATTAACAGGGTTACTCAATAAAAAGATATCCAATTAAGTGGGTTCTTCTCAACCAGATTCTTTGATTATATATATCTTTTACTTTTGCTGCAGATAGTAGCTGCTGATGCAAGAAATCATGGAAACAGTGAACACAGTGATGAAATGAACTATTTTGTGATGAGAGATGACACTCTTCAGTTAATCGATCAGCTTGAACTGGACAAAGTTGTTCTTATTGGTCACAGCATGGGAGGAAAATCTGCCATGGTAACAGCATTGACTCAGGTGATAAAAGTTTTCTTCAGTGCTTGATTCAAATCAGTTGCAAGGAAGGAAATTCTCTGTATTTTCACAAGACTTATTTTAAGTTTTCTTCTGAATCAATACATGGCTCATATCACTTGTGAGGAAGGAAATTCTATGGATTTTCAAACCACTTTTCCATGACTATTTAACCCTTTACCTAACATGAAAAGCTTGTTGAGCTCGTTCCAACGAGGGGTCATAACCTATGTTTTTGAGACAAAAAATGAAAAAATAATGAAAATTAATTGGCGATTTTTAAGAATTGCGCTGGCCGATTTTGGCCATTATGTTGGGTAAAGGGTTAAAAGACCAAAGTCAGTTGTACAGAATGGGGAGAGTTATTTCTAAAACAGAGGGCAGAGTTTTCACCTCATAATTATACCCCCTGCAATGAATTGTGGGGGCATATACTGGAATCATCTTGTTCATCCATCTGTCCATCCGTCCATATACATAAGTTTGTCTGGAGATTTTCTGATGTTTATAGGTCAATCTCTTTGAAACTTTGTGTACATGCCCCTTTTCAATTTTGAATAATATGCTGCTAGGTCTAAATTTTGTCTGATGTTGAGAGGACAGTCCCTTCAAAACTTGGTAATGCATGTTCACCACCATGGGAACCTGTGTACCTGTGATTATAGCACCTCTCGGACTATGTTTACCATAGTTATGCCCCTTTTTGACTTAGAATAATTTGCTGCTAGGTCTAAATTTTGTCCGGAGAGACTTAGAATAATTTTCTGCTAGGTCTAAATTTTGTCCGGACATTTTCTCTGATGTTTAGAGGCCAATCCTGTCGAAACTTGGTATGCATGTTTACCACCATGGGAACCTGTAAATTTTATAACGATTGCTTTATTGGTCTGCCAATCATTGTGGTGAGGTGTATTGATAGACCAATCCAGTAACAGTCACTTCCCTAGTTAATTCTCATTTCTGAAAAAAGGCACAATTATCAAACTTTCAGAGAAGCTTGCAAATTGGCAGTGTGATGGTCAGTGACTGGCACAATTTAATTATTTAACAGGAACCAATTCACTTGTGTCTGACATAATGACCAGTACAATTAGTGATGGGCAATATACCAAAATGTATCATGGGTATACCGAAAAACAAAATGGAACCCATCATTGAATACTGAAACTTGTTTCATACATTCGCTACTTATAAGGCCTCGTTGAGGCTAGGGCTGCACAATATTCAAAATGAATACAGGTATCGGTATTCAAAAACATACCACGGTATACCTGTTTATCGAAAACTACTCAGATATGAACATAGGTACCACAATCGAGACTTAAGGCATCACGGTCGGAACGAAGCAGCATGCCTTGATGATATGGTTTGAAAAACATTTACCCAACGCATACGATATCAAAATTTAGTATTTTAAAAATCAGTTTATCAGATTTTCACCCAAAACTTCTGCAAAAAAATATCCTGTGATCCCTCATTGGAACGAGCTCGTTCCAATGAGAGGGTCACATGATATAGTTTTGTAGAAATTTTTGAAAATTATTTTTTCATCTAGGGAATTTGTATATTACATGGGCACATGCAGACGATTCCGTGGTAAAGGGACAATATTATTCATTCGGGGCAACAGTTAAAAAACTCAAGCCATCTTGAAAATTAAATTGTGGATAAATAAATAATGACTATAAATTGATATTTTTGTAACTACACCGGTATTCAATCGATATTGGTTTGAATACCGGTATATATCGGTTTATCCAGCCCTAGTTGAGGCTTGATGGCAATTGGAGGGTTCATTTTCATGAAAGAGGTGACTGATTTTCTTTTCGGTTTTGTTAACTGTTAATTACCCTGGAAACTATCCTGAATTCACCAAGACTATGACCTGGACATGTCCAGTTGTGTAGCAGTCAGTGATCTCAAGTCTAGTTTTGGCTGCCTTTATAGGCAGCCAAGGCTTGACTGGAAATCACTTCTCAGGTGATTTATCTATTGTCAACAGGACCTCCTAATGATGGAAAGTTAACGGCACATGTACTGAGATCGCAAAAACCTGAAATAGGCCTTTAAAGGTTAAGGTGTGTTTGGAACATGTCACAAAATTACTGTAGATATGATTATGTTGGCAAAAAAATGCTGATGTTGAGGTCATTAGCAGTGGCATTTGTGGTACTATAGTAAAGCGATGAAAGAACAACTTATTCTGTATTTTCCTGGTGTAAATTCTTTTTGGTACTATCAGCAAATTTCAGTCAATTCAGATATTGAATACTGAATTGATACTGCGGTATACACCTCTAAAAATACCGAAACTGATACCAAACTCAAAATTCACTAGCAGTCTGTTATGGTCAATGACTGGCACAATTTAAATATTTAACAGGTACCAATTCACTTGTGCCTGATATAATGACCAATATAATTTCTGGAAATTTGATGTATGTTTATATAATTTTTGTTAGCTTCACCAAATTCTTGACTTATTATCATGAGTATAGCATGCTCTATGTACAAAAATATACACAGGTTTCTCTGAGTAATGGTACACCATACTATTGCATTGTAATCCTTGTGTAAGGTACCAAATACAGGATGACAGGCACAAAACTGTTGGTACCTATCACCATGACGACTAAAAACCCCTCCCCTCCCCTCCCTTTTTGTTTTGTTTATTTTGGGGTGGGTGAGGGTATTTTAATAGTATCCACATCCAAGCCTGGAAATAAGCTGTCATTTGCAGATACTATTCCATACAGTGAGCTAGAATCCCCCAATTTATCCTCTGGGTACCTCTTTTCGATTTAGGCCTGAGACCTTGATTCAGCCTGAGGTTCACAGAGGGCAAATGTAGTAATGCTACCCTGCTGCACAGGGTAGCATCACCAAATTAACTCTCTCGGGACCTCATTCTGCAGATGAGTCTGCATATTTCCAGGCTTGTTCACATCTGAACATCAGTGCTATTATATTGGTATCTATGTATTCTATTTCCACTTTTACAGCCAGAGAGATTGTCAGCATTGATAGTAGTTGATGTATCACCACGCATCAGCCCTTCTGTATCCAATATTACAAGTATCATCTCAGCAATGAAGAACTTGAACTTAGACCGTAAAGTTCCTTTGCCAAGCTTTAGAAGGTGGGCAGATACACAGCTGTACAGAACAGTAAAAGTAAGAAAAGTGACCTATTGTTATGGACACAATAAACTTTTGTGAAATAAATTCTTTTGATATTCATTTCCTCAAGATGTAAATTTCCCACATTAAATGTAAGAAAAGGAAAAGGAGATGATATGTCTCTCTGTAATAAAAGATTTTCACCTAGATATTTATTTATTTATTGGTGTTTAAGGTCACATATCACATACTTCTGCACAATGACTAATCGTGACTGTGACTGTCTTACAGGTGGAGGAAGCCGGAGAGAACCAACAAGCATCGATGAGCAACTGTCAGCTCCTCAACATTCTCTGTTCAAGCTGTGCTCCAGCAGGGTTACATCGGTTGAAGACATGTGCACCATCGACAGGCAGTATGCCTTAGGACACGGTGTCATCGTGCCCCCATGCAGGCAACCGGGATAAAGTGCCTTTCCCAAGGACACAATGCGGGTCGTCCCGCTAGGGATTGAACTTGGGACCTCTAGCATAGAAGTTCAAGTCTACCACTGAGCCACCGCGCTTCCTTTCACCCAGATGATTTTAATATCTTGGGATCAAATATATTTGAAGAAAACTACGAGTTTGCACCTGGGCTACGATGATGGTAAGAATGAAATAAATTCAAAGTCCATAAAGAGCAATAACTCTTGACAAAAATGCTTTGAATAACACCTGCATTGAACATGGAGCTGGACAGCAATATAATACACTTGCAGTATGTGGAGAGTGGATTGTAACTAAATCACCTGTGGAGTGGAGTTGTCACCCAAAGTATCACTTTCAAATTCTGTACATATGGACAAAAAACCAAGCAATGTTTCAGCCAATGGACATCCAGGTTTAACCCGGAGGTCCATTGGCTGGAACTTTGCTTGTTTTCTAGTGCTTGTTGTGCTTTGTAACAAATTTGCAATTATTACTTGGGTGGAATCTCCACTCTATGGGTGATATAGTGATAATACACTTTCCATGTACTGTATGTAATCGTATTCTTTATACATTGACAAGCTGAACCCACGGCACCAAATAACTAGCAAACATCTAGTATAGTAGCAAAAAGTACTCTACACTATAATTTGTGAACAAGAACAGTTGCTCACTGGTTAGAGCATCGGTCTTCAAACAGAGTCAGTGGTTCGATTCCGACAAGTGGTTACTATGTTGTGTCCTCAGGATTTGGCGGGATTTCATGTAGAATCGAATTAAGGGTCGCTGATTTAGTCAATCTGTTTTTGACACTTTCAAGCCATATGCTGAATTGAAGAATGGTTGAAGGAAAGCAGGTTTGATCACGCTACCTAAGACGAAATGGCGTGGGGTGATGTGGACTTTTGCCTCTACTCACATAGAATGTTAATTTTTATCCGTAAGGTCAATCTGTGACTTGCTTTGTCTGTTGACACAACTCTAGTAATTGAATCCCTCAACCCTTTACCCAACGTAATGGCCAAAACCGGCCAGCGCTATTCTAAAAAATCGCCAATTAATTTTAATTATTTTTTCATTTTTTGTCTCAAAAACAAAATGACCCCTCGTTGGGACGAGCTCGTTCCAATGAGGGGTCATAACGTATGTTTTTGAGACAAAAAATTAGTTATTCAAGAATTTTGTTTGCAAGTGTCGTCTGCTTTTCATGTTAGGTAAAGGGTTAACTTAGGCTTTATCATAATGTAGATGCTATAATACCAAATATGATGTCATTCCACCAGGCACAAGTATTTTGAAAGTATTTCAAAAGTTGTCAAGTTTAAAATATCGTTTCTCACAGACTAAAAACTTGTCGGTCACAGACCAATGGAATGACAAACAGACCTACAGACATTGCCAGTTTTTAGCTGCGACAAGCAGCTCTGTATGTGGCAGTGTTGTTTACTTGAATTTACTGTTGCTTTAAACGCAATTTTTAACTGTAGGAGGACCTCCTCTTCGCTAAATTATGCTGCTAAGTGGAAGGTTTTCTATTGGTGGTGTAGGGATCATTCTATGGATATTTATGATCCCTCCATTCCAGACATTGCTAATTGTCTGGTATACTTGTTTGACGGGATCAAACTGCAGCCAATAACCATTAAGGGTTATAGGTCTATGCTATCGGATACCTATGCTCATCATGCTAGCTTACAGATTGGAGCTAATGTCTCTTTAAGTTAGTGAAAAACTTTTCGATAAATAGACAATAGGGGGGGGGGGGGGGGGGGGGAATGCTCCAAAATTCTTTAAAAAATCTTCTTTTCATGAACCAGTGGGTACAATGACTCAATATCTGGTATCGAGTTTCCTTTTGAGGTGTAGAATCAAGTTTTTGGCCCTGCCCAAAATTTCTATTTTCTGAACCGCTGGTCTGATTTGAATGAAATTTGATATGTGGTATTATTGGGTCATAAGTACTTGATTCATGCAAAAAAACATTTCCTGTGTTCTCCATGGGAACCTCAGGAGCTAAAAATAGAAATATTTTCAAATGCCCATATTTCCCAAACCACATAGAACAGAGAACTTTTATTTGGTATGAAGCATCCTAAGACCTAGTAAAATGGAATGGTAAAAACAAAATGCCATCGGTTGGCCATCGGCCATCTGGAGGTGGGGGGGCCTGGGGTCAGATACAAGTGTGTTTGAATTAAGCCCCATGGTTCATATTTGGGCTCGCTACAGGTGCAAGTGTGTTCAAATTAAGCCCCTCGGTTCATATTTGGGCTCGATACAGGAGCCTGAATCTTAACCTAGGGCAATATGAGGACTAAGCTTTAAAAATCATCTTCTTCATCTTCTTCAGATCCACCAGTTATATTCTGTGGTTATTTGGTATACAACATCTCGGTGTGGGGGGGGGGGGGGGGGGGTGGTGTCAAATTCAAGGTTGTTCAAATCAAGTGCCTGGGTTAATATTTGGGCTCTTTATTGGAGCCCAAAGTTTAACTTAGTACAGTATGAGAAAATTTCCTGAAAAATCTTCTTCGGATGAGAACATTGTTTTTGGTAGCAGCTTCCTTGGGCCCAGTGGAATCAGATGGTTAAAAAAAATTGCTATTGATTTTGTCGTGGGGTGTCGTGTGGGGATGTCCATTTTAACACTGTTGACAATGGGAAAATGCTGAGTCATCATCTTTCTTGTACTCCATTAACTAATTTGAAACTTGTCTTCTTTAAAACCACTGGGCCAAATTCATTCATTTATGGCACAGACTATATTTGGATGATACCCTTTCTACTTTGTTCAAATTAAGCTGCTGCAATCTTGGGGCTGGTGGAGTTTACTCTTCTGATTTTTCTCCCAAAAAGTTGCTGTGCCCCTTGGGGTGGGGTTAATGTTCCATAAGCCTAAAATAAGCCACTCGCAATAATGCCTAGATTTCTGGTATGTTGCAGATTCACTTTTTTTTTTAAAGGAACTCAGTATGTCTACATTTTTTTTTTTTTTTTTTGGGGGGGGGGGGGGGAAGGAGGGGGGTAGAGAGAACCACAGGAGTTAAAAACAAACAAACAAATTTTGTTAGCACACTTTTTTGAGACTTCATGGAATAGAGCTTTGTTTTTGCCTAGGAAGCTTTCCTAGGACAATCAGAAATGAATTGCCAAAAAAGTTGCCTTCGGTTGTATTACAGCAAATCAAACAAGAGGCCCCATGGGGCCTGAGGCGCTTACTTGACCAAAGTTGTTTAAAGAAGGATTTAATTACCACTATGGCTAGTTAACACAACAGAGGAATGGAAGTTATTTAATTATTTATAACTCTGCTGTCCATGCCAGATGATTCTTTTCTAGTATTGGGATATTTATTTATTTATTTATTTATTGGTGTTTAAGGACATATACTTATGCACAATGGCCAGTTTTATGTGTGGAGAAAGCTGGAGTACCCGGAGAGAACCACCGAGCACCAACGAGCAACTGTCAGCTCCTCAACATTCTCTGTTCAAGCTCCGCTCAATCAGGGTTACAGCGGTTGAAGACGTGTACCATTGACGTGCAGTACGCCTTAGTGCACAGCATCATCGTGCCCCCATGTAGGCAACCGGGATAAAGTGTCTTGCCCAAGGACACAACGTGGGTCATCCCGGATAGGATTGAATTCGGGACCTCTAGCATAGAAGTCCTAACGTCTCCCACTGAGCCACCGCGCTTCCCTAGTATTGGGCTACTACCACAGAAATAATGCCAAGATTTTCAGCAATGGAAAACTACAGGCTCTAAAGAGCCTGTAATCGCTCACATGGCAGAACTACATATAAAAATGTGATTTCCCATAGGGATTCCAAGGTAACTATGAGCCACAATTGTGGCCATGTTTGCAACATTACATCAACATTACAGGAGGATCATTGTTAGGTGTCCCAGTCCTCTCAATCATGTGAGGTTTCAAAACATTTGACCTTGTAGTTTCAGAGGAAAAGAGTTTTCAAAATCGACCAATCAGAATCAAAGAATGCCTCTGGGCCACGTTTTTCATCAACAGGAATAAAATGAGTAACAGTAGTAGAGAACATCTCATAGACCATGCCTGCCAAGTTAAGTTCACATTGGCTTAGTAGTTCCAGAGAAGATGAAAATGTGATTTCCCATACGGTTTCTATAGTAACTATAAGCTGTAATTGCAGCCATATTTGCAACCCGATCAAGATTAAATGAGGATCATTGGTGGAGGATGCCCCAGGCATCAGGCATGTGATGTTTCGAAACATTTGGCCTTGTGGTTTTCAGAGAAGATTTTTGAAAATCCACCAATCAGAATCAAAGAATGTCTCTGGCGGCCATGTTTTCCATCCCACGGGAACAAAATGATGAATGTTTGTAGAGTACCTCCCATAGACCATTCCT
This sequence comes from Pictodentalium vernedei, assembly GCA_031216915.1. Taxonomy (NCBI): domain Eukaryota; kingdom Metazoa; phylum Mollusca; class Scaphopoda; order Dentaliida; family Dentaliidae; genus Pictodentalium; species Pictodentalium vernedei. The sequence continues at coordinate 100,561,141 of CM062294.1, forward strand.
GTCACATTTGGTTCACGGCAGCTCAGTAGTTCCAGAGAAGCTCATGAAAATGTTTTTCCCATAGGGTTTCTATAGTAACTACAAGCCACAATTGCAGCCATGTTTGCAGCCCAATCAACATTAAATGAGGATCGTTGGTACAGGTTGTTCCAGTCATCAGGCACATGAAGTTTCAAAATATTTAACCTTGTAGTTTCAAAGAAGATTTCTTGAAAATCCACACCTTTATGAATTCTGTTTAAAAAGAAAAACAGTAAAAGAAGGTTAAAGAATATTTTTAAAATTACAAATTTTTCAGACAGTACTCTCTTTCAGATAGCTTTGGATAGGTAAAGGGTTACAGGAAACACAACATTTTATTCAAATAATTTGTCATATCTTAAATGATATCAAAATTGACTGGTCAGCTTTATTCAAAATAAACAAAAAACTACCAGGTTTTCCAAACACCTGTCATCAATCAGTATTTCTGATAAGAATCTTGAGAGTAAATTATTACCTTAATTGTAGCTGCAAACTTGTTTACAGTACAAGTTAAAATAAGTTGTAGGATAACCACTATAATCTATGTATCTTTCTCTTCCTATACTGATAAGACCAGAAGCTGTCATCATTTTCTGGAAACCTCTCACTGATATCTTTCCAGAAAATAATGTCAGCTTCTGATCTTATTAGTGCAGGAGCAGCAGTATACTTAGTTTATTGCAGTCATGCTACAACTTTTTTTGACTTGTACTGCATACACAATATTTTTTGTGGTTTTTCCCAGTTCTCAGTGGAGAAAACTGGAACCAACACTTACCAGATTCTCAAAAACAAGTATTTTGCTGACAGAATTGATCTTCATGCAAACAGGAGAGGCATTGGGTTAAGAATTAGAATATAGCTCTGGCGGCCACGTATTTCCATCCTCTCATAGACCATTCCTGTCAAGTTTTGGTTCACATCAGCTCAGTAGTTCCAGATGAGAGGAAAATGTGATTTCCCATAGGGTTTCTGTGGTAACTATAAGCCACAACTTGTGGCCATGTTTCCAACCCAATCAACATTAAATGAGGATCTATGGTAGAGGGGACATCGACCATGTGAAGTTTCAAAACATTTGGCCTTGTGGTTTCAGAGGGAAAGATTTTTAGCTCAACTTGACAAAGTCAGGCTGAGCTATTGCCATCACTTCTCGTCCGTCGGTGTACGTACGTCCACAGTTTCCTTTGGCACACTGCACAGGTCGCGTTTATGATCAGATTGCTTTGAAACTCGGTATGCTTGTTTGGGGTGTCCTCTAGTTGGGAGCTATTGATTTTCTTCCATTTCCATCAAAAAATGTTGCCGATCGCAACGACCTTCGATGAACTTAGTGCAGTTATGCATCAATATTTCCCTTTGGCACACCCTGCAGTGCACATTTTTGATTGGATAGCTTTGAAACTTGGTATGCTTGTTTGGGGTGACCTCTAGATGGCAGCTATTGATTTTCTTCCATTTCCTACATAAAATGTTGCCACTGGCAACGTTCTTAGAACTTAGTTAAGTCAGACCTCATTATTTCTCTTTGGCACACCCAACAAGGCACATTTATAATCGGATTGCTTTGAAACCTGGCATTCTTGTTTGGGGTGACATCTAGATGGGAGCTATTGATTTTCTTCCATTTCTGTCAAAAGATGATGCCGCTGTCAAAATTATTAGAACTTAGAACTTAGATAAGTCAGACCTCAGTATTTCCCTTTGGCACTCCCTACAGGGCACATTTATGATCGGATTGCTTTGAAACCTGGCATGCTTGTTTGGGATGACCTCTAGATAGGAACTATTGATTTTCTTCCTTGTCCATCAAAAAATGTTGCTGTTGGCAACGACCTTTGATGAACTTTGTGCAGTTATGCATCAATATTTCCTTTTGGCACACCCTGCAGGGCTCATTTATGATTGGATGACATTGAAACTTGGTATGCTTGTTTGGGGTGACCTCTAGATAGGCACTATTGATTTTCTTCCTTGTCTGTCAGAAAATGTTGCTGTTGGCTACGACCTTTGATGAACTTAGTGCAGTTATGCATCAATATTTCCCTTTGATACACCCTGCAAGGCACATTTATGATTGGATCGCTTGGAAACTTGGTGTGCTTGTGCAGGGTGACATCTACATGGGAGCTATTGATTTTCTTCCATTTCTGTCGAAAAAGGGCAATGACCTTTGAACTTAGTTTAGTTAGACCTCAGCATTGCACTTTGACACACCCTTCAGGGCACATTTGTGAGCAGATCACTTTGAAACTTGGTATGTGTGTTTGGGGTGACCTCTAGATGTGAGCTATTGATTTTTTTTCATTTCCATGAAAAATTATTGTCGTTATAACCAGCCTTTGAACTTACTGCATTTGTGCAGTATCCCTTTTGCACTCTCTGCAGGGTATATTTATGAATTTCCATAAGAAAGAAAAAAAAACATTGCCACAAGCAATGACCTTCAAACTTGAGCATTTGTGCAATAACATCTTTCTTTGGCATGCCTCAGAGGGCACATTCATTATCAGGTTGTATTGAAACTTTGTATGCTTATGCATGGTGACAAAGATATGAGCTATAGATTTTCTTTTAATTTCCATCGAAAACGTTTGCTGTTAGCAACAATCTTTGAATTTATTGCATTTGTACATCAACATTCTTCTTTGACATGGCCTACAGGGCACATTTATCGTAGGATTGGTTTTGAACTTGGTGTGCTCATTAGGCGAGACCTCTAGATAAGAGCTGTTGATTAGTATTCATTTCTGTGAAAAAAGTTGCTGTTTACAATAACCTCTGAACTTACTGCATTTGTGTATCAACATTCTTCCTTTTGCCAGCCTTACAGTTTACATTAAAAAATGCATGGATTACTCTGACGTGTACACACAATGCTGTTATGTTGAAGTTTCACCAAATAACATTGCTACCAATGATCTTCAGTTTTGCCATTTCACTTATACCAAGTTCAAGTTTGTCTAGTTGAGCTACAGTGTCATTGCCACTTTCATTTCAAAATCTACCAATCAGAATCAAAGAATGCTTCTGACAGCCATGTTTTTCGATGCACGGTAACAAAATGAGGAGCGTGTGTAGAGGACCTCCCATAGACTATCCCTGCCAGGTTTGGTTCACGTCGACTCAGTAGTTCCAGAAAAGAAGATGAAAATGTGATTTCCCATAGGGTTTCTATAGTAATTATAAGCCGCAATTTCAGCCATGTTTGCAACCCGATTTACATTAAATGGGGACCATCGGTAGAGGGTGTCCCAGTCATCAACCATGCAGAGATGTTGTATATCAAATATGAAAGCATTCTGACTGGTGGATCTGAAGAAGATTTTTAAAGAAATTTCCTCATATTGAATTAAATTTCAGGCTACCATAGGGAGCCCAAATATTAACCCAGTGTCCAGAATTGATCAAACTTCATTCTGACCTCTTAGATATGTTGTATTCCAAATATGAAAGGATTCTGAATGGTGAATCTGAAAAAGATTTTAAAAGAAATTCCCTCAAACTGCACTAAGTTAAAATTTGGACTCCCATAGGGAACACAAATATTAACCCAGGAACTCGATTTGGAAAAACTTGAATCTGACCCCCCAAGAGATGTTGTATACCAAACATGAACACATTCTGACTGGTGGATCTGAAAAAGATTTTTAAAGAAACTTCCTCAAATTGCACTAAGTAAACATATGGGCTACCACAGGGAGCCCAAACATTAACCCAGGCACAAACTGGAATCTGATCCCCCAGGAGATGTTGTATACCAAATATGAAAGGATTCTGACTGGTGAATCTGAAGATTTTTAAAGAAATTCCCTCATATTGCTCTAAGTTAAAATTTGGGCTCCCATAGGAAGCCAAAATATTAACCCAGGAACTCAATTTGAACAAATTTGAATCTGACCCCTCTAGAGATGTTGAAAATCAAATATGAAAGGATTCTGACAGATAAATCTGAAGAAGATTTTTAAAGAAATTCCTGCATATTGCACTAAGTTAACATTTGGGCTCCCATAGGAAGCCCATATATTAACCCAGGAACTTGCTTTGAACAAATTTGAATCTACCCCGCACCCCCCTCCCTCTCCCTATGGATGCTGTATACCAAATATCAAACAAAAGATTCTGATCAGTGGTTTTGGAGAAAAATTAATAAAAAATTTTTTGGCAAATATGCTGACTCAGCATTTTTTTGATGCACCCCCCCCCCCCCCCACCCCTACAGAACACCCTGACACAACCGATGGCAATTTTTTTTATCATTCAATTCTATTGGTCCGAAGGATGCTTCATACCAAATAACAGTTCTCTGTTTCATGTGGTATGGAAAATGTGGGCATTCCAAAATATTTCTATTTTTAGCTCCTGGGGTTTCCATGGGGACACAAGGAAAGTACTTATGACTCAATAATACCACAGACCAATTTTGGTTCAAATCGGACCACCGTTAAGAAAATAGAAATTTTGGGTGGGGGTCAAAAATCTTGCCCCAACCATTACAAAGGCAAATATTGCTCCATGGACTTTGTTTGAACAAACTTGATTCTACACCTCAAAAGGAAGCTACATACCAAATATCAAGTCACTGTACCCTTTGGTTCATGAGAAGATTTTCAAAGAAATTTGGAGTATATTCTCGTACCTCCTCCCTATGGGACTGGGTTCCCCATTGACTTGAAAAAAAACCCCCAAAATTGCTCTTGCTACCTGTCACTTACTGACGTACTCATCTCTTTTGACAACTTGAGCCAGGTGATCATTTTAGGCTCACTTGCGCCTCTGGTTTTTTTATTTATACTTTTAAGAGTTCTAGTTGTGGGTGTCCAGAGATTATTAATGACCTCAGCTGTATGAAGCTGAAAATTCAATCAAATTAATAGTACAGTGGAGCCCATGTAATTGGGTATCTCTTAACTGAATAACCATGTTAACTGAATATAATTTCCCAACACAAAACCATTTACCATACCTCCAGTACAAATTTGACCTGTTTAATTGAATATATGTTATAGAGTAAACTGCTGTTAATTGAATAAAAAAATCTTGTAACCTGTCGAGAAATTACCCTGACTCTTCCCAGTTTTCCTTTGTTTATAGACCTATTTGGCCTCAGAACATCCGATACAGGCATTTTAATCTTATATCTTGTTTGACAGAGCTCATGGAGCTCTGTCCAACAAGATATAATAGAATAAATGCTAAGTTTATCTCTTGAATACAGGAAAGTGACACAATCCCTGTTAATTGAATACTCCTGTTAATTGAATAATTTTCATTGGCAAAGTGGCTATTCAATTAACAGGATTTCACTGTACCTTTCTTTTTCAGGATTCTAATACAAGGCACTTTCTATCTACCAATCTAATTACAAGAAAAGGCAGAAAAATATGGCGAATCAACCTCAACTCGATAGAGAAAAATATTGGAGAAATTATGGAATTTCCTTATTTTGAAAACTCCTATCAAGGGCCAACACTGTTCATAGGTGGAGAAAATTCATCATACATAAGGTACCTATATATAGGCTTGACATAAATTTTGCATGGTCATTTATGTATGAAGTCTTGTTCAGTTAACCCTTTGAACTCTGGTGGTATCTTCCATGTCAGTTCAATGGCTGCTATTCGAAGAGTCCATGTTCAGTATTTGGGGGAAGACAAATTAATATTTTCAACAAGCAGCCTTGGGGCTGCACTCGGGACCTGCAAATTGCTGATTTTGATTGAATCGAATCGAATTGTGAAAACGAATCAAGTTGTGAAAACGAATCAAATTTCAAATCGAAATTAATTTCAAATCGAACTTCAAATCGAATCACAGTTAATGGATAAGTCATCAAAAGAAAAGTTCCCCTTGAAACTGCTGCCCAGCGGGAGACATGAATTCACTAAATTGATAAATTTGTCCCTTGAGTGCAAGAAGGCTTTGCAATGCTTTAGCACTGCAAAGCCTTCTTGCTCTCAAGGGATGAAATACACCACCACCCATGCTATTCCATAGATTATGAGGCCTAAAACTTGAACCAAGAACATGAACTTTGATGGCAAAGAAATAATTTCAGAAATAAAAAATAAAATAAAAAAACGCTCGCCCGTATGCAATTTTACAAATAATGGCCTGAGAAACAGAAGATCTACTTTGTGTGGCCTAAGACATATTACATTATACTGATGTGAAAAGTCTTAACCAACCTGTAAAGCTTGTGATTGGAAGTTAATGAAACCTTGGAAGTGATGTCCAGATAATATGGTGGTCTGTGTATGGTACTGGGAGAGTCTGACTTTGTAGAGTTGCAAAAGAAGTAATGATGAAGACATATTCTGGTCTCACAATGATATCAAAGATACACAAGAAGTTTCGTGAAGATCGGTTCATAAATACAGCTTTTAGTCCAAGGTGCGTTGATGCATGGGCAAATGGATAGGCAGACGGACAGATTTTCGGTACAAAATTTCCCACATTTGAACTTGACCTAGGTATTGATGAAAGTAAACCATATATGAAATTTCATTGAAATCGGTTGACTCTGGGAAAGTTCGAGTCTGGAAACCATCAGCCAATCAAATTTAAGCAACCTAATTAAATATGCGCAGAAAATGCCCATGTTTGAACTTGGACCCACAATTGATGAAAGTGATCTACTACCCAAATTCCATCGAAATCGACTGACTGTAAGGAAAGTTAGAGTCTGGAAACGAAAAACATGGAAGGTGTGCGCTTACTGTGTATTAGTTGTTGCACTGAATAAATCAAAGTTTCCCTAATTTGCCTAATTTTTGCACGAGAACAAAACCTGTATTGTATGTGATGTATTGCATGTTTCTAAACATTCATACAAAAATTTATTCAAATCCGAACTTTCATATAGAAGTTCCGTACAAAAAAATGATTACACCCAATTTCAGAACAAAATGGCCACTGGCAGCCATCTTGAATTTTGGACCAAACCTCAAAACAATGATAACAAAGATACCCAAGAAGTTTCGTGAAGATCGGTTCATGAATACGGCTTTTAGTCCGAGGTGCGTTGACGCACGGGGCAGACAGACAGACAGATGGACAGATTTTCGGTATGAAATTTCCCACATTCGAACTTGACCTAGGTATTGATAAAAGTAATCCATATATGAAATTTCATCGAAATCGGTTGATTTTAAGGAATGTTAGAGTCTGGAAAACGTCAGCCAATCAAATTTCATCAACCTAATTAAATATACCCATATTCAAACATGGATCCACAATTGATGAAAGTGATCTACAACCCAAATTTCATCGAAATCCGGTCACTGTAAGGAAAGTTGAGTCTGGAAACGAAAAACATGGAAAGACATCCAAATTTAATATCTCCCGTTTTTTTCAAAAAGCGGGAGACAATAACCCCAATTATTAAAAGACACACAGTTATGTCAAGTGCATTTTTCGCCTCACCACTTCCCACACTATAAATTGAGATATAAACCAATATACTAGCTATTGATTGAAACTATTCGAATTGTTGACTATTAGCATCAAAACAGCAGAAATAAACATTTTAAACGAACTTGGCTGATACCTCACTTTTATCAGATTTTCTTGGAAAAAAACTTGTCACTGGTCATAATGCACAACAGTTGTAGCAGTAATAGTGTTTGTAGCAATGTAGCAAGAGCTTGTGAAAAATAAAACTTTCAGGTCCACACTCATGAGATAATTCCCGATATTCACTAAAGCAGCGTAGATATCCTCTATGATAAAAAAAACTATTTACTGAGGTCAATAAATACTGCTCCAGGATTCCCACAGGAGCCTTGCTGAAATAATTTGATTTTTTCCTCATGAACTGTTAAGTTGACAGGAGCAACAGTTTTATCAAATTCCACGAAACTTTGTTTTTTTCCCTTCCAAACAATAGCTTGTTTCATTGGGGCTCATTCCATCAAAAGGGACGACTTGCATGTTTAGAGATGGAGCAAATTGTCTGACTCACAAGAGGTTCCAAATTGAACTTGTTCATTTTGCATCATTAATGCTTCTAGTTGTGCTAGGCATTTCATCTGATTTGATAGATATCAAGCTGTGTATTCACCAAATGTGTACGTCAGCTCGTGCATCAAATGTATTTGCCAAAGCATTTTCCAAGTACAGTAGAACCCACATAATTGAATATCTCTTAACTGAATAACCCAGTTAATTGAATATAATTTCCCAACACAAAACCATGTACCATACCTCCAGTACAAATTCGACCTGTTAATTGAATATAGGTTGTAGAGTAATCTCCTGTTAATTGAATAAAAAATCTTCTAACCTGTCGAGAAATTACCCTGACTCTCCACAGTTTTTCTTTGTTTATAGACCTATTTGGCCTCAGTACATCCTATACAGGCATTTAATCTATTATATCTTGTTTGACAGAGCTCATGGAGCTCTGTCAAACAAGATATAATAGAATAAATGCTAAATTTATCTCTATAACACAGGAAAGTGACACAATCCCTGTTAATTGAATACTCCTGTTAATTGAATAATTTTCATTGGCAGAGTGGCTATTCAATTAATGGTTCCACTGTACATTCGCTAAGTATTTGTGATATTGTTTGTTAAAGCCTGAAACTATGAGCAGTATTGCCTCTGTTAATTGAATAGCCACACTGCCAAGAAAAATTATTCAATTAACAGGGATCTGTACACTTTCTTGTATGCTAGAGATAAACTGAGGATTTACTCTCATGGAGCTCTGTCAAACAAGATATAATAGATTAAATGACAGTATTGGATATACTGAGGCCAAATAGGTCTATAGACAAGGGGAATTTGATGATTTTCAGGCACATTTCTCAACATATAAAAATTTTTATTCAATTAACAGGAGTTTGCTCAAAAAACCTATATTCACTTGACAGGTCAAATTTGTACTGAAGGTATGGTAAAGGTTTTGTGTTTGTAAGTTATATTCAATTAACAGGGTTATTCATTTAAGATTAAGTGGGCTCCACTGTATCTCCACATTTGATCTGGGATGTTTTAGGCCATTTAGCATAGCTCTGGCAATAAAACAGTGACAGAAAGATGAGGGTGGAGTAGGGTCCTGCGAATATTCGAGATTCGATTCGATATCGATACCATACGTATGCTTCAAGATCGATCCCGAATCAGTCTCAGGATTCGATGTTTTCGAATCTCTCGTACTAACTTCAATTTGTTACATTTCCAACAAAAATAGGATAAAACTGTCATTAGAAAATTCATTCATGTAGGCTCAATTCCTATTTATTTGAGTAACTGACAATGTTTAATTGTTAGGTAAGGTGTGAATTTGGCCCAGAACATTATCCATAGTTTTGGTTTTTGAAGGCTTAACTTGTTACTATTCACGTTCTTAAGAACGTGAATAGTAACAAGTTAGGCCTTCAAAAACTAAAACTATGGACCATAGGCCTAGCTGTTTCAGCGACGGTGCTACAGAGAATATTTAGTTATTGGTGTTTAAGGTGTTCACTCCGTCGCACAAGGGTCATCACAGTGTTCCGTAACTTCCGTTTGATGCAATATGAAAAAACTTGTCTTTTAAGATTCGATTTGGGATTTGATTCGATGTCGATATCAGAGACAATTCGATTCAAGATTCGATTCGAAAAGAAATTTGTGATTCGCAGATCCCTAGGGTGAAGGGTCCCCAGTAGGTACCTTAGTGTTCCTGTGGTTTTGAGCACAAGATTAACCCATTTCCTAATGGATCGTCCACATCTGCCCCTGTGATTTACAAATTCAGCAGTCGAAAAAATTAATTTTTTTCAATAAGGAATGATTGTTTGTTTCTGTCAATTTCTTGAGTTATGAACCCCAAAAAACAAAGACCAAACTGTGTAAATGGGCATAGCCCATTTACACTATGTTTGGCCTTCGTTTTTGGGGGTTCATAACTCAAGAAATAGACAGAAACAAATGATCATTCCTTATTGTAACAGAATCGGTGATTTTAAATGCGCCACTCACCATAAATCCTTGGCTAATTCTGCCTAGCAGCAATCGCAGACTTCAAAACATGTATCACAGCCAAATTATCCCAGTTTTTAATTCTCCAGATCAACAGCTTGTTCGCCAACTTCGTACATCAGGGACTGATCCATTCAACTGCAGGAGTATATCCCGACACCAGTCATTATATTCCTTGTTGAAATGGTCCTGTTTCTTCACATTCTTCCCCATTTTATTTTTTTAAGACTCACTACCTGAGGAAGGTTATGGATTAGTAGGTGTCAAACTCTTCACCAGTAATAGATGTCAACAAAATTAAGAAACAAGTTCACCTTGGATGCCAGTACCTACTTATATCTATAATACATTAGGCAAAACCCAGACCAATGTTGCAAATCCATTTTCCATTTACATTTATTTATTCTAATAGATACCAGGGTCCCGAAAGCTCAGAACTTTTGGTAGTCTGGTATGATACATGTAAATCCAAATTTTTTTTTTTTGTTATCAGTCTGCTTTCATAAACATATATAACACTATATATTTAAATTGACTCAAATTTACACATATAGACAGATATATATACATTTTCATGCAAATGTACATGTACAATTTACAAAATGGGTTACAACATTCCTAATGTAATCAAGAAGGGATGCCATATAACTGGCCAGCATTTTGGTTGGCTAAAGCAACCAAAACAGACAGAGGAACATTTTTTCTTTTACTCAAATATTCAAACACTGGCATGAGCATCCATGGTGTATTTATTGGACAGTGGCGAAGAGGCGACAAGTACGGTGAGTCAGATTCAAAAAGAATCTTTTCTACTGGCAACACAGATATGGCCTCTAAGGTGACGGAATCTCTGAATATACTATGCGTGAAACCAAACTTACAGTTTGGTAATATTTGTTGCCAAACTCTGAGCTCATCAGATGATCCCATAAAACAATGTCTATGGACATTTAGATGGGTCAACCCCAGATCTTCAAAAATATGGAGCACTTTCTTTGCTGCTTTGCCATTGCCAGAGTCTCGACAGTGAATCACGACAGCTTTGCTGTATTTCTCTGCCAGGGGTAAAACTTGGTATAGAAACTTTTCTTGACTCAATAATTTTCTTTCCCTACATGCCTCTCCATTTCCACATAGAGGTCTACATTTACAGGTAGTAGTTAAGTCTATACCAATTTCTCCTAGTCCTACACAAGAAGGTAGTCTCAAATGGGACTCTATTTTTTTTAAATAGCGATTTACAGAGCAGGAATCCACTAAATGAGGATGTAAACCAAATGTTACATAAATTCGCTTATCAGCAGATAACTGTTTTTCCCAAAATCTCCACTGCTCTGGAAAAACATAGTTGGCAATAGCCCCAACTAGAGGTAACCTCTTAGATTCTCTAACTTGCGACTCAATTTGTAGAAGTGAAGTTTTCCCTGATCTTTTTAGTAGTTGGTCCAAATGGAAATGGCTATCAATAATCGGAATGTTCACAGCAGGAATATCTTCTGTCAGTTCTGTTGTAGCGGCCATTCCATTATATAAGAGAGGAGTTTCCAACCTACTCACTTCATCTCTTTCATTAACATCTAACTTGGCCAACATCTCCGAAAAAATTCTCCAGTGTGCAAGAGTAATAATGGAATTAGGTGGAGAGACAGAGAACTCTGAAGGTTTTTCCATGTCTTGAACAGTCAAATACTGTTCCATAACAGCCCTCTCTTCTGTCAAAAATGGATTTGGAGTCTTCTCAGCTGGATAAAGTTTATGTATTAATACATATCCAAAAAGATCTTCTAAACTGCTTAAAGCAAAGGCTTCTCTAAAATAATGGAACAATCCATTTATAAGTAATATCCAGTGTCTGAGCTTATCGTCATTGAAGCCTGCACCATAAGAATGGTCTTCCTTCTCCACATGTCTTTTCTTTAGAAAGCAGTTAACCCCTTCTTGCTTTCTGCACTGCCAACAGGCTGTCTTGGCTGCCACAAACCAAGGCAAATGACATGTTACCACATGTCTCTTTAAATTTCTTTCTCTTGCTCCACATATATGGCATGGTCTGTGTGTTGTTCCTGATTTTTTCACTTCAATTATTCTTTCATCCTTAACTTCTAAAAGTATATCTGAAGCATTTGCTGAACTCTCTTCTTCCGAAAACACTTCATCCAGAACGACAAATTCTTCAAGTCCATTTGAAGTGTGTTCACTTGACTCATCTTCTTCCTTATTTTCATTATTTACAACATTCACTAACCCAGTCTCATCATAATCAGGAACAAAGTAGGCCTCATCTAAGTCATCCATCTGCAACATAATATATACACGAGTCTGAGGACAAATTCTACATTGATGTGGGTTAGTGTGACAGAGCAACTGTGTTCATTGTGCATAAAAAAAAATGATTTGCATGCATAATGTGCTTCATGTTATTACTGAACATAATCTTTGAACTTGACTGGTGGTTTTGTTTTTCTCCCTGTCCTTGTTATAACTGAGTGATCTTTAAACAAATTTGAAAGATCATTTTCATCAATGATGTCCTCAGTGAGTTCTTCTGTTGGAGCTATCACCTTTTCTTGTTGTGACTCATCTCTTGATTCTGTCATCGATTCTTCATGAAAAAGGTTATGTCGCAACCTTCTTAACCATAATGGTAATTCTGCATCTCGACACCTTTTCAGTCGATCGTGATGCAGCATATATGTACCTTTTCTGTCTTGCACTTTATACGAGTGGCGATCTGTTTTCTGTGACCAAATATGGTCCTGCCCAAGGTGCTCTCAGTTTACTGCTTTGTCCCACTTTGGTTGTAGAATCTTTCTTATAAACAATATCACCTATTTCATATTGGCTCTCATGGGTACGCAAATCATAATCCTTTTTCTGACGCAATTGAGCTTGACCTAAATTCTTGCATGCAAATTGATGAATTTTTGGAATTACCTCATTCAGATGAAGAACCCAGTCTGCAGGCGTATATTCTTCAGAATTAATTTCATGTGTGCCAAAAAGTAAATCTATTGGCTGTATTACTTCTCTGCCTAGCATTAGTCTGTTAGGTGTAAAACCAGTTTGTTGATTTTCCATAGAATGAAGTGCCATAGCTAATAAAGGTAAGTCTCTGTCCCAGTCTTTGCAATGTCCCTCTATAAAACATCTAATCATTTGTAGTAGTGTTCTGTTGTAACGTTCTACCTGACCATTTGATGATGGGTGATATGGTGTAGTCCTGGTTTTTGCAATCTGCAGCTGCTCACACAAGGATTTAAAAAGACTACTTTCGAAGTTCCTACCCTGATCAGTATGAACTTCCAAGGGGCAACCAAACGTTACAATAAAATGAAGAATAAATTTATGTGCCACTTGCACAGCTGATTGATCAGGTAATGCAGTTATCTCTATCCATTTCGTAAATTGATCAATCATCATAAGAACGTAAGAATTCCCACTGTTACTTGAGTTGAATGGCCCCAGAATGTCAAGATGTATTCTTTCCATTGGGAATCCCGCATGGAAGGATTTTAGTGGAGCTCTATGTGTAACATTAGATTTCTTCTGTTGATTACAGGTTTTACAGGACTGGACATAAGCTCTACAATCTGCAGACATATTGTGCCACATAAATGACTGTTTCAGCCTCTGAAGAGTCTTGTTCTGTCCTAGATGACCAGCAGATTTTATATCATGGCAGTAATGCAGAATTTCTCTTTTAAGTGTGTCTGGAACAACTAAAACCAAATCTCTTTCGAGTTTGTTCTCCCATCGGTATACTAAAATACCTTCATAAAACTGTAGTTGAGTTCTACACAACCAAAGTGCTTTAACACATGGACTGCAAAGGTATAATTCACTTTTTTCAGGAACAATATCATTTTCTAACCAAAACATTATTCTTCCAATATTTTCATCTTTTTGTTGTAGCTCTCTCAAATCTGTTATGGTATATGGTTCAAACCAGGTTACACGTGCAATTTGTACTGCTTGCAAGTCTTCTAAAACTTGTTTCTCTTTTGAAAAAGGTTGTTCAAAATGAGGTTTAAAATTATTTGAAAATGACTTCAATGCCAGAGGAATAACATCATCCACATCTTCGGCAAACCTTTCCCACTGCATATGTGCTCTAATACAATAGTGGCATCCTTTACATGGTAAAGTTTCAGGTGTTTTTCCAGCCTCATAGCAATCACATTCTTCTAAATCATCTGGAATGCGAGATAAACTGTCTGCATTAGTATGCTGCTTCCCAGGTCGATGTATAATTTTTATATCATATTGGGATAATTCCTCTATCCACCGTGCTAGTTGACCTTCTATATTCTTAAATCTCATCATCCAGACGAGGCTATTATGGTCTGTACGGACAAGAAATTTTCTACCCAGAAGATAGTGACGATAATGTCTGCAAAATTTCACAACAGCAAGGAGTTCCTTTCGGGTGGTGCAGTACTTGCGCTGAGCAGGAATCAGAACATGACTTGCGTAGCCAATAACTTTTATTTGTCCGTCTTGTATCTGAGATAATTCTGCTCCTATGGCTTTGTGTGAGGCATCTGTATCAAGTATAAATTCTCCAGTAGGTGTTGGATATGACAGCAAAGGAGGTTTTACCATCACTTTCTTCAAATGGTCAAAGGAATCCTGGTGCTCTTTCAGCCAAATAAACTGCTTCTTTGGTGATGTAAGCTCATAAAGTGGAGCACTGAGTTCTGCAAAATTTCTGATATGGTCCCTATGATAATTGACGAACCCAAGGAATGCCATCAACTCCTGTTGTGTCTTTGGTACTGGCCACTTGGCCAGTGTCTCAATTTTACTTGGAGCTACTGTGATTCCGTCACTGTTAACAAGCTTTCCAAGGAATTCAACTTCTTCCTTGAACAGTCGACATTTCTTTGGTTTCAGTTTCAGATTATTTTGACGAAATCTAATAAAAACATTTTCTAGGTGCTTCAGTGCGGTTTCAAAATCAGAACCCAGGACGACAATATCGTCAAGATAGACCAGAAGCTCCTTCCACGTCAATCCTCATAGCAGGAGTTGCATGGCACGCTGAAATGTGGCAGGAGCATTACACAATCCGAAACTCATACGTGTATGCTCAAATAATCCTTACTTAGTTATAACTGCAGTCTTTTTTTCTGTCACATTCTCGAATTGGTATCTGGTAATAACCTGATGCCATATCAAGTGTGGAAAAATATTTTGTTCCCAACAGCGTGTCCAAACAGTCTTCAATCAAAGGTAGTGGGAAGTTATCTTTCACTGTTTTTGAATTCAGTGATCGAAAGTCTACACACCAGCGAACACCTCCATCCTTCTTTCGCACTAATACAGGTGCTGAAGCCCAATCAGACATAGATGGTTGGATTATTCCAGCATTCAACAATTTTTGTAGGTGGCTGTATTCCTGTTCTTCAAATCCAGTAGGTGTGCGCCTAATCTTATGTTTTATAGGTGGATTATCTCCTGTGTTTATTTCATGTTCCACACTCTCTAAGCATCCCAGACCAAAGTCGTGACTTGCAAAAACGTCTTGGTATTCAACAAGTAATTTTGCTACCTCTAAACTTTGATGATTTGTCAGATTTGTAACTGACTGATCAAAAAGTTCTTGTAGGTGAGATGGCAGTTTTTCATGTGCTATAGAGGAATTTTGCTCTTTATCTGCATGAGCCTTTATATTGACAAGTTGAAGTACAGAAGGTTCGAAGTCATAGAAACTTTGAACTGATTCCGTCCCTCTATTGTCAATTATTTTGGAATCAGAAATGACAGATTGAAAAGCAGAAGGCTCGAAGTCACAGAAACTTTGAACACAGTCTGCGTCTCTTTTATCATTACCTGTATCCCTCAATGATCCAAACTCACTGGTTTGAGTAACACTCGCTACTTGTGTGTCTTCATGGCAGGGAAGAGATTCGAAGTCATTGAAACTTTGATTACTCTCCTCATCTAAACTTTCTGCAGTGCCAACCAAGGTGTGTTTCTTCAACTTCAAGAAGCAATTGGTGTCATTAATAGCCTTGACAACCACATGTCCTCCACTACCAATTGCTGATGATAATAGGATACCATTTCTTTGATGGACTGGCTCAAAAATAAAAGAAGAGTCATCAAATATTGGACTTTCTACTTTCAGGTCCACAAACGAAATTGTGTTTGGTGGTAATGGAACTGCCTTCATCACTACAACTCTTGCTATTGGTATTTCAGTATTGGAGTCAGCTCTCTTGAATGTTGCCTTTACCACTTCATCTTCAATAGTTACCATGTTGTTCCTTAAATTTACCACACATCCATTAGCCTGGAGGAAATCTAAGCCCAAAATAAATTTCTCTCCAATGGGTGCAACACAAACATCCCATTTAAAGATCTTAGATCCAATCTGTATCTTGATATTTGGAATAATTCTTCCAACTACAGGCTGGCTTCCAATTCCCTTCAATATCACCTGGCTGGCCATTTCAGTTGAATCTTTATAAGAAGACTCAAAAAATTGCTCATCCATCAGAGTCAACATGGCGGCAGTATCTACAATTGCAGAAGCATCTTCATTGTTGACTCTAATAGGTATTATTAGAGATACTCCATTTACTCTATTTACATATATTTCAGGCAAATCAGTATATTTACAACTAGAATCTCCATTCTTTCTGGAATTATTTTCTTTTAATGGGCCCCTTTGGCATTGGACCAAGCATTGCCCTGTGCACTCAGTCCGCTTTGGTTTAAATCCTTCTGTGCGGTGACTTCAGGATTCTCACAGTCCTGTCCATTCTGTTTTGGAAATTTTCTCCAAGACTGGTTGGTTTTGTTATTTCCCCGATAGGCATTCCTTCTTTGATTGTTATTTTGCCTCCATGGTTGTCTTGCTGCAGGCGGTCTGTAAAATCTATCTGTATTCTGATAGCTGCTTTCTTGGAATTTGTTTTTCATAAAAGAAGTCATATCCTGCACCATCGTTTTCAATGACTCGACCTCTTTCTCCAAATTCGATGAATTTCCTTGCGAATCTGCTTTATTGACAGAATAATCAATGTCAACTTCGCTGGAGTCTGGGTCTATGAATGAGACTTGCCGCTGATGGAAGTTTGGGCGAAAACCAATGATAGCTCTCTGGTTGGCTATAGTCGCTTTCATGTATTTGAGAGCTTTTAAAATATTTGGAGGATTTTTTTCCATTACAACCTTCACTGCATCCTTATCTCGGCAGTCACGCAAAAATACCTCTGTGGAAATCTGCTCCACTGTTCTTCTGTCTGAATCTGGGTATCCATCTAAAGTGAGTAAATGTACCCTGTGTGAAAAATCTTCTAGCAATTCTTCTTCTCTTTGTTTTAAGAACTGAAGCTGTCTGCAAACAGATGTTGGTGCCTCCTTGCGGCTGAATCGACGTTTCAATTCATGTTTCAACTCATGATAACCCAAATGATAGCCCAATACATTTGCATATTCCAGGGCATCTTCTGATAAGCAGTCATACAGCCGATTTAATCTCTTTCTTCGATTCCAATGCCTATCTTTAGCAGTTCTTTCAAATTTAAAAATAAAAGGCTCCCATTTCATTGTTCCCTTTCCGTTAAAAACGGGCAATTTTTGTAACTGTGGACTCCTGCTTCTACTTCTTCTTCGAGAGTGGTGTCTTCTATGACGATAATGTCCATATGAACTGTCGCTTTCACCATCACTTGAGCTTGTTGATGAGCTTGACCTGTAGTCATCTCTAAAATGTCTTTTATGTGGCGATTTACTTGAATAGCTAGATGAACTACTAGAAACATAATCTTTTCTACTAGAATGACGTTGTCCATATCTGTTATCACCTTTATGAGAGTCGGAAGAGCTGTGATCAAATCGATTACTTCTTCGATGATGATGTTTTGAACTAACTCGTTCATCCGAGTCATAAGGATCTGATGAACCACATCTTCGTGGTCTATGGCTGCTTTTCTTTTGTTTTGTTTTCTCTGCTATCCTATCATCTTTGGGTTTATTATTTTTTGTTTCGTAAGGCTTTCGCTTATTGTCAGCTAATAATTGTTTGTTTCGTAATCCAATGCCATGACCTATTTTTTCGGGTTCCTTAATTTCATCTTCTGACTCAGTACAATCTGATTCTGGTTTTGATTCTAATTTGAATTTAAAAATTTCTTGTGATGTTTTGGCACTACTTAGTTTCTTGGATAGTAAGTGCTTCTCGGCTACATTTTCTCTTTCAATCTTCTGCTCTTCTAATGCCAAATATAATGTTTTATAATCTCTATCAAACTTTTCTCTCATTTTATCCATTTTTGTAGTTGTGTCCCTTTTAAATGCTTCCAGTCCACGCCTATACATCTCGAGTTCTGTTTCAGCAAATAATTTAGTAGCCAGTAAATCTGCTTTATCTTTCTTCCATCTCTCTCTCTCATTCTCTTGTTCTATTTTTATTTTTTCCATTTCTGTCTTCATGTCTAGAATTATTTGGTGGAGACTTGAGGACATTTGTTCTTTTGTTTGTGGAGAATGAGTGTGTCCACCAAATAAATGATCTGGACTGGCAATAGGTGACTTTCTGGGAATTTCCAAAGAAATAACCCCTTCACTAATCCAATTTTCCCAAACAGAAGCAGCTATGCCTGTCTCTCTTTCAAGATCCTCAAGTCTTAAATAACCTGCTGCTTGTCGATAATCATAAAGCCTCATTGCTTTTATTGGTCCAATATTTTGTAAATGTTGAAAGTCATCTAAGGGAATTGTTTGCAAATTAAGTGCCATAGTGTAAATGAAGTGTAGAGAAACAAACAATACCTATACTATAAATTAGTTTGAGTGAAAACCAATTGTATTTATACAAACTTCAAACACAATAAACACAAATATTTATAAAAGTTGTGTTTTAACTTTCACAAAATTTTTCAAAGATTACTTTTAATCATTTGAAAAGGAAAATACTTCAAAGAAAAAAAAATAATAACTTCAGAAGTATTCATTTTCAGTGCATAGATTTTATTATGGCCCCTCTGTGTTTCCATACTTTCAAAAAGAAACACAAAAATGTAAACATTCACTTTGTCATTATTTATGTTGAAAATTATGCACTGTATTTTACAATTTATACATTTAGGCACTGTGGGTTTAAAGACGAAATGAAAAGACGGTATTGTTGTATTGGACTACACTGTCCTGCAAAATTTATTAAAATATAATTATGTTTAACTCTACAGTGTAGCCATGAAAAGTGAACAAAGAATATAATAACTAAATAATAATCGAAGCAGAGTGAAATAACAAAATAAAATAATCTTTATGATAATCTGACCTAGAATAATGAACCCATCCCCTTTCACATGGAGTCCCTGGGGATAGAATAAGGCCCTATATAAAATTAAGTCTATTAATCGTATGATAAACAAACATTGTAGGTGGATGAAGGGGAGGAGGTGGGTAAACTTTTTGCTGGCTGAAATAATCTGAAAGCAGAGAACTATTTACGACTGAGAAGCAAGCTTTAACTGTTTGGTCCTAATTACCCATTCTATTCCGCTGTTCTGACCAATGAAATAGCCGCCGGTCACTAAAACAAAGGAGACATATACCATACCGAGGGTGTCGATTTCACACAAAGGATTAATCCGCAAGCGGGCTCTGCAACTACAGTTGTGTGTGAAATAGATATGTGAGAAATTAGTTATTGATTGTTGTTGAATTGGAGGCATGTTTCCGGCGGCTTGGATGTAATTAGCAATAAACCCTCATTGCCTAAATGTGCCCAGCTGAGGCGCTGACCAGGTATTTAGGCACTGTGGGTTTAAAGACGAAATGAAAAGACGGTATTGTTGTATTGGACTACACTGTCCTGCAAAATTTATTAAAATATAATTATGTTTAACTCTACAGTGTAGCCATGAAAAGTGAACAAAGAATATAATAACTAAATAATAATCGAAGCAGAGTGAAATAACAAAATAAAATAATCTTTATGATAATCTGACCTAGAATAATGAACCCATCCCCTTTCACATGGAGTCCCTGGGGATAGAATAAGGCCAAAGATGAATCTAACCCAAAGGGAGGATTCATTCCACCATGCACAGGGAGTCATGTGAAAGGAGGGACAATAATGGAGGGGGGGGGGGGGGACCTACTCTGCGGTGAAAATATGCATATTGGAAAGTGTCAGGGGTGTGTATGTCACTAGCAAATGTCCCACAACAAAATAAGTATTTACAGAGAAAAAGAAAAACAAATAATGCGACTTGACTCAATAGTCCAGAGTCAAAGGAAAACCTGTGACTGCATCGGTGGGCAAGGAACCGGCAGGCAAAATTAAACTGTATCTGTGCGAATGATGGAAATTGGTCATGGAGGGATGCACAGGCAATGCCCTCAGGACTTTCCGAAACTGTAAGATGTCTTGTGGAAGCCAATTGACACCACTGTCACTGGGATGGTTTGTGATAGCTGGAACATGAGAGAACGCACAGACGACCCTCTCGTAAAATGTAGGCTGGGAAACTAAACTCTGTTATGGTGAGAAGAAACCATGTCAACCGAAAAATGCCACCTTCAAGTATCAATCCTGACCCGAGTCTGAACTGGAGAGAACGCACAGGCGACCCTCAGAAAGTGAAACAGGGAATGCTGCAATAACTCGGTAGTAACCAGATCAAGTGAGTGAGGACCGAGAAAGCCAAGGTCCACTCTGAAGAAGCAAAACAAAGAACCGCCCTAAATGGGAACAAGAATGGTGACGTGATATGTGAAGGGCAGTATTGACTACCTAGCCGCAAAGCGCTGGAATGTCAAGAGTGGGGGTCGCACAAGCAAAACCCCTCCCCCACAATCTGGAGATTGCACAAGCAAACCGCCATCTCGGCCCCGTGGATATGGAGGACTTATGTTAAAACAGGGTTGCGAATATATTGCCTGAAGGCATTGGACCGCCACCGCCCCATGGATCTGATCTGTGCATCCGTAAACCCCCGGCTAGCCGCCCAGGTGGCTGCCCCAATACGAAAGCTGTGCCCTTTGAATAAATTGTGAGCGAGGCCGCAGAAGGTAAGACAAGTTTGAAGCATTTGAGAGAATTGGGCACGTCGAATAGGTGCGCCATCCGGGTAGGCAAACAGGGGACCTGGAGATTTACCCCTACATTTTATGAATTGTTTAATCCAATGCACTGGGCAGAAAGGTGAGTTAGATATGCTTGGTATCGATATGATGTGAACTTGACCGTGAATGTTATGTTTAAAGTTACGGAAATGAAGAAATGCAGTGGGAACCTGAGTAGCAGATAGGTCAAAGTGAAGGTCTGCTAGCTGTAGGACTTGAGAATGCTCCGAGGGACGACTGGGGCAAAGCTCTCCAATGCGAGCAAAAGCATAAAAGGCAACCATAAAAAGAGTTTGAAATAGCAAGCTTTCGTAAAAACTCCGGCTACAAACCGGCACTGCCTGCACTAACCTGTGCAGAATGGGAAGAGTTATTGGGAGTCTAGTATCGACCAAAGGTTTCGAGCGCTGTATACCTGCTAAAATTTTCTGAATTAAAAAGCAATTGGAGGGGTCTGCTAACTGGTGAATTTTGTGAATATAGGCTAGCCCTGAGAGAATCGTCCTAATGGTTTTGTATGCAAAGTTTTGTTGAAAAAGATGGGCCAAAAACAAACAGAGATGTGAAATGGGGATCGGCCAGGTGGCTGGAAGCCCAAAATGGCGGACAAATTCCTGATACTTATGTAAAGCCGCCGCATATGAATCTTGGGTGGTGGTGGCGAGAGCATTGTTCAGTAAATTGTTGGCTGTGTCAGCAAGTTCTGTAATCGCCATCTGTCTGGAACTGCAGTCGGCTGAGGTGCGCAAGTGGGGCACAACTTCTTGAAGTCCTGCACCTGTAAACGGGAAAGACAGTCAGCTAGGGTGTTTGATTTACCTGGGACATGTCGAGCCTTAAAATGAATGTTATATCGCAGACAGACCAGCACCAATTGGCGTAGCAAGTGTAATAAAAGTCCGTCACGAGAGGTTTGGGAATTGATTACGCAAACTACTGCTTGATTGTCTGATCTGAACAAAATGCGCTTGTTTCGGAGGTGGGGGCCCCATAGAAGCATGGATAACACAATGGGGTAGAGTTCCAGCACGGTAATGTCCAAGTTGGGGAGCGTATGGTCCCACCCCAAAGAAAACCATTGTCTTCCGAAGAGGCCCCCACATCCAAGAGAAGACGATGCATCAGTATAGAGTGCAAGAGAATCATTATATATCCAGGAATCAGTGAAGAAGAATGATTTACCATTGAAATGTTCCAAAAATAATAACCAAATCTGTAGGTCATCTTTAACACTTTTGGATAACCGTATACGATGGTGAGGCTTGGACACGCCAATGGTGAGATTGATGAGCCGACGTAGAAAGACCCTGCCAGGAACAATGACGGAACAGGTGAAATTGAGTAGTCCTATTAAGGATTGAAGATCGAGAAGGGGGACCTTCTTCTTGTGTAAAAATGAGAGAATGGAATCTTTGCATTTGTCCAACTTATCTTGGGGCAGACGAGCGGACATATCCAAAGAATCCAATTCTATGCCTAAAAATGTTATGCATGTGGTTGCAGGCACAGTCTTTTCTTCTGCAATGGGAATGCCCAGATGAATACACAAGTGTATAAACCTGGACAGATCTTGCTGGCATTTCTGTTCAGTTTCTCCAATGAAAAGAAAGTCATCGAGAACATGGACACTCTGTTTGATGTTGCATTTCTTGTGGCCAATCCATTGCAGTGCAGTGCTAAATTTTTCAAATATTTGACATGATGACCGACAGCCCATGGGTAAACATTTGTCGAAGAAAATTTTTTGTTTCCATTTGAACCCTAGCAGACGATAATCTTCCGGATGAACAGGAATCAAACGGAATGCCGATTTGATATCTGTTTTCGCAAGAAAACATCCTCTGCCAGTGGCGCAAATACAGGCAATTGCATCTTGAATGGACTGATAATGGACGGTGGAGTGTTGTGAGGGTATGAGATCATTGACCGATGAACCTTGAGGGAAAGATAAGTGGTGGATGAGACGGAATTCACCTGGCGATTTTTTAGGAACAATGCCGATTGGGGAAATCACTAAGTCCTGTAAGGGTGGGGTTTCAAATGGCCCCGCAATCCGCCCAGCTTTCAACTCCTTGGTCAACTTCCTTTCAGTGACTGCTGGGAAATCCAAAGCTGAACGCAAATTTGGGGAGCAATGACTGGTGTCACCTAAAGTCCCAATCTTGAATCCTTGCTGAAAACCCTTAACAAGGTAGGAAACTAGGGCAGGCTTGTAGCCATGCAGCATGTCCTCAAGTGTATCCAATTTAATGGGAGTTGGGAGCACCTTTGGGCAACTGTTGCTGACGGTAGGGGGCTCCTCGTCCCCCTGCCCCACGAAAGGGTTGGTTGCGACCCCGAAAGCGCTGTGGACACTGTTGGAAGCTGTGCTGCTGGTGGCATCTGAAACAGTTGTGGGAATACTGGCATGGATTCATGGTGCACTTATCCCCAGCGTGAAATTTGTGACAAAATCCAACAGGGTAGAGTCTTCTGTTTCTTCCATTGTTGGCCTGCCCCCGAATCTGAGTCTGCGCGGGTCGAGAAACATGAGCTAAACGACCGCCGGGCATGGCCTGCATATACAGTTCCCAGTGCCATGCTCCCCATGCTAGACTGGGGTTGTGCTGGCGCAGGGTCCGGAATTGCATGTCGTAGTAGAGCCAGTCATACCCGATGGAGGCAAGGTGGCGAATGTTTGACTGATACTTAAGTATGGCACCTACCTCAAGTGGAAAACGCTCCAGGTAGGTGGCCATGTAGATCTCAAAAGCTCCTAGCCACTGATGGATATTGCTAAGAGCTCTGGGTGTTTTAGGCACCCAAAGCAAAGAGGGGCTACCTTCTGCCTCACACACGGTCATGGTGTAAGAAGATGGAGTCTGGGAGAGTTGTGGACTGAGTGAAGCTAAATTAATATATTCATTGGCCCAAATCTGTGCCTTCAGCTTGGGAGGCACTGATGCAGTTAAAGGTGTGGATGCTGAAATGAAATGAGGTTGTGGGAAAGAGGCCGGTAAGGCATTAGCGGCCCCAGTCAAGAGAGGGATACTAGGTGTTGTGGGCTGGGTATGCAAACTAAGATGGTTACTACCTGAGCTGTGTTGCAGCAAGGCCTGGTCAACGGCTTTAGCAATAGTGTGAGACACATTCCCTTGCGTCAAAATGTCAGCAGGTACATTGATTGTCAACGGAACAGACTGTCTGTGAGCAGAATTGTCATTAACTCCAGCTGAAACATTCGTTGGAGTGGTAGCCGTTGGTGCAATGTCAATAACTGGCACATCTGGAAATGGTGGCCGATTCACAATGGATGATGGCACAAACTGTCCGCTGGGATCAAATGAGGGATTGAGCTGTCCATTGAAAGAATTGGAATACTGAATGTCAACTGCAGATGCCTGAGGGATAGTGTCAGAAGTCATGGGTGATTGATGCATCAGATGCTGTGAACTGTTGATTGATAAGTCTATTGGAGCAGCCAGCGCGGATCCTTGTGAAAAACTAACATCAGTGGAGGTGTGATTTGGCAAAGTTGTTGATGTGACCGATGAAGGCGGCACAGAAGTTGTAAGAACAGATGCTCATCTGCCCCGCCGTGAAGGGCGGCTAAGAACTGAAGTGTCATTCGATGCCGTAGGAGAATCAATAATGGAAGGCAGCACGGGAGCTAACAAATGTGGCACTTCCTCATCAGCGACATCACCTGGACTGGATGCGAACTGAACTGTGCGCGTATGACGAGTAGATCTTCTTCTTGTAGCAGGAGTGAAGGCAGCTGACAGGCTATCTACCAATGCCGATTTTCTTTTTCTAGGAGGCATATCTGGAAAAGAAAACACCAGCGGAGAAAACTGTAAACAGACCACACAAATAGTGTGAATATAATATTAGTAGGGTTAAAATAGACACCGTGCACATGCAGGCAAAATGAAAGAATACACCCAGGATTGGTTAACCCTGCACCCCCAAAAGGAGGCTACATGGTGAAATAAATGAAAAACCCAGGGTATGAAACCCTGCACCTCCATGGGAGGCTACTTGGTAAAATAAGCAGAAATCCCCAGGGTTTTACACCCTGCACCCCAAACTGAGGCTACGTGGTTGAAGATATGAAACACCCAGGGTATGAAACCCTGCACCTCCATGGGAGGCTACGTGGTGAAAAAAAAAAAAAAAAAAAAAGCAGCAGAATCCCCCAGGGTATAATGCCCTGCACCCCCTTGTGGAGGCTACGTGAGAACTGAGACAAAAGACACCCAGGGTATAATCCTGCACCCCCATCAGGGGGCTACCTGGTGAGACACTGTTTAGACTAAGTACAGAAACCGAGCGCCCCCCCCCCCCCCCCCCCCACCTGGTGTGTGTGTTTGTGGGGGGGGGGGGGGGGGGGGTTGTAAAAAGATACCCAGGGCATGAAAAAATCCTGCACCCTCAGTGGTGGCGACATGGTGAAACCGGACAATAGCCCAATGGTGTGAAACCCTGAGCCACCCCCACCCCCCCCCCCCACCCCACCCCCGGGGGAATAAAGTACGGGAACTGTAACCAAGTAGTAAGACCATCGAACCAACAGGGCACGTACCAAAACGACCCTGCGTACCCGATAATCAAAGCGACTGCAGTTAAGGAACAACCCCCATAGTAACAATGAACATAAAAATGGGGTACTGGGATCAAAGAAAAATTAGTACTGTTAAATGTTAGAAACAAAGAGGAGGCAGGGGGACGGGGTGGTGACGATAGTCAAAAGGGCCTGGGGAAACAAAACAGAGCGGATGTTGAGCCAGAGCAAATCGAGCCATGAAGACCCAGCACAAGGAACCGAAAATCGCGGTGTGTCCAAAATGATCAAACATGAAAACAGGAATAACGAACAGGGAACAATCACTGGACGTCTATCGGTCACGATTTAAAAAATGTAACATGGCACCTCGTAAACCGCGCACATATTTCCGTAGGCCGTCGGAAGTAAAATGCACACCGTCTTCAAGAAAATGTTGAACGGCATGTTCCAACCAGGACTGAGTATATAAGAAACAACCGGGAGTTACCTCACAAAAATCTGACATTTTATTGACCAAGCCGACCGTGTCGTTGTAAGCGGAAAGGGAGAGGTTTGGAATTGTAACATAACGAGGTGTAAGCAGGGTGCGGCGAAATAAACGATTTACGTAAACGCAACGGACACCAAACTCCTTTTGTAACCTAAGCGCAAAATCGAATATTTTATCAGCAACCACCTCAGGACGAAGAGCACACAGATCGTTGGAGCCAATTTGCAACAACACGAAATCGGGACGAAATGACCCAAGGATATCAGGAATGTGTTTTGATAACTGGTCCACTGAAGCGCCACTTTTGCCTGCGAAGCGAATACACACTCGACGTCCTTGATGAAAACCCAGATTTAGCAAATTCGAAAAATCAAAATGGCGAGGAAAGGACCGAGTCGTCCCCTCACTGTACAAAAACGCACCGGCCCTCGAAATAAAAGAATGCCCTAAGACTAGAATGTTAATCATATTGAAGTATGGGAAATAAACTATGGTCAACTTACTTGAATTGTAAAGAAGTCTTTGGCAATCCGTTAAACTGAAACACGAGAGCTGGAATCACGCACGTACGAGGAAACTTAGTAAACTTTTTGCTGGCTGAAATAATCTGAAAGCAGAGAACTATTTACGACTGAGAAGCAAGCTTTAACTGTTTGGTCCTAATTACCCATTCTATTCCGCTGTTCTGACCAATGAAATAGCCGCCGGTCACTAAAACAAAGGAGACATATACCATACCGAGGGTGTCGATTTCACACAAAGGATTAATCCGCAAGCGGGCTCTGCAACTACAGTTGTGTGTGAAATAGATATGTGAGAAATTAGTTATTGATTGTTGTTGAATTGGAGGCATGTTTCCGGCGGCTTGGATGTAATTAGCAATAAACCCTCATTGCCTAAATGTGCCCAGCTGAGGCGCTGACCAGGTATTTATTATTAGCACATTAGAAATCATTGAAATGAATCAAATAAACTCATAGCTATCTGAATTTCAGGAATTTTTATCAACAAGTGTCAGATCAAACTTTCATTTTTCTACAACTAATTTTTATATTTTTTGGCATTTTAAATTTTATTGAATTAAATTTGAATGAACGTTAATGAGAAAGTTAAATTCGTTTCAAAAGCAAGAACTTTTGGAACGATCCCTATGAAAACAATTCAAAATTCAAAATACCGTTACTAGGGACGCCGAATTCTAACATTTTTCATGAGATTTCCTCGCGTTTCCAATTGATCTCGTCGCCATTTGTAACAGAATCGGTGATTTTAAATGCGCCACTCACCATAAATCCTTGGCTTATTCTGCCTAGCAGCAATCGCAGACTTCAAAACATGTATCACAGCCAAATTATCCCAGTTTTTAATTCTCCAGATCAACAGCTTGTTCTCCAACTTCGTACATCAGGGACTGATCCATTCAACTGCAGGAGTATATCCCGACACCAGTCATTATGTTCCTTGTTGAAATGGTCCTGTTTCTTCACATTATAATTAAACCTGGGGGCAATAAATTTAAACACTCTCTACTTGGTGGAGTTATAATAAAAACCAGGTTGATCATGCTTCCTACTTAGAACTGAATAAAAAAGGTATAGTTTTCTAAAATTCTGTTCGAAATGATGACTCATTTCACTGAAACATGTTCTTGTGTCATTAAAAATGTTATTGACCAATGAATTATGTAAGTTAAAAGGAACGCCATAGGCCACGCCCACATAAAACTTCAATCTTCTTTTCCACTTGACGGGAAGGTGATGTCATTCAGAGCATCACTAGGTTAAATTTAATTCCGATTTTGATCATTTCCTGAGAAATTGAAAAAACAGTTTTTAAATGTGGAGTTCGTTATAAACCCAGATTATATGAAGTTGGTTGAAATTTGTCTCAGAAAGAGCTCATTCAGGCAATTTGGAAATCGGAAAGTTTTGTTGGCGTGAACTCGTTTTGTTTGTGGATTATTATGACCGGCCACTGCTTACGTTTGATTTGGGTAAAACTATGAAGGCAGAAGACGATCATCTATTGCATATAAACAAATTGAACATGGAATAAAAAAAACATACGGATTTCATTGTTTATTAATTTTTATTTTGAAAGTCATTTTAATATGATGAGATAAGTCTTAATTACTTTTAATGTTGAAACAACATGAGTGTGCAGGGGTTCCTTCCCATTCACACTGTGCAACATAATTTTTAAGACAGACATTGGGGGTGGGCCTAAATGTGGTTTCATTCGGTTCATTGTGTTTTGGAAAGAAATACTTTAGCCAATCATTTTGCCTGAAAATTCATGAACAGAAAAAAGGTTTAATTATGAAAATTTAAACAAAACCACATCACGTGATTCCTCATTGGAAAGAGGTGCATACTTCACCCTTTACTCAACCCCAAAGAGAAAATGAAACTTGGAGGGAGTCTAGCAAAGGGCTCATGCCAACACTGTACAGTGTGGTGAGGAGTTTTGTTAATCCTATTTATGTTCATAGTCAATGTGGTCACGTACTAGTACCTATTTTATAGTAATGTGACAGCGATAAAAGTTACATTTTTATGAACATTTACATTTAAAGTTTAGGCATTTTCTGTCTTAGCTTGGATGTGGTTGCTTTGGACAGATTAATGCATTTGCCTAGCTAGCAGGACAGTGTACTCGTGTAATCTGGGATTGCACCGGTACTGCAGTTGGACTGCAAGTAGTCTGTGACTACAGGAATTGGTGGGGATTAACTCGATAATGAATCTTCTTTAATTGGTTCATCCTTAGGCTAATCATAATCAATTATCATCAATCAAAATCATTCTTTTGTGCAATATCCACTTGCACTTCATCTACACTTTCACTTTTATGTTGTCATTATGTGTCGATGTTATGTAGTGTCTGTATTCGTCCTGTGGTGTTTTGTCCAGTATGAATGATTGAGTGAGATTTCCCATCTACATACTCAAAATAAAATTCCAAGGTCTCGACAGTTAGTAAATTATAAAATCGACGTACTCTTTTCTCATTTAACTGTAGACTAAGTCTGCTGGTGTCGGAATCTGGACAAGAGTTGTTATTGATTTATTTGGACATCAGGCATGTGGGATAAATTTCCCTATTTCAGCTTGGCCATCATTCTTGGATTATGGGATACAGGGCTCGTGTCTGATTTTTCAAGAATGAATGCTAACCTAAATTGAAGTTTCAAAACATTCATACAAGCTTTTTATTAGTCACAGATAAAAGAGTTGGCTTGTCCCAAAATTACTTCTTTTCTTCCCTTTTGTTTCCACTTCCAAGTCAAATCCATTCCTAGCTCTGGTTATCTCCCTTAATATGCTTGCATATTCAACCTACCCACTGACATTGTCCCAATCCCTGCACCTATTGGTGTAGCCGTTTGCATACTTAACTTTGTCATATTCATATACATGGTTGGTAACTACTGTACCAGTGGGGCAGTCACTGAGGATGTATACCAGGGGCCAGCTGTTATCTTTCTCTCGGTCTGAGTCATGGGTATACTGTTACAACCATAGCTTTATAGTTACAATATCCAACATTTATAAACACACTTTTCATTCTTCTTTGAGCAATAACATTTTTTTTTTTCAGTGATGCTGATAAGCCAGAGATCAAACGACTGTTTCCAAACCATGAAATTGTTGCAGTGAAAGGAGCAGGGCATTGGGTGCATTCAGATAAACCTCAAGACTTTATTAAAATTATTATGTCTTTTTTGGAAGACACATATTTGTGAGTTGGGTCAAAAATTTTGTAAAAACTGGTCAATACCTCACAACTTCAGGGCTTGTATTAAACCTTCTTGAAACCAGGGCTCATAAACGTTTTTCTAAGCAAAATTCCAGACATTTTTCCATTATTACTGATATGAAATTACAGTACTAAATGAAATTTATGGTACATTTCAGTTGCATGTTATACAGTGAAGTCCAATTAACTGGATATCTCCTAATTATGTGACCCTATTAACTGAATATAATCATAAACAAACCAAACCATTTACCATACCTTCAGTACAAATTTGACCTGTAATTGCATACAGGTTATAGAGTAAACCAATTCAATCAACCATTTTTTTTATTTACAGTATACAAAAATACAGACACAAAGATATACAATTTACAAACAAATTATTGTATACTGCAGGGCGTGCAACAGCCTATTTGGCTGTCTTCCTGACACTCCCTATAGGACATGTACATAAAGAAAATAGAAAATTGGCAGTATTTCATTTCACTTTTGCTTTTCAAACTCACTTATACTTGGCAGCATTATGGACACTTAAAAAATTAAGAGGCTACAAGTTTCAGATCATAATAGGTGTTACTATTGGCTAGGGAGAGACAATTTAGCGCAACGTTGATTACATCACGCATCTAGATCGGTAGCTAAACACTCATGATCTGGAACCTTACATACATATGCATACATATATATACAAACAAAATCTGCAAAAACTCCTGTCAATTGAATAAAAAATCTTGTAACCTGTCGAGAAATTACCCGACTCTCCCCAGTTTTCCTTTGTTTATAGACCTTTTTGGCCTCAGTACATCCAATACAGACATTTAATCTATTATATCTTGTTTGACAGAGCTCATGGAGCTCTGTCAAACAAGATATAATAGAATAAATGCTAAGTTTATCTCTAGAATACAGGAAATCTCTGTTAATTGAACACTCCTGTTAACTGAATAATTTTCATTGTCAAAGTGGCTATTCAATTAACATGGCTCCACTGTTCTACGAAAAATGGGTTAACTCAATTAACACGGCTCCACTGTACTACGAAAAATGGGTTAACACATTGAGGTGAGTTGAAACAGCTGACATTCTGGTGATGTCGCTGTGGTTGGAAAAAAATCATCCTCAAATTATCACAAAATTCCCTTTGTTTATAGATATATTTTGCCTCACTTTATCCAGTAAAAGCATTTAATCTATTATATCTTGTTTGACAAAGCTCTATGAGCTCTGTTAATCTGATGTAATCAAGATATAACAGAATAAATGCTCATGCTTCTAAAACATAGTTTATGACCACTTAGTGGAACAAGCCTACTGAACTCGTTTCATTGAGGGCTCGACAAGTATCAACTCTTGGCTACACTTGCAAAACAAATTTCTTGAGCAATAAAACAATCCAGTGAGAGGATGACAAGTCAAGTAGTGATATTGCCTGAAAACCTAATTTTAAAATAGTTATATTTATAGTAACAGGACTGTGTCTGCAAGCCAGAAAATACTATTTTTATTAACAGTGACCTTGACCTTTGGTCAACGAATCTGAAAATCAGTAGGGTACTTCTTCCACAGGCATACCAACGATTCTTTCTCTCCTATAGGTGGCACCTAATCTGTAAATTTTGTGAACATGTGATATATAAAACAAAACTTATTGCCCAAAATACCCATTTTGGATGAAGTTCTATTTATATTAACAGTCCCATCATTAGTGTTGTAACGGTTAGGGATTTTCAGGAGTCGACTAGTCGACAGAGGTAATCGAATACTAGTCGATTAGTCGGACTCCTCCCAAAATTTTCCATTTCTGTGCCTACAGGTATGAAATGGGCAGTATTTTCATAAGTTATGAGTATCAAACACTGCGTGTCAGAACGTAACGCTCAAATGCAAAACCAACGTGATTGAAAGTGGTTACTTACATTTACTTTGCTTAAGCAGTCGTGTTTAGTCACTTATAAACCGATAAACGGGCAGCTTACGGGCTCATATCATAACATGGGTTTTTAAAATCAGCTGTTCGCCATGCGTACACAAAACTCAAAACGAGGCCAGTCACCAAGATTCTACACCGGTGCTGTTATAGTGAAACCTGCTGAATAGAACATAAGCAGCCATGATGATGATCGCTATACTGAGAATGCAGACTGACTGAGGTCTGAATATGATGTTATGAAGTAGGAATGCAAATGGCATTCAATGCTATACCCTCATTGTGCTCACATCAAAGGCATACGCGGCACGTGCTACAGTGACAAATTACATGTGTCACTCAGATGAGTCCGATCAATTGCATTACATCATAATAAACAAGGTCGCAGTTGGCACTGTATTTAATCAACATAAAACAATGAAACCGCACAGACTCTTGTCTTTGAAGTTTGATACTTTGAGTCCAGTTCAGGTCACCGAGTTCACCCCCACAGACTGTAGGCAGCGGCAATCATCAAAGCAACAATTCATTGAGGCTTTAACAAATTAATCATGTGTCCCGATAACGTTCAACGGCACCGATGACCTGATAGCTTGGAGGTGGTGGTTTTTCCCGACTAATCGACTAGCAGATTTCGGGATCGACTACTTTATTAATTGCGTTGACGTCGATTAGTCGGATAATCGTTTCAATACTACCCATCATGACATTTTAGCTTGTGGCTACCATGTCCAAAATCAACAGAATTCTTCACTGTCCATATACTATTACTTTCAGCAAGGTTGGTTTAGCTGTGATAAATAAAACTAAAGTTATTACCTGGAAACTAAACAGTGCTATTTTAGGAAGGCCATTAAAAAAAATATGTCTATGTTCTCAGGCATTTGTGCCTCAAATTTTGGATGAGGGTGGGAGGCTTTTTATTTTTATTTTTTATTCTGAAATCTGAAAAAGATACAAGAAAAAAATATATTCACATTTCACATAAATTGTGAAATGCTTCAGTCAACTTGGCTGTTGACAACATGCCAAAGATGTTCCATTGCAGGATTATGTTCAGTCCAGCACTAATTTGAAAAGATAATAGCGACATATTCCTCAAAAGTTGTTATATGTACCAACATAGAAAACATTTATATAATAGTCAGAAATTTGAAGCATGAAAATACGGAGGAAAACGGGAACAGGAAATTGAAATACTACAGAGAAATATGTACCAGTGCCGGTACTCAGAATTCTGTTTTGACTGGGAGGAATTTTAAATTTTTTTTGACTGGGTGTAAAAAGTTTTGAAGCGGCGGAAATTTAATAATGCGGGTGGTGCCTGAGAACAAAGACTTTTTTTTAATGGCCTAAGTGATCTTGACTTTTGGTCACTGCAAAATCGATGATCCTTTCTCTTCCATAGGGATATTTAATCTGTAAGTCTGATGAATATGACATATAAAACAAAATTTAATGCCCTCAAACCAATTTTTGACAAAGTTTTATTTATTGTAACAATTCTGCAAACTTTGACTCCTCGGATACCAAGTCCAGTATCATTAATGTTCTTCACTGTTCATATAAGATTGCTTTCTGGAAGTTTCGTTGAGCTGTGATAAACAGAAGATTAAAAAATGATATTTTTTTTAACAGTGACCTTACCTTTAGTCAACAAACTTGAAAATCAGTAAGGTTCTTCCCCTTCTGTGAGGGGTCAAACCAAGTAAATTTAGGGGACCCTTGTTACATAGAACTAAAAGTTTTGTCCGAAAACCAATTGTTTACATTCGTGCAACTTCATAAAACTATTACAGAGGTACCAGGATAATTAAATGACCACTTTGCCAGAGAAAAATATTTAATTAACATGAGTATACAATTAAGACAAATTTGGTAATTTCCCGGTCTTCTAGTTATAAACTGAGCATTTATCATGCCCACGACCTCCGAAGGAGGATTCAGGGGTATCTAGAGGAAACCTCCGTCCGTGTGACCATACAAACATTTTGGAACCATACAAACATTTTGGATTGTAATTTCAAAGTCATCGGTTGGATTTGGATCTCCTTTGGTATGCTGATAGACCCACACAGGGGAAAGGATATGCACAAAGAATGGGATCCATCCAATAATTTTCCGAGTTATGGCCCTTTTTCGCTCTTTTTGACATAGAAATGTTTTTTGCCATGACACCGTCAGGGGCATATGCCATGCTTCGGGTTGCTCTTGTTCTATCAATGAGCTTTGTCAAACAAGACATAATAGACTAAATGATTATATTGGATGTATTCAGACATAAATGTCTAAATGTGAGGAATTCAGTGGATATTGGAGAAATTCTTCAACAGATTATAAGGTTTTTAATTCAGTTATTAAGGCCACACAAATTAGATCTGTTTCTCAGGCCATTATTTGTAAAATTGCATGCGGGCGAGTGCTTTTTTATTTTATTTTTTATTTCTGTAATTATTTCTTTGCCATCAAAAGTTCATGTTCTTGGTTTATGTTTTAGACCTCATAATCTATAGAATAGCATGGTGGTGGTGTATTTCGTCCCTTGAGTGCAAGAAGGCTTTGCAATGCCAAAGCATTGCAAAGCCTTCTTGCACTCAAGGGACAAATTTATCAATTTTTTTAACTTGGGTAAAATATCAGACATAAACCATTTAATTTTTTTGTTTTTTAAGTTTACATTGGTTATAAAAAGAGAGCATGCGGCAGCCAAACGGACCATGTGGGAGGGCCTGAGAAATAGATATTTAATTTTTTTAGGCCTAATAACTGGAGTTTACTCTTTAACCTACATGCAATCAACAGGTCAAATTTCTACTAAAGGTTTGGTAAATGGTTTTGTGTTTGTGAGTTATATACAATTTACAGGGTTATTCAATTTAACATCTGTACAATTAAATGTGTTCTACTGTATTCACTTTTTGCCTCAAAAATGTGGTATATAACCCTGTCATTAGAATGAGCTTGATAAGCTTGCTCTGATTAGGGAGTCATAAACCAGGTTTTGAAGGCACAAATTGAAAAAGAGATATGTTAACCCTTTACCTAACAATATTTTTTAAAAATAAATTAAATTTCACATTTTTCAAAAACAAAAACAAATTTCACAATTTTTCACTAAAACCATACAAATATGGATATCATTAGAACCACTTTGAGGAGCTGGTTCTAATGATATCAATATTTGTATGGTTTTGTTGAGAAACTTCAAAGATATTTTAGGCTGTGGTAGGCATATTCTGGTTAATTTTCTGGCTGCTTTGTTACCCAACAAATCAGCCGCATCTGCCTGCATAATATAACAAGAGGCCCCAGGGGTGCTCACCTGACATGGTAGCCTAAATATCAACCCAAGGAATTGATTTCAACAAGTTGCATCTGCCTCTCCTAAGAAAAGCTTACACCAAATATGCAAAGATTCTGACCAGTGGATCTAAAAAGAAAGATTTTTAAAGAATATTCCTCATATTGAACCACAGGGAGCCCAAATATGAACCCAGGGACTTGGCTTGAACAAACTTGAATCTCACCTCCAGTGGGATGCTGTATACCAAATATCAAAAGATTCTGACTGGTGGATGTGAAGAAGATTTTTGAAGAATATTCCTCATATTGAACTAAGTTATAATTCGGGCTCCCACATGGAGCCCAAATATCATCTCAGGGACTTGGCTTGAACAGACTTGAATCTCACCCCCTAAGGATGCTACATACCAAATATCAAAGCATTCTTATTGCTGGATCTGCAGAAGAAGATTTTTAAAGAAAATGCCTCTTTTCGAACAAAGTTATAATTCGGGCTCCCACAGTGAGCTCAAATATGAACCCAGGGACTTGGCATGAACAAACTAGAATCTCACCTCCCTTAAGGATGCTGCATGCCAAATATTAAAACATTCCGACGGCAGAATCTGAAGAAAAAGATTTTTTAAGAAAAATTCCTCATATTGAACTAAGTTATAATTCGGCCTCCCACAGGAAGCCCAAATATGAACCCAGGGACTTGGCTTCAACAAACCTGAATCTCCCCCCCCCCCCCCCAAAAAGATGCGACATACCAAGTATCAAAACATTCCGACTGCTGGATCTGAAGAAGATTTTTAAAGAAAATTCCTCATTTTGAACTAAGTTACAATTCGAGCTCCCCAGTGAGCCCAAATATGAACCTAGGGACATGGTTTGAACAAACTTGAATCTCACCCCCCTAAGGATGCTGCATACCAAATATCAAAACATTCCGAATGCTGAATCTGAAGAAGATTTTTAAAGAAAATTCCCCATTTTGAAGTAAGTTATAATTTGGGCTCCCACAGTGAGCCCAAGTATGAAGCCAGGGACTTGTCTTGAACAAACTTGAATCCCCACACCCCCCCCCCCCCCCCCCCCCCAAGCATGCTGCATACCAAATATAAAAAAATTCTGATTGGTAGATCTGAAGATTTTTAAAGAATATTCCTCATACAGCACTAATTTAAACCTTTGGGCTCCCATAAAGAGCCCAAATATGGACCCAGGGATTTGATTTCAATAAACCTGTGAAACAATCTTACAGAGATGTTATATGTGAAATTTGAAAGCTTTTGGAGCAGTGGTTTGGGAGAAAAGTAGTTTTAAATGTTTTTCCCATTACCCACAGTGTTAAAAAATGCTGACTAAGCACTTTTTCAGAGTACCCAAAAAGTACCCCATGATAAAACCGATAGCAATTTGTTTTTTACCATTTCATTCTGTTGGTCCTAAGGAAGCTTCACACCACATAGGAATTTTCAGTGCTGTGTAGTTTTGGAGATATAGGTGTTATTATGTTTTTCTATTTTTAGCTCCTGCAGTTCCCATGTGGCAACAGAAAATTTTTTAAAATTTTTTGGCATAAATTAAGTATGTACGACCCAATAAGCTCTCATATCAAATTTGGTTCAAATCTGCCTCTCAGTTTGGAAAGTTAAAAAATTTATAGTAATTTCTATATTTTTTATACTTACCAATGACCCAGACATAGCTGGTGCTAACTCTTAAAATATAGGGCCAAACACAAATTTTGCCCCCCCAATCCCCAAAATTTGCATCTAAAACCAAAGAAAACATGTCCTGAAAGGCCCTCCACACTTCGCCTCTACTGCGCATGCGCAGTGTCAAGGACGTTCCGAAATTGGCGCCATTAATCATTCTAACAACCAGTGCCTGGTAAGCGCTATGTACTCAGCGGGGAGGCAAGAGTTCCCAACTCCTGGGAGGGCCATCCCCGTCTGGGTCATTGGTAAGTATAAAAAATATAGAAATTACTATAAATTTTTTAACATTTTTATACTGTACCAATGACCCAGACATAGCTGAATAGTAAAAAGGCTGGAGGGCCAAAGACATAGTGCAAAATGGAATACGCTCAATAATATAAAATAGAGTCATCCCCTGTAGGGAAAAAGAAGTAATAGGCCTTACATGCATCTTTCCTATTTAAGATAAATTAGAAAGATACAACACCTTCCAAAATTGAGCTTCATACATCCATGTACTCTATTAATATCCAATATAATCCTTATACTAATAATTTTTAAAGTAAGCCAATAAATAAAGTAAGTCTAGAGAATAGAGACTCTTATAGTCCTAAAAGTGTCTGAGGATTGCATAATCATGTCCGTTGACATATGCAATAATCAAAAGCTATACTTTAAAAACTAAGACTTGAATGAATTTTAAAAACATAAACTTCTCACTAAATAACCATCCCAATAACAGCTCAGAATTACTAAGTATTAGATTTATTCACCATATCAAGCTACAGCTTTGCTTCGTATCCCCTTGTTTTCATAGTAAAACAGGTGACCCAAGGGAACACCCTCCCCCCCCCCTTTTTCTTGCCCTGGGTCAAATAGCCCAGAGCGAAGAGGGCAGCAGAACGGAGACACTGCCGAAACAGACAGCCTACCTAGCTATAGTAGCAACTGTTAAGTGAATGACATTCTGAGCAGTAGATAATAGACCTAACAATAGAGGCCTCCAGAAATGGACTCGATATTTCAGAGATAAAAATTCATGAATGTGGATGGCTGAGCGCAATGAGCAGCCTTCAAAAATCTATAATAGCGACACTATTAATGTAAGCCCAAGATGTAGAAGAACTCTTACTTCATGAGCCGAAATCTTAAGCACAACTGCTAAGTCAATGATATACCATAAGCAGTACCGATAGTTAATAGAATCCATTAACAATAGAATGGAGCGAAACGTCCTTCTACTAGGCATCAAAGACAGAAGAAGCTTACGCCCATAGTAATAAACAGAAATCTGTTTATAAATACATAAACTCTACCCGGAAAGAGTAAAGGCCTATGCCCGTACGAAGACGGAAGGACCTTAATAACAATAGGTTCCGGATATTAGGAGCCTAACTCTTATGCAAAAATCCAACCTAAATAGTAACGGAAGTAGTGATTCCGAAACTACGAAAGTGAAAATCATCCATCGATAGTGCATGAAACTCACTGACTCTACAGTAAAAGAGAAACCAACAGAATTACTGTCTAAAAGGTCAGAATTTGAAAACTACTGTTTCCAGAGGCTCAAATGATTACTTAGCTACATAAGAACCGAAGTTAAAATCCATATAGGAATTTAATCTAAAGATTCTAAGTCTACATATCAAAAAAGTTACTAACTGACTTAGATAAAGAGACATGAGACTCAATTGTAAACTATCGTAGAGTGCATAGGTATGAGGTAACATAAACCTATAACCTTACTAATAACAGGCTGCAGTAGATCTTGTGAAACAAGTATACTAAAAAATTGCAATGAGTAGTATGGAGGGATCAACAATATCAACATAATGATCCCTACACCAACGACGGAAGAGCCTCCACTTTAGCCGCATAGAATAGCGAAGAAGAGGATCTCCTATAGTAAGAAATTGCGTCCAAAGCTCGTCCAGTACAATGCTTACAATGCAATACGGACCACACAACGGAATACATGAAGGTTGAGACCTTGCGGGTTGTGATAAAGATGACACGATTTACCCAGTGAAAAAAGATCCTCACATTGAGGAAGATTTCACGTTAAGACCCACAGTAGACGAGAGTAAATTACCCATGATCTCTGTGAAGATAGAGATGCTATCAACAGAAATGTATTGTGGTTGTTTATCTTAGCAATACCTGCTGAAACAACCGCGCCGGAGGATACGCGTATCCTATCATTCCGTCCTATAGATCAATAGAGCGTTAACAACATTAGCTCAGAGATCTGGACAAGCCAACACCTACGTCTGCAATTGATTAGCAAGCTGTGTCGTAAATAAATCATCATTGGGCGCTCCCATAGATAGCAAATCTGATTGAATACTTGTTTGTTGAGAGTCCATTCTGACAGCAACAAGTGACCCGTAAGTGAACGGGAGTCCGGTAAAACAATCAGACGACCCAGAATATGACGGACCAAAACAGAACTTGGTGTACTATAACCAACAGACGGATTCTTTCCATTAAATTGAATAACGGAAACGAAAGAGTGCCTCCCTGGTTCCGGAGATACGCCACTACTGTCGAATTAACGGACAGGATTTGGGCATGCGTTTCTGAATAATGTTCATGCAATGACATAAAGCAAGCCTAAAAAACATTATTCCGCGGAAGAAAATTGGTTGCTAAGAGACTGCGGAACCCAAAGACCCTGGCACTTCGAATCCGATGGATCAGTATTATATCCCAATCTGTTTGACTGGCAACCGTCATAACAGCCACACTCGGGTCCGGCAACTGCGGTGGCACTCTCTGAGTCAACCACCGAAAGTTTGCCCCAGTCTGAATCTCTTGTAACACTAGATAGACAAGAGAACGTGTAAATCGAGCAATTCATGGATTGCCGAAAAGTTGCCGTCGAAGAGAAGCTCCTCCAAGAACGAAGCGACTCTGAGAGAGTTCTTAACCTTACTATCCACGCGTATGGATGTAGCTAGGGCTGCGTCACATCTAACCAACTCCAATCAGCCACTGAAGGGCGGAGTTATACGTGAACAAACTACTGCCCTCAAAAGAAATTACATTGAGAATAATATCCCGTAAATCTTTTCTTGAAAACGTAATGATAACGCCTCAGTAAGGCGGATTACGTATGATAAAGCGTCTAAGTTAAGTCTACTATACATCATGTCGTTTCCAACATTGAAGTTGGAAAAGACATAAACGGCGAAAAATAATATTTCCAGTCTTTAACCACACCGTCTAGACGCATATGAACTCTCGGTATGCCCTGCTCTGCCAAAATAAACTAATCGTATAAATGATAAAACGGCAGAAATGAGCAAAGCGGACAAGAAACTAAACTATCATGTTTGGTAGCAGGCTTGTATGCATATATAGTGTCGAAAAATAAAACACATGTTGTAATGACATTATTGGACTGCGTCGGTAAGTCAGGGACAATGTCCCTGAACCGATCGAAAAATCCGAGTCCAATGACGCTATAAGTCTCTTATCCAAGATCGCAGCAATGAAGTCCGAAATAACAATCACTGGAAGATAATGCCAGAAGATATGAAAGGCAGCTTCCGATACTACTAAAGGGAAAACTCGAAATCTTTCGAATCCCTTTCGCCTTCCTGTCGGACCCTATAAAGCGTTCGGTCGTCCGTACCTGATGCAACCGCGGACCGCACCGACCCAGCGCCGTCGGATAATTCCTGATTCGACCAAGAAACTGTCAATTGCTGGGATGCTGCGAAACAACTGTGCTAACTCGGATAGCACGTCCGTCACTGAGGCCTGAGGAGAAGCGGTCCTACAATGCATTGCCGCTGGAAGCTCTGTAATCGTTACCCCGTGCATACTACCAATATGCGAGCGAACGGAGTGTATAGGCCTCGTGTCCCTTGGCTACCGGATGGCGCGACCTATTCGCCGTGGAATCACTGAATGACGAAACTGATCGGATACTCGAGGTCACGTAGCCAATGTGCGGTCGTGTGCCCTGCTGTGAGGATGAGGAAGCATTAAGGACAGTCTCTCGGACTGTCAATATAACGGAGCATCCCGACCGACAGACATATGCTCCGAATGTAAAATATCTGAACCACAACATGCGGTCCCCTATGTTGTTGGACGAGAGAGGGACCTCTCTCGCTCACAGCCCGGATGGACCTGGACAAGCCAGGAACCGGACTAACAGGCTTCCTCCGATCTGTCCTCAATCTGCTGTCACTGGGTGAGTACTAAAGTAATTAAAGTGCTCGCATCACCCAAATCTCCTTCCTAGACCGCAACGGACTAACCCGGCAGCCGAACCATTCGATGAATGTACGCTACACCGGGTGAGCTAGCGAATGTCACTCCGTAGGCGATAGACATATTCCATGAGCACTTATTGCCGCTAGCTCTTCATTAACTATGACGACAGAGGCACACTTTTGGAAGACATCTCCGTAACTTTGCGAACAAGAAACCAGAAATGCTTGGTTATAGCAAGCATATAATAATAATATATAGCGTCGTTCAATAATTCGAAAGTTTGCGTGACATTATTGGACTATGTCGGAACTGAGGGACGATGTCCCTGAACCGAACAAAAAATTTCTAAGTCCACCGACGCTATCAGTTTCTTATCCGGCATCGCAGCATTCTGGTCCGACGAAAGAAGCTGTAGAAGACCAAGTCAGATGACATACACAACAGCATATGTTGTCCCGAAAGGGAAAGCTCGAAATCCTCCAAATCCCTTTCGGTATCCCGTCGGACCGGATGAAATTTTCGGACGTCCGTACCCGCTTCCACGGAGCATCCCGACCCAGCATCGTCGGATAAAAAATATGCGACAGATTCAGTTGATGCTTGGATGCTGCGATAAACTGTGCTATTTAGGAAAGCACGTCCGTTCCCGAGGCCTGTGCAGTAGCGGTCTTACGATGCATTGCCGCCGGAAGCTCCGTGTATGTTGACTCCCGCACACTTCCTATGCGAACGTCCGGAGTCTGCAGGCCTCGTGTCCCTGGCTACCGGATGGTGTGACCTGGTCGCCGATGAATCTCTGACTGGCGAAGCTGACTGGATATCCGTGGTCACGTAGCCAAGAGCGGTCGTGTGCGCAATTATGAGAATGAGGAAGCCTTATTGACAGTCTACCCCGGACTGACTATATGTCGGAGCGTCCCGAGCGACGGACGTATGCTCCGAATGCGAAACATTTTGTACCACAACATCTGGGGCCAGATGTTGTGAACGAGAGAGGGGCCTCTCTCGCTTGCCGTCCGGATGGACCGGAACGAGCTATGAACCGGACTAAAAGGCTTCCTCCGTTCTCCCTCCGATCCGCCGTCACTGGGTGTGCATTAGGTTGATTTATAGTGCTCGCATCACCCCAAAATTCCTTCTAGACCGCAACGGACGAACCCGGCTGCCGAACCATTCGGTGAATGGACGCTACACCGGGCGAGCTAGCGGACGTCAAAGGCCGTCGAACCTACTAGGGTCCTCTTAGGCAATTGGCGTATTTACATGAGCACTTTTCCGCTAGCCCTTCATAAATTGTGACGACGGAGGCACACTGCTGGAAGACATCACAGATACATCACCCTACTCTTGATCGTCTGAAATAGAAATTGATAAAGTAGAGTGACCCTGCGGGGAAAGGACCGGAGTGTCCAATTCCCCAATAACATACCGTGACATACGCTTCCCATATTGTCATCGAAATCATACGATACAGAACAGGGGTTAATGCGA
Source organism: Pictodentalium vernedei (assembly GCA_031216915.1). Taxonomy (NCBI): domain Eukaryota; kingdom Metazoa; phylum Mollusca; class Scaphopoda; order Dentaliida; family Dentaliidae; genus Pictodentalium; species Pictodentalium vernedei. The sequence continues at coordinate 100,603,653 of CM062294.1, forward strand.
GTACACTGACCACATATAGAATGATTATAAAGTCAGAGGAAGACTTCCTCTTATTACAATTGATCAATATCCTTTGAATGTGAAAAGAAAACAAGTCCTGGTACTCGCACTAACCCCTGGCAATCAAAATACATAATAATAATATGATCCATTAATATAGAAAAAATAATTGAAATCAAAATATTTTGAAAAAATATTTTTTCAGAACAGCCCAAGTTTCTGAAAAGTAACGTTGAGCCCCAATGGATCCCAAGCCTAAGTGTGGACAAAAATTTTAAAAATATTTTAAACAATTTATTCAACACTTACGAACAATAATAATGTATCTAGTTATGATTAAAATAACATCAAGATATTATTTTCCAGAAATCCCCCCCTCACACAGAGGGCTGTTGAAAATGTAAACAATGAGTGTAAAAACACTAAAACAAGAGGCCCCACGTGGCCTTAATCGCTCACCTGACAAAGTGACTCTAAGAAGTATTTTAGGTCACCTTCACCATGTCATGCCTCATCAACATTAACTGGTTGAGTGATAGATTTTGTTTGAAGTTCAACATTTGTTACCTAAAATTAGTTTTATTTAAAATCATTGGTGTGTGGCCAATCTCCAATGATTTTTAATAAAGCAAATTTATCTCTGCAGACAAACTGGTTTAGCATGAAGCACAAACAAGGAATGTGAAGAGATAGCCTTGGACATCTCTCCCCAACTGTGGATATCTTCCATGTGCTACATGTATATATTTGCATGCAAGAAAACAAAAATTTTCACAAATTTTATTTTTTTTTATCATCATTGGAACAAGCTCAAACAGCTTATTCCAATAGGGGTATGGGAAGATCAGGTATATTTTTGAGACAGAAATGTGAATATATAAATAATGGTGTTTTTTTGTGAATGATGCTGGAGAATTTTGCGTAAAGATATGGTAAATGGTTTGTTCTAGATACAGAATGATGCAAAAGTATTTAAATTTGATTAGGCAAGTTGTTCCTATAATGCATTTAAAAATTGAAGTAACTGTTTTTTTGCTGACGAACTTTTAGATGTGTGTGTCTGTGTTTGTGTGTGTGTGTGTGTGTTTGTGTGTGTGTGTTTGTGGGGGGGGGGGGAGGGGGGGGGGTAAGAGTGTTCTTGCAAACAAAATTCCTGAATAAATGGAAAATTTTATTTTTTGTGTGAAAGACATAGTGCGTGAATGTTGATTGGAACAAGCTTAGAGAGCTCATTTTAATGTGAAGTCATAAAGCTGTGTTTTACGTACGAAATTCTGGAATAACTAAAAAAATTGCTTTTTTGACTCAAAAAGCATGGTGTGCGACCTCTCATTGGAATGAGCTCAAAAAGCTCATTCCAATGGGGTATTTACAAGCGATAAGTACATGTATGTTTAAGAGACAAAAATTAAAATTTGAATAGCGATTTTTGCGAAGAATGCTGACAAGTTTTGGCAGTTATGCTGGTAAAAAGGTAAGATATGGAAAGTGGTTGTTTTTTAGAGGCGACATTTAATTAAGGGGAAATAACCCTTGATTACTGAGGTAACTTCTAAAAGTACTGAAATTTCATGAAGCAATGTGAATAACAGACAACAGTTGCCTAAAAATTTCATGAATAACTAAAATTTTTATTCCTTTGTCTCGAAAACATGGCATATGACCTTTGTTGGAATGAGCTGAATGCGTGTGTTCCAATGAGGGGTCATAAAATTTGAACGAAGATTTGTGTGAATAATGCATTAGTACTGCTAGATTTGGGTAAACGGTTCACCCTGGATACCACCCCTTCTATAGTAGATCTTTTCTGCAAATTTTGTCTAAGATTCTATCAACTTTACAAATAAATACGTTCATGAATCACAATCAGATCCACCCTACAATGTTGCATACCAAATATCAAAAGATTCTGCCTGCTGGATCTGGAGAAGAAGATTTTTTAAGAAATATGCCTGAAACGCACTAAGTTAAAATTTGGGCTCCTATACGGAGCCCAAATATAAACCCAGGGGGCCGATTTGAACAAACTTGAATCAGATCCACCCCACAATGTTGCTTACCAAATATGAAAAGATTCTGAAGCTGGATCTGGAGAAGAAGATTTTTTAAGAAATTTGCCTGAAATGCACTAAGTTCGAATTCGAGCTTCTATAGTGAGCCCAAATATGAAACTAGGAAGCCGATTTGAACAAACTTGAATCAGATCCACCCCACAATGTTGCATACCAAATATCAAAAGATTCTGCCTGCTGGATCTGGAGAAGAAGATTTTTTAATAAATTTGCCCGAAATGCACTAAGTGCGAATTCGGGCTTCTATATTAAGCCCAAATATGAATCCAGGGGGCCGATTTGAACAAACTTGAATCAGATCCACCCCGCAATGTTGCATACCAAATATCAAAAGATTCTGCCTGCTGGATCTGGAGAAGAAGATTTTTGAAGAAATTTGCCTGAAATGCACTAAGTGCGAATTCGGGCTTCTATATTAAGCCCAAATATGAATCCAGGGGGCCGATTTGAACAAACTTGAATCAGATCCACCCCGCAATGTTGCATACCAAATATCAAAAGATTCTGCCTGCTGGATCTGAAGAAGATGATTTTTTAAGAAATTTGCCTGAAATGCACTAAGTTCGAATTCGAGCTTCTATAGTGAGCCCAAATATGAATCTAGGAAGCCGATTTGAACAAACTTGAATCAGATCCACCCCACAATGTTGCATACCAAATATCAAAAGATTCTGCCTGCTGGATCTGGAGAAGATTTTTTAATAAATTTGCTTGAAATGCACTAAGTTCAAATTTGGGCTCCTATACTGAGCCCAAATATAAACCCAGGGGGCCGATTTGAACAAACTTGAATCAGATCCACCCCACAATGTTGCTTACCAAATATGAAAAGATTCTGCCTGCTGGATCTGGAGAAGAAGATTTTTTAAGAAATTTGCATGAAATGCACTAAGTTCAAATTCGAGCTTCTATAGTGAGCCCAAATATGAATCTAGGAAGCCGATTTGAACAAACTTGAATCAGATCCACCCCACAATGTTGCATACCAAATATCAGAAGATTCTGCCTTCTGGATCTGGAGAAGAAGATTTTTTAAGAAATTTGCCTAAATGCACTAAGTTCGAAATCGGGCTCCTATACTGAGCCCAAATATGAACCCAGGGGGCCGATTTGAACAAACTTGAATCAGATCCATCCTACAATGTTGCATACCAAATATCAAAAGATTCTGCCTGCTGGATCTGGAGAAGAAGATTTTTTAAGAAATTTGCCTGAAATGCACTAAGTTCGAAATCGGGCTCCTATACTGAGCCCAAATATTAACCCAGGGGGCCGATTTGAACAATCTTGAATCAGATCCACCCCACAATGTTGCTTACCAAATATGAAAAGATTCTGCCTGCTGGATCTGGAGAAGAAGATTTTTTAAGAAATTTGCCTGAAATGCACTAAGTTCGAATTCGGGCTTCTATAGTAAGCCCAAATATGTATCCAGGGGGCCGATTTGAACAAACTTGAATCAGATCTACCCCGCAACATTGCATACCAAATATCAAAAGATTCTGCCTGCTGGATCTGGAGAAGAAGATTTTTGAAGAAATTTGCCTGAAATGCACTAAATTCGAATTCGAGCTCCTATAGTGAGCCCAAATATGAATCTAGGGAGCCGATTTGAACAAACTTGAATCAGATCCACCCTACAATGTTGCATACCAAATATCAAAAGATTCTGCCTGCTGGATCTGGAGAAGAAGATTTTCAAAGAAATTTGCCTGAAATGCAGTAAGTTCAAATTTGGGCTCCTATACTGAACCCAAATATAAACCCAGGGGGCCGATTTGAACAAACTTGAATCAGATCCACCCCACAATGTTGCATACCAAATATCAAAAGATTCTGCCTGCTGGATCTGGAGAAGAAGATTTTTTAAGAAATTTGCCTGAAATGCACTAAGTTCGAAATCGGGCTCCTATACTGAGCCCAAATATGAACCCAGGGGGCCGATTTGAACAAACTTGAATCAGATCCACCCTACAATGTTGCATACCAAATATCAAAAGATTCTGCCTGCTGGATCTGGAGAAGAAGATTTTTTAATGTTTTTCCCATTGCCTACAGTGTTAAAAAGTGCTGACTCAGCACTTTTTCAAAGTTCCGAAACTGTACCCTATGATAAAACCGATGGCAATTTTTTTTTACCAATCCTTTCTGTTGGTCCTAAGGAAGCTGCACACCAAATAAAAATTCTCAGTGCCGTGCAGTTTTGGAGATATGGGCGTTTTAAATTTTTTCTATTTTTAGCTCCTGCGGTTCCCACGGGGCTGCGTGAAAATTTTTTTTTGCATAAATCAAGTACTCATGACCCAATAAGCCCTCACATAAAATTTGGTTCAAATCAGCCTCTCGGTTTGGAAAATAGAAATTTTGGGCGGGGCAAAAAATTTTGCCCCTCTCATAACAACGTCAAGTATAGCCCCACAAACTTCTCTTGAACAAATCTGAGTCTACACCTCAAAAGGAAGCTGCACACCAAATATCAAGTCTCTGCTACTGCTGGTTCATGAGAAGAAGATTTACAAAGATTTTGGTGCCCCTTGGGGGTGTGGAACCACCCAGGAGGAGGGGCAACTTCATTTGAACAAATCTGAATTGGCATTAGGTAATAAACATTTAGCCAACATTTGAATAAAATTGGGCTAGTGGTTTAGGAGGAGAAGTCGATAATGTAAAGTTAACGCCGGACGGACGACGACGGACGACGGACGACGGACGCCGGACGACGGACAGAAAGTGATTAGTTAAGCTCCCCTTGAGCTTCGCTCAGGTGAGCTAATAAGACTCCAGGCACCCAGGCCCGAAATCAGTTACCAAAAATACACTATCTGATGCAAAACAGAGACTTCCAAGGAAGAAACTGCAGAACATCAGATGGTAGATGCAGAACACAACGCCTAACCACCCGTAGGTGAAGACGTAAACATGGGGAAAAGAAACAGAATTCATTCTGTTATTCAGCTAAAACTCCCAAGAAAATTTAGTAATAATAATTACAAAAACTATGCCAAAAGCATGGGAGAATAGCAAGGGGGGACTTAAAGGACAGGGAGAGAGGACAACACTTAAAAAACAGTGTAACTAATTAATCAGAATGACAACAAAATGGCTGCTGCCTCGAAAATAGGTAACTTAACATAATTTCATTAAAAAATTTTAAGTTACAGCCCTGATAATATTCTGTGACACATTTTTTTCCTCTCCTCCTTCTCTATCCTCCTTAGAATCACCATTTCACTAATATTTATGTGTCTGGCATCATTTAAACTGAGATTTACAAGCACAAAGATCAGTCAGATGTTAACTGATGAAGGGCCAAACTTAGAATGATTAATGGCGCCAATTTCGGAACGTCCTTGACACTGCGCATGCGCAGTAGAGGCGAAGTGTGGAGGGCCTTTCAGGACATGTTTTCTTTGGTTTTAGATGCAAATTTTGGGGATTGGGGGGCAAAATTTGTGTTTGGCCCTATATTTTAAGAGTTAGCACCAGCTATGTCTGGGTCATTGGTACAGTATAAAAATATAGAATTTTTGAAATTCTTACCCCTCCCATAACGAAGCCAAATATAGCTCATGGAACTTCTCTTGAACAAATCTGAGTCTACACCTCAAAAGGAAGCTGCACACCAAATATCAAGTCTCTGCTACTGCTCATTCAAGATTTTTTAAGATTTAAGCACACTTTTGGGGCGTGGCCCTACGAGGGGCGAGGCAACTTGATTTGAACAAAATCAAAATGCGATGTCATAACAAACTATTGTCTCAAATATGAATTAAATTGGTTCAGTGGTTTGGGAGAAGAAGACGCAAACACCATGTTCACGGACGACGGATGGTGAGTGATCACTATTGCTCCCCTGACTGAAAGTCAGGTAAGCTAAAAACCAAGGAGGAGCTGAAAGAAAAAAAAAAATTTCAAAAACATTTAACAGAACCATATCATGTAAGCCCCTCACTGGAATGAGCTTGTTGAGTTTATATCAATGATGTGGTCACATGATAGAATTTTGTGAAAAGTTTGGGGTAAAAAAAAAAAAAATTAAAATAACAAATTTTGCATTAGGTAAAGGGTTAATGGTGATTTTTATTAATAAAACTGGTCAGATATGGCTTTTACCTTAGGAAACAGGTTAATTTTCAAACAACCATAAATATGATGGTTCAAGGGTTAAAATCAGTGGATTTTCTCAACAAGCCATTAGTGTTTTCCAGGATTTAAAATCTGTCCGGGTTCATGAGAATTGGTTTTGATTCCTGCAAATTCCTGCCACAAGAATCAATTTTCTGTTTTTAAATAACTGAGAATATGAGAATACTCTTACACCCTTGTGAGTGTAACAAGTGCATTTAACATGGTTAAAATCATACATCATATTTATGTATTTGCCAGAGTTTAAACCCTTAACCATTAAGGGCCTGATGATTTTTATACATTTTCGCTATTCTCTGAACGTCTTCCTCCAGTGGCTTTGCAGTTGTTTCTATTCAAGTTGTGGCTGCCCACAGAGGCAGCCAAGACATGCCTAGAAATAACTGACAAGGTACTTGGAAAACAAGTTTTGAGTTTATCCAAACAACGCATGTTGGGGCACCTGTTCTATTGCATTAAAAAGTTATCAAAGTTGGAATTAGGCCCTTAAGGGTTAAGAGCCTAGTCCTGCTTTTGGTGAATTCTTGCCTTGTATGTCCATATAGAGCACTGTTCCCACATACATGATTTTGATGGTCTTGCTGTCAGTAGTTACAGTACCTTTTAGCAGTGGTTTCTAGTGAAGTCTTGGTTGCCTGTTTTGGCAATCAAGACTTTAGTATGCTGGACATCACTGCTAAGGCAGCATTACCTTACCATGAGGGAGCAAAAGATATGGATAATTCTTCAGGGCAGTAAAGACAATTTCAGAATCTATGATGAGAGTCAAATGAACATTTTGCGAGAATCAAAGTTGATTCTCAATGTTTCGTGTGTGAGAATCATTTGTGAGAATCAATTCTGATGCGTGCATGAATTTTAGGCCCTGGTTTTCATATTACTGTTTAATGCCCAGTAGTTACAAAACTGAGACTGAGTTTGATATTCATTTATTTATAATAGCTTTAAGTTTTTGTTGCTGTCTTGTTTGAAATATGTTATTAAAGCCAAAGATAAGTTTTAGCTTCCATAGTTGTTTTGTATTTCCATTCAAGGATCTTCATTCTCCTTCTAACTCCTTCATTATATTAGCTTTCTTCAGCCTCTTGGAAGGAACCTCTGAAAACAGAAAATAAAAGCTATTTAAGAAGACCCGATTCATTTTATTATCCCCTCTCAACACTGGTGACTATCGTCTCATACAATATTGACTACCACAAAATCGATGAAACCATTCTGTAGAGCTGTAGGATTATTTATTTATTTATTGGTCACATGAGCTATAGGATTAAAATATTACCAATTCTCCACTTCCTATTTGTTGTCTGCTCCTCCACTAGAATAGGGCTGCACGGTATTTGAAACTGAATACCGGTATCGGTATTTTTAAAAAATACCGCGATATACCGTTATATCGAAATACTGTTCGGGATTTGATACTTCACAGTCGGAACAAATCAGCATGCCTTGATGATGCAGTTCGAATGACTCTTTACCCGACGCAGATGATATTAAAATCCATTTTTTAAAATATTAGTTTATCGAACTTTTCAAAACATTTTCAACAAAACCATATCAAGTGACCCCTCATTGGAATGAGCACGTCGAGCTCATTCCAATGAGGGGTCACATGATATGGTTTTGTTGAAATTTTTTGAAAAATAGTATTTGTTCAACTGCACAACTAGTGTATTACTGGGGACAATGCGGCCAATTCGTTAGGTACAGGGATAATATCATTCTTTCAGGACTTCAGTTAAAAAACTAAAGACATCTTGACAATTAAACTGTGGGTAAATAAATAATGACGATAAACCGATATTTTTGCAAAAAAAAAACATTTTTCTTGCCATTTCATCATCAAATAATGTTAAATTAATCCCAAAAAATTTTTCGTGGTGGTGGTGGGGGGGGGGGGGGGGGGGGGGGGAAGATATCCTAGGATATTCTAAAAAAATTTTATCTTTAGAGAGTGGCGACCAAGTGGATAAGTATGCTGGTCACTGATGTCAGAGGTCCCAGGATCGATCCTCGGTCGGGGAAAGTTCTGGACACTGTCAGCATCAATTGTAAGGTTGATGCTATCACATCGGGTAGGGACATAAAATGGCTGTACTCTGAGCAGAGAGAGACATACTCTACACAGGCTAAAGATCCCTTTGCAGTATTTGGGAAGAGCATGGCCATGAAGCTGCTGCTATGAAGGTCTTCCCACACAACTGCACCACTGGGCCAAGGACAGGCATTAATATAAGTTGCATAACTTCCTCCCCAATCCTTGTAAAACAAATAAGCTTAAATAAAATTTTTATCTAGCAAAAATTTATGAAAGGGTTAACATACATGGCAATGTTATGACAACTCAAGTTTAAAATAACACCGAACTGCAGGAGTAACAGGTTAGTTTTCTTATAATTTATCCACCAATAAGGCTATTTTACCTATTTTCTTTATTTCACGTCAATCCTTGGTCCTGACAAGACAGATGCGAAATGTGATATTTATTAATTATCTATTGGCAAATATCCATGCTCATCATCTAAGTTATAAAATAACCCGAGTT